>JARQZK010002243.1:172500-406863 GCA_030704885.1 Cynegetis impunctata | reverse complement strand
GTAGAGGGGTAAACTTTGAAATTTTAAATAGGAACCCCTATTTTTTATTACAGATTTGTGTTCTACGGCAAAAAATACAACATTTTTGTACGAACATTTTTTTACGATCCCTCACAGATGGCCCTGTAATCGAATTTGAATTTACCGTCCTTCCGTGAGATGTTTCCTATTCGATTTTAAACTGATTCAAATTAAAAAATTCACCCGGTATATATATGTATATATATCATGAAAAACATACTTGTCGTCCATGGTCAATTTCATACATTACATAAAGTGAACAAGGAAAATTCTTTAAAGAAAGAAAGTTGTTTGATGAAAAATTATCAAACAACTATCCAAGGGAGCTGGTTATATGTATTCCGCAACGCAAAATCTACATTCACAATCGCACGGTGAATTATAGAAATTGTCAAGTCACTCCGACTCAAAATCTGCATACAGCTGTTTCGATCTTATTAGATTTCATCTGTGCAGCTTATTTGACTCGGAGTGAATGAACAAATTTCTAATTGTTCCCCAATACAAATCGTAACACGTACGCGTAAACACGTACCTCCTGACATGAAGATATATATATATATATATATATATATATATATATATATATCAATATATATATTTATATATATATATATATATATCTATATATATATATATATATATATATATAATATATATATATATATATATATATATATAATATATACTATATATTATATATATATATATATAATATATATATTATATATATATATATATATATATAATATATATATATATATATATATATATATATATATATATATATATATATATTTATATATATATATATATATATTTATATATATAGGTATATATATATATATATATATATATCGTCACCTAAAAGGGAAAAGGGCGTAACCCTCAATTCGTAAATTTTACAGGAAGACCAAATAACAGTTTTCTTATTTATTTGTTTACTACAACTCAACAAAAATGTAGTTTTTTTATATAGATTGCTTTTTTATTACTTTTCAGAAAAAATTAAATAAATTGGGCGTATATATATAATTTTATAATTAAAAACAGTTAAAAAATGTGGGTTACCTCTTTTTACTTTTCAGTCTTCCTTGGATAATGTAGTGTAACCCACAATATATAAACAAAATATTAAAAAGTTTTTGTTTATTGATTAATGATTAAGATAAACATAAAGATATCAAAAACTATAAATTTTCAAAACTAAATAACTGAACTTGATTTAAGCTTTTAAAAAAATAAATTGGAATCTCTTAATCTTCACCATACTCCCAGTTTTCTTCGTCGTCAGTCTCATTCAGGCTCTCCCTTACATCATTTTTCTTTGGCAGTTCCTTAAATTCTTGGTGGTAACGTGTAGGTATTATTTTCTTGACACATAATTGTTCTAAATCTTTGTATTTTCTCACAGAAATGGGAATCCTTTTTGTATATGCAGCTTTAACACCACCAGTTTCTCCAGATCTTTTTTTTGTTTCGATAAATTTAAGATGAATGCATTCGGCTGAGTCGGCAAAGCTATCATACTATAGCTGGATTTTTTTTTCAAACTTTATATCGAAAAAAGATTAAAATCGAAACAAGATTAAAAGGTTAACCACAACTGGAATGACAACACGTTTGGCACACAAAACAAACTGATAACCTTGGTGGGAAAACGCTGTAACCCACAGTAGATAAAGGATTGGAAGTGGTGGTCTTTGGTACTTTTGAATAAGTGGAAAGCCGTAACCCTCTTTCATGTGGCTAATACCCTTTTTCCATTTGGAAATTCCCTCAGGCGAGGGTTACACAATTTTTAAAATGCATTATTTCCACATAGATCATCATGAGCCTTACAGCATTTTACCAACGTGACTATCCGACCCTAAATTAACCATTTCAATCAAAAAGTGAAATTCGATTATTTTGAGGGTTATGCCCTTTTCCCTTTTAGGTGACGATACATAACAATATATACACCACTGTTGTGGCGCTCCTCATTGACCGCGAACAATGAGCGCCCTTCCTCGTCATTCCGAACGCGACGTTCGAACAAGGCGAGTGTTTGTTGTTTTCGCGCCAACTTGATGTAATTTTACGTCGCACGTAACCGCTATCTTTGTTATTTGAGAATATTTATCATTAATATAAAGTAATGCTCATTTCGAATTAAAATATGTATTTGTTTGTTATAATTTTTTTTCCGTCACGACTAATCCTGCTGAATCTGATTGATTTGTTTTTAGATGCCAAAAAATCGACCCAGAAAAAGGCAATAGACTGCATGGTCTACAGAGAAGTTGGACAAGGCTTTAATGCTTATGGATAATGGAACGCCTATGAGAAAAACCAAAAGACTACCAAGGGTTGAAAATTTCATCAATTTTCCTACCGAAATACTATCTGTCAGTACAAGACAATGTCGGAAAAAACAAAGTTTTACCATTCTGACCTCCACAGTCTTATAGAAAAAGAAAACAAAGAGCAGAACAAGATCTCGAAAGAAAAGGGAAAACAAAAAGGCAAAGGCAAGGCCAAAAAAAACACAGAGTATAAGGAAACTCTTTAAACGGCTGACAGGAAAGTTCTTAGAGGAGAAAATGACTCTTCATTGACTGACGTAGATATTAAAGACCTCTGCGTAGATGATGATGATGATGATGAGGACCCAGAAAATCTTTGTCTCGTATACGGAGAAGAAACGAGGTATGGTACCGGTGCACTTCGTGTGGGCTTTGGGCTTACTCTGGTTGCACTGGTTGGGATTACGCTACAGGATACGTATGCGATGTGTTAGAAGTATTTGACCATCATTGCCAACATCATGACTACCATTTCCTTCACTTGCGTACAATGGTGGTCAAAGCCATAATTTTTTATTTTTATATTTATTAGATGGATTCTCCAAAAATGATTGTTTTGATCTCAATTTATAATATTCCTTTAACGTCGAATTGCTATGTTATGTTCCTAATAAAGCTGAGATTTATATTTTGAATTTTATTTCTGAAAGTGCTTAACTGACCGCCATTGCCCTGTTCTCCCTACCTATATAAAATAAAATGTAGTAGTTGTGATAAGTTTCACGTTGGTTGAACTTCCAGAAGCTTTCATACCAGAATTCTAGAACATAAATTGAGCTTTGTTATTCAAAGGTCGAATTCATCAAGCAAACCATTCAATACATGAAAATCACACATTCAATGGTGTATTATATTAAATAGTGAAAATCATACAATATCAATAAATGTCCTAGAATCCATGCAGATCAATAAATACATTCAGGTCTCCTATTGAATACTGATAATACTGCAAGCACCCTTCCTTTTTTTTTCAAAATTGCGGGCACCTGACTAACAGTTCTGTATGGAATTCCCTCTTAAACTAAATGCTTGTATCTATCATTGTATTTACCCTTTCTAGCTAATGTTTTCTCGAAATGTAATCAGTTTAGACATGTGTTATTGTGTCTAATAAACATATTAATTTATATATATATATATATATATATATATATATATATATATATATATAATTATATATTATATATATATATATATATATATATATATATATATATTTATATATATATATATATATATATATATATATATATATATATATATATATCTATATATGTATACATGAATTTATATATGTATGTATATATTTTCTTAATTACTTTTCGATACGTCTCATAAATTAAAAGGAAGCTGGATATGAATTTCAACATCAGAATAAACAATTCGAAGTAATATCTGAGATAGTATGGTGGTACCCAAACAACAGCCACAAACACCCTTTTATAGGTAATGACTCTAGAAATAGGAATATATATATATATATATATATATATATATATATATATATATATATATATATATATATATATATATATCACTAACTCAAGTACTTTTTGTATTCATATTATTCTACTAGCGGAAAATAAGAATACATAAAGCAAAACATATAATTTATGCTCTTCTGTTAGTTTCTGATATATTTTTGGGGAAAATTTACGAAATATTTCAAAATATATCTTGACAAAAATCAACAAATTTGGGACTGAATTATGCGATCCGGTCTGACTTCGGATAACAAGCCAAAGAAAAACATATTTATTGACAAATATTTTTAACTTTTTCATAAGCGAATAAAAACTTCATAAGTAGGTATTACAGTGAAACAGCAATGAACGTATTTCAAATTTTTGAGTTGAATATTCAGGATACGTTTCCAAAATTTCAAGAAAACATTTTGAAGACAACTTACATTCTAACCTATCGCATAGCACCGCTAAACTTTTAAATTACATATTTGAGAAGTCAGTGAATATTCATTAATAATATACATTTTAGATATACGTGTTAGAGACGTCTTAAAGGAAAAACCTCTGCAGATTCTTTCTTAAAGAAGAAAACTATCAGTATATCGGTACTTCTCGAGTTCACATCAAAACTAAAACCCAATAAAGATACTTGATATTCTGGAAATCTAAGGATTTACAGTTTAATATTTCACCATAATGGTATTTATTTCATTTGACTTTTTTAGGTTTTCTTTCCTTGATGGTAAAACAATGAACATATTTGTGTGCATGAGGTACATATTTGTGTATTGTACAACCCATTCAGTAATGAAAAGGTACTCAAATAGTCATTGCCCCTTTTTCTCAAAAGTTTCTCTCTTTCTCAAACTCCCGGAGATATCCCAAGTTTTTCAAAGCACTCATAACTATTTATAATAGTCAGGGAACTGATAATATTAGTGATTTTTAATAGAGAGCGTTTCTCGAAACTGGCAACCTATTTTAATAGTTAATAGTTAGTAAACACATTTTATGAGTGCAGTAGTCTAGTAATATTAGCTATTTTGTTTCTCAAACCTGTCAACCAATAAAAATTACTATTATTATGAGTGACTTTTCTATAAGTCCGGTGACACTTATAAATACAACTATCTGTAACTGTTTACAGCTTAAAAATTTTCCCACCAGCAAGTCGTACATCTGTAGAAATGTCCTCTTCTGAGAGTTCAGATGACGAACATGCAGATCTTGTGAGAAACGCCAAAATATATAGAGAAAGGATTAATTATGGAATAATGGAAGAAACGTATCAATTTAATGAAAGATTCAGAATGCCAGCACAAAAATTTTATAATCTAGTGGACCGTCTAGAGCCTCAATTAAAGTTTGTTTTACAGAGTTTATTTGGACTTTGACAACCAATTTTTATTTGACACTCGTAAACTCATAAAAATAGCTACTTGATTTACGACTCATAAAAAAATAATAAAGAAACGCAATTTAGCAGTACTATTAGTTTTTACACTGATAGCTATTACCTCGCATAAACTAGTAAACTAATACTTTCGAGAAACAGGCCCCAGAACTTGAAGCACTAGATATTACACCAAGCTGAGAAGCATTTAAATATTTCAGTTATTAAACAACTTTTTTAACTTTAACAATGATAAGGGAAGTTCCGAAATAAGTGTACTTCCATTAAATTCTATTTAGATGATTTGCCTAATAGATTATGTTCATGACATCCATAAAAATTACGGTTTTTATGAGCTGACTCTTTCGAAATGAATGTAGGAATTACAGGATGAATAAAAGAGAAATATTATGTATGAGTATAAATTCAAAGCTCAAACAATTATTCTCTGAAAACCAATTTGCAGAGAAGTAGTCTGAATTGGCACCTAAAAGTATACTATTTCTTTCGTATGGGAGATTATCAAAACAACATATAAATATTTTACAGGACTTGTCCGCTAAATTATGACCTAATGCTTTTTTACTAAAAAAAAAATTTTGCAGTAACTACTACTGTAGTCACCGCAAAATTTTCTATTGATACATATATATATATATATATATATATATATATATATATATATATATATTCAACCAGCCTGTTATTGCTAATAATTATAAAGAGATAAAAAATTATATATATATATATATATATATATATATATATATATATATATATATATATATATATATATATATATATATATCAATAAAATTCTCTTAGCAGTTGCATTGAATGAAAAATTCCAATAATTTTTTTCTAAATTATGTTGGGGAAAGTAGTGTACCTTGGGCCGGTGTGTACCATGAGCCATTCGAAATTTTTGATACTGTGTGAATGTAGTGATAACGAGGAAATTATGTTCATAGTGGCAATCGCGCTCTTCAATCGCAGACAGGGCGAAACATTTGCTGGATAGTGCATCGTGAAGTTCACTCTTTCACATTTTTAACAGTAAAATTATCATCATAAGTTTAATTTGAATTATTTTAGTGTTAATTCAGTACCTCTGAAAAATAACCAGAGTAAAATAAATTTCTATTTTATATAAAGAGAGATTAAAAAAATACTTTGACAACCTTCAAGAAATGATTCCTAGCCGTTTTCTGAGATTAAAATCAATGGTCTTTAGTGAGTCTGTTACGAAGACACGGGGTATTGAAATTTTCTGGGAAAAACCGATTAATTCCTGTATTCCATATTACTAGCATTTCAATGAAATAATTTGTATGGTACTAAGAACTTTCCACGAAAAGCTAAAAGTCTACTTATTTCAAATAAAATTCGATACTTATTCTGATCTATTTTTTTTCAACTCACGAAAAACTTATGATTTACACTCCAAACATTCCATACACCAGTGGCGTAGATACTAACCAAATTTTCTGTATGGCACTCGTTAAAGTTAAGCACATGTGAAAATAGTTGTATATAGGTGAATACTTAAGTCACAAAATATCATAAAACTAATTCAACGAGCTTAGGAGTTATTTCCAACTTACAAATTTTTTTACAAACATTTAAAAATCATATTCATAGCAACTTTTCATGTTAAAATAATAACAGCATAAACCTACGAAATTTGATGAAAAATTTTTGTAAATGAAATATATATATATATAATTATATATATATATATATATATATATATATATATATATATATATATATATATATATATATATATATATATATATATATATATATATATATATATATATATATATATATATATATATATATATATATATATATATATATAAATAGTGAACTAGGACATTTATTTGAAACTAATTAAACAAACCTCCTAGCGGAGGTTTTCGTTGCCGAAATGTTTTCGTCTGTCTGAAAGATGTGGTCCAATTGTTTCCGACTGGTGGCGCTGTGTCATATTTATATGTCATGGAGTTACTAGAAGAAATATGTATGACCGTTTGAAATGTTAGTTTGGTTATCACTCTCGGTGGATGGATGATACTGATGAGCCTCGATAAGGGCGAAACAGTCGGTCTATCAATTTCTATCGATTGTGATAAACAAATTAACATTTCGAACAATTACCGTCTAGGGTAGATGTTGATATTTTGATGGTTCGTGAACTCTTATAACCAGCTCCGCTAGTTATAAGAGTAATAAATGTCCTAGTTCACTTAATTTTATAACCACGGGCGTGTTTTCCGTTTACATAAAAAATTCCGTACCATAAAAAATTTTCATATTCGATTACAGAAGCATTTGTGGCGAATAGTAAAAAGTTGTTCGTACAAAAATTTCGTACTTTCTGCCATAGAATACGAACATGCAATAAAACACAGGGGTTCCCATTTCAACTTTCAAAGTTGACCCCTTCCCCCACCCCCCCAAAGGTGAAGGAAACGAAAGAGGTTTCGGCATAAGTGGACTTCCTCTTCAAATTCATCAACTTTTTGTTCGAAACATATTTCCGTGAAATGTTTTCTTTTCGAGATTTTCAATTGATTATTATATATATTATTATATAGGTGTATATACATTATATATATATTATTATATAGGTATATATACATATATATATATATATATATATATATATATATATATATATATATATATATATATTTATATATTTATATATATATTGATATGATTTTGCCACAATTCCGTTTGTGACAATTATTATGATTCTATAATTTTGAAACTAATTATATTCATATTTATATGATTTGAAGAATTCAATAAATTCAAAATTATTTATTTAATATTAATAATTTTAAAAATATTCACTAGTATAAATAATCTAGCGGTATCAACATCTTCAGTAGATTCAGCGAACATTGACTCAAATATCCACTTCAAGTTTTTTCTTGACAATCAATTTTTTGAAAGTTCACCTACATCGTACAGATTTCGTTTTGAGAAAATCCGGAAATGAATTTTGTAATGAAACATCAAGCTCTCAAAAGTTTGAGAAAATTTAAAAAAACCCTTATTCTTGTTCACAATAGTCCAAAATTGCGAGTAATGATAGAGTTTCAAGTTTAGTTTCATTTAGATATTAATTAATACAGAAGGCTCCATAAAATAATTCATTGAAAGTTCGATGACTCAATCCAAATATACTAATATTGAGATCAAGGTAATATAACACGGATTCAGAAAGATGTCAAGTTTTATTTTTCGAAAGTGAATCCAGATTTGCAAATCGAAAATGTTGATTATGTGAAGAAATTTCCGATATATGAATGAAGAATATATATGAATATTAAACTAATACATTTTTGTTTGTAACAACACGGTAGGCACTGAATGATTAAATGAAAATTCAGAAAGTTACAGTAGAAATTCCACGTTGCCATGACATCATTCCAGTAGAAAAATCGAAGTCAAGAAGTAGCAAGTTTTATTGACGTCATAAATCGATTTGAGGATATCACAGAACGAGAAATTGACAAAAAGGTTATTAGGAATACACCTTAAAACACGGAACAAGAAAAGTGCCTGGAAATAGTATAAATATGCCATTTTTCCCCGAAAAAAGTACCAAGCTACTTAGTCGAGTATAGTCTGTTCAGTCTAAGTTGGCGTGTACGTCACAGTCATGCGCAAATAACGACGCAAGGCTGCCTACCAAAATAAATAAAATTCGAAATGGTCAAAATTCATATCTGTCGTAAGTAATTTTCTGAAAAAGTAGTTATATGGTGATAGTGACCGGATAATCCATTTCGACAAATATTCTGTTCTTAACATATCAAATCGTATGTATCTCTCATGAAAAACTAACATTCCGAGTAATGAAAATAAGTTGAGTGTTTGTTAAGTTGTCATTTAATTGAAAAATTTGCAATGTTGTCGGACCCTCTCGACCAACGCGTCAGTAATCGGCATTTCACGTTTGACAGTCGCCGAGTAACCTAGAAGATTTTGTAAATAAGTTTGATTTATCGATCGATGAATATGGATTCCATATAGATAGACACTTCAGGTAGGGAATAATGGTCAATTTGAATTTACCGCTAAAAATCCTCGCCATGTCAAACATGCAAGATATCTCATTTTGTTGAGAATTGGGTTAGCTATTTAGATTCAAGATTATATCTATTATGTCTGGCAACAGTGTTCACGATCGACGTCATGTACAATTGGTGACGTACACGCCAACGGTCGCTGGACAGACTATACTTAGCGTACGCTGGCTAGTATTTGGGAGGTCTCGGGTTCAAACCCCGGGGTCGACTGGTCTGCCATGAGTTTTTTTCAGAGGTTTCCTCATAGTAATGTAAGTCCAAACATCTTGGAAATTGACTCTTTCTAATACATAATTTTCAATGGCCATTATCGACAATGAATTCAAACGGCTCTGAGACATTGTTGAACGAAGACAGTTTATTAGTTCTACTACTCGATACTAGATGGTTCTATATATATGAAGTATTTCATCAATTGACAACATGCGTCGAAAGAAAGCAATAATATTGTTGAGGAATTATATAAAAATTTTCAAATAAAATTTTCATTCGATGAAATCTTTTTTTTCTTGTTGCGTGCACGGGCCCCTAGTCGATGCGGGGCCCCTAGGCAGTTGCCTACTCTGCCTAATGGTTAATCCGGCCCTATGCATATACATACATACATACGTATATATCAGACATCAAAAATCCTGATCCGGGAGTTCTGAAACTTATTATAAAACCACTACACACCTCACTGTTAACTTTCCATAACGTGTAATAGGGAAAGGTTGCCAATATTGGACCGAATTTTGAATTTCTTATCATAGTTTCCAATGATAACATAAAATCAATCTTATAACTGTTCCCTAGGACCCTTAGGGATGTTGGCTACTTGCAGGAATTTTTGCAGATTTTTTTTTTTCAAATCTTATATATTATATAACCGTTTTAAAAAACCTCTGCAAGTGGTTCAATATAGGAAACTGGTTTCCAAAGTTGGACCTGGGGGTTCCCAAATTGGACCATGATATTCAAATAATCAAAAATTGTTTTAAATGAGTAAGATAATATAAAATTGCCGTTATGATTGAAAAAAAAGTTTATTCTACAAAAAATCTGGGATTAATTTTGAAAAATTTGAAAACATTTTAGGGACATCGTCAAAAGATTAAAAAAAGTTCAGGATATGTTTGAAAATAAACAACAAAAATAAAGTCTTAAAAGTAGCTAACACTATAAAAAATAAAGATATTCTGTGTTGAACACAAGCAAATAAACACAAATACAAAAAGGTTAAAATGATGAATCTAATCACCAGTGCAAAAATCACAGACGAACACGTGGATTCGATTGGGTTATGGTTCAAAGGGGTCAAGAAATGAGCTAAGGGATGATCATCGCTATCATCAGAATCTGTTTCATCTTCATCAGAATGGTCACGTCTTTGAATGGGTTCATTCCTTGTCAACATATCCGCAGCAGCAAAATCTGCGTCTGAAAAAACATTTCGATCAACAGGCCAAATTCCAGTTTTTCTGAATCCGTTCATGGCATTTGCCATTACCGCGGCTCTAGGGTAGGCTTCCTCAAGAAGCTGTGCGACCTAGTATTGCGAAACAGTTAATCCTGGGTGAGACCTTAGCCATTTTTCATTTGCTTCGGTGTAATACATTTCTAAGGGTTTAAAAATCGCCACGTCTAATGGCTGAAGTCTGTGGGTCGTGGAAGTTGTAACATGATAACACCGTTATCTCGGGCAAGTTCAATCGCTTCAAGGTTTTTTGAGTGTGTGCTGTGACCGTCCAAAACAAGCAAAACCTTACTGTTAACTGAGGGTTTCACACACTTTATGAAGTTTTTAAGCCAGGTCACAAAAAAGTTTGTGTTGATGTACTCAGTGTCCGAAATTTCCACCAGACAATCTGGTGGAGCACCATCACTCAAATCTGGATTTGCTCGTTTTCTCTTGAAAATTATCATTGGGGCGACGAGCTGTCCAGAAGCACTTGCACATACAACAAATGTAGTATTGACTCCCCTTTCACCTCTTGCAATTGTCCCGACCTGGCGCTTTCCTTTGTCTGCTAAAATCTTCTGGCACTTTTTTGCTACTGTCGAAAATCCCGACTCGTTCATATTGAAAATTTGTGCAGCTGTCAATTGATTTTCATCAACAGTTTTTTCTAAAATATCAAAAAAACTATAGACATTTTCGCGATTAAACCCCTTGCATCGTGCTATGGATGTGGACTCCAATTATCTTAGTGTAAGAATGGGATGTCGTCGCATGAAGGAGTAGAACCACTTTTTGCCAGCTAAACCTTTCTCTTTGTTAAAATTATGTTTTATTTGGTTCTTTTCGGCCAATTCAAAAGCAGCTTTGCGCACGTCCCTTATTGTCACTCCAAAAAACACTTTTTCCAAATAAAGAATATGATTAGCTAGTGCGTCCTCAAGTTCTTTGGAAAACACGGTGCTTCGTCCAAAGCTTTTAACATCTTTATTGGCAAATTTATTTTTGGATTCAACATGCCTTTTAAATGTCGATTTTGGAATATTGTAAATTCGGCATGTTTCATTTAATCCATATTTTTTTGCATTAAACGCAGTTATAGCTTTCTTCATGTCTGTTTGGCACCACTGTCCATATGGTTTTCTATTCTTTTTCTCATCGGAAGACATCCTACAACCAAAAAAATGTGTTAGTTTCCTAAATTGAAAACCGTTCCAATTTAGGAAACCACATAGTGGTCCACTTTAGGCAACCACCACGTGTTTTTACAAAACTGAACCGTAGACAAAAAGAAAGAAACAATATGACTAGGTAATAGGCGGAATATATAGAGAAAAACTCACTTGATAATTAGGTAATATCAGCTTTTCCTAAGGGATTGACAGTGGCTCTGTATTTCCTTAGAGATGTAGTGGAATTCATACATCAAAATGGAGAAATTCACAAATTTCGCTGTAAACGCCAAGCGCTAGCCGACAACTAGTTGAGTTCGGTGCCAATCAAGGGTTCAAGGTATGGGTAAGATACCATGTTGTCACATGAATTTTCGATTCCGTAGTTTCGGAGAAAAGTGGGGTGGTCCAATTTAGGTGGCGGTTCAATATAGGCAACCTTCCCCATCTCTATTATTTTTGAGGAAAATACTACAAAAAATTCCTTAAAATGATACGTTCTGTAAATTATGGAACAATACCTCTGTGTTTGAAAAAATGTTTCGAAAAGTGCATGCTTGAAACTAATAATGATTTGTAGTATTAATTATTCGCCATCTACAAGAGATGACGCTTAAAATTGGATGTACTTTTAACGAGAAAATAATGTACCTCTTGGTAATTGAGGAGAACATTTAGAAATAGTTTTCAATTAGTCACGTTCTCAACTATTTGGCATAACTCATCATTTAGTATTGCTTATCTAAGTGAAAAATTCTTTTAAAGTAAGGTGTAGGTATTCACACATCCATTCCGAAATATCACCTTCCTTGTTGTTTTCGAGGTCATTGTTCGTTTTTACGGCGAATTTCATCAATGGATAATATCACGCAATTCTATAAGGTAATCTTGAGCAAGATGAACTTTGAAATTTAATTAAACTAGTGGTGAAAACGGAAGATAATCGAAGATAATTTATATCATTACCCTTTTAATTTATTGCATTATTGTGTTTTTTTAGAGTGATTTACATTTTTGTGTGGGTATTTCTTGGGTGTATTTATGACATCACGGAGCTACAACATGCGAAATATGCTCAAATTTCAATGTTACTGATATTCATTTATATTATTATATTATTATTCATTTATATGATATTCATTTTGACTCTTTGAGCGCTGTTTTGTCATGTATTGTTAATAACATATAATAATCGTGTTGTATTGTTACGTTACGATAATGTTAGTCAATTCTATTTGAATACTTTTTTTTTTGGGTTTCACGTGTATTAATATTTGGTAATTAAGTATATTTTTCATTTATCATTTATCATTTGTACGAGATACTTACTTGCTGTCACTTAGAAGATAGTATATAATTTATGTTAACATTTCCTGTAACTGGGTACCCCTGTTGGAAATAAATTGCTTCTTTTTTTTTGTTACTAGTTCAAATTCAATAAAATTCATATAAAAAGTGCTATTCATTAAGGTTCCGTACCCAAGGGGTAAAACAGGACCCTATTACTAAGACTTCGCTGTCTGTCCGTCCGTCTGTCTGTCACCAGGCTGTATCTTAGGAACCGCGATAGCTAAACAGTTCAAAATTTCACAAATTATGTATTTCTGTTGCCGCTATAACAACCAATACTAAAAACAAAATAAAATAAATATTTAAGGGGGGCTCCCATACATCAAACGTGATTTTTTTCGCCCGTTTTTGCTCGATATATTTCTACTTTAATAATAAATAATAAAATTAAAATCAAATAAATATTTCAGGGGGGCATAGTCAATGATACGGAATCATTGGTGCGCGAGTCCGATTCGCACTTAGCCGGTTTTATTTTTACTACTGAATCAACTATCAAATAACTTATTTTAATATTTTTTTTAAATCGAAGTACACATTACTTGATGGAAGTTCATATTAAGAAATAAAAACACGTTTATTTAAACGTAATTTCCACTTTATTTACAATTTAATGAAAATTTTTTATTTCGACAACACAGAGTCTTCATCAGATTGAGTTACAAACTGTGTGTAGTTTGTAACTCAATCTGATGAAGATACTAAGTTGTCGAAACAATTGTCATTTAATTGTAAATACAGTGAAAATTGAGTTTAAATGAATGTGTTATTTCTTAACTTATTTTAACGTTGTTTCTACAGTTTCTCACTGTGTTCATCAAGAGACGAACGTATTATTCAATATACAATCTATGTTTTCGTTATCTTAGTAAAAAATTTTGATCATCCAAAAATGAATATGATTCCACCCGTTTTTTGTCAAAAGAATTTATAAACGTTATTCATTAGAGTGAATCATTAAATTATTAAGAACGAATAGGTTTTTTAAGAATCTTAAATTTAAAGAATCAATACATTAGTCTCTACGTTGATTATTACTATTTTTCAACATCCTCAATACTTTTCTCATCAAATTTGTTTCAAAATGCCCTCAGGTTTCAAAAGTTCTTTTAACCGTCCCTAATAAAGAAGTTCTATAAATTATTTTCGAAAAAAATAGTTTTAAAATACCATTGTTTGGTAGTTAATTAAAAAGTAATAATATTCATTATGATTCAATATCAGCCAGTAATGGATGAATCCGTTGATACGTTCCGAAATGAAATTATGTAATAATGTTAAATTATCACTTGTTGATTATGATATCGAACAAAATGCCAAATTGCAAATTTCAATTTGGAGTTACAAGTCGTATTTTTTCGATTTCCGAGTCTGGATTTGTTATGATTTTCATCTTCAGGGAAATGTCGAAGTATGGAAAATATTTTCAAACGTTAATTAAAAATTGCAACCGATTTGATTTTCTGCTTTTATCCAAAACTAAGGAAGCAATCATGATAGGTAAGGTGCCTAATTCAGAGAAGAAAATGTAAGAACTTTAAACCCTTCAAAATAAGACTTCATACTTGATGTTGGATTGATTGGGCCGATACATGATGTAAATTAATAAACATATTGAAACAATGATTTATAAAAATAATTTACACATTTTTATTCAATAAATTTGTAAATTGTTTTTATAAACCATTATTTTAGTCTGATTGATGTATTTTCAGTAAAAATGTCAAAATCTGTTTTAAAAGGATAATTTACAATCTGAAAGTTGATACCGCTTTCTCTGAGAAGATTGCTTCTTTCTGTAGGATACGTCACTATTGAGATATTACCTATATCTAGGGTTGCCATTACCTAAATTGCCTACGCCGGACAAAAATTTAAACACCCCGGATATTTGGGTGAAATTTAGTTTTTTTCCCGGACACCCCGTAAAAAATATTTTTTTCGTATAAAATAACACATCGTTTATATTTTAATTTTTCATTTATTTAAACTTCAAACCGCTTGTTTGCGATATAAACAAAACAACAAAAAACGAATAAAATACTGATATAACACCGTTAGCAGTTTTTTCTTTTTTTTGGTGAATGAAAAACAACTTATAACGAATATTTCCCTCCTGTCAAAACTCCCTTGTAAATAGAATGCAATTATCGAAAATTACAGCGAATATTTCCCTCCTGTCAAAAATCCCTTGTAAATGGAATGCAATTATCGAAAATTACAGCGATAATTGCATTGTAGAAAGCGAAAGAGCCCTGCGATAATTGCATTGTAGACCGATAATTGCATAGTAGCATAGTTCATATTACGTTTTTTGATGACAAGTTGAGAATTTATGAATTACTAACGTCAGTTTGACAAGTTGAAAGTTTATTCGGGAAATATTCCCCAAAATTACACTCGTGCATCAAAATAACCGGATAATTTCGCATTCCAGCGTGTTGTCTTTGAAAAACTGCATTCGGTCATTTTCATATTTTGGAGAAAGACACCTTCGGTGTCGGGCTCTTTCTCCAAAAATGAAAATGAACTTATGCAGTTTTTTGACAACACGCTGTCATGCAAAATAATCGGTTATTTTGATGCACTTGTGCAATTACTTACGATAATTGCATTGTAGAAAGCGAAAGAGCCCTACAATAATTGCATTGTAGACCGATAATTGCATAGTAGCATTGTTCATATTACGTTTTTTGATGACAAGCTGAGAATTTATGAATTACTAAAGTCAGTTTGACAAGTTGAAAGTTTATTCGGGAAATATTCCCCCAAATTACACTCGTGCATCAAAATAACCGGATAATTTCGCATTCCAGCGTGTTGTCTTCAAAAAACTGCATTCGTTCATTTTCATATTTTGGAGAAAGAGCCCTCCACCTTCGGTGTCGGGCTCTTTCTCCAAAAATGAAAATGAACTCATGCAGTTTTTTGACAACACGCTGTCATGCAAAATTATCGGTTATTTTGATGCACTTGTGCAATTACTCCCGACAATTCCACTCATGTATAATAATTCCCATTTGAGAGAACGAAAATCGTAGTTTGCTATCGAATAAATAGGAAGGAACAGAAATGCAAGTGGATAAAAATATCGGATAAATTACGTTACCTTACCAACGCTAGCAATTATTCGTTTAGCAAGCGTTGCATCAGTTTGACAATTGTAAATGTCGAAAACAGAATTTTACAACAAATACCTAATATTCCAGTAAATATGTTGAGATTTGGAAATATTAGCGAGGCAGAAATAATAAGGGAGATCGAAAAATCAACTCCTGAAAATACAAAAAAAAGTTATTCTTCCATTTGGAATCAATTTAGCGAATTTTGTGAACAACGAAACATCAATTTGGAAACCGAGCAGTCAGTGAAAAATGTGGCAGGAATATTGATGGACTGTGGCTTTAATATGAAGAAACAGAATGGGAAAGATTATAAAGAATATGTGGTGAAAACAATGTGGAACACAATCGCGAAAATGTTGCAAACCATGTATTTCGAAAAATTTAATGTTACTTTCAATCCTTTCACTGATTTGGCATTAACAATAATTCATGGAATTGTCGTACCAAATACCACGCGAGCTCAGATTTAGCAGGATATTTTTTGTGGTTGTTTTCGAATACTTACTTTCATTGGCAATTTAACTCGATCTGTTCAGACAAAATCACTCGAGCTACGCTCTCGTGATTTTGTCAGAACAGCTCTCGTTAAATTGCCAATGAAAGTAAGTATGAGAAAACAACGACGAAAAAATATCCGGCTAAATCTGAGCTCTAGTGGTATTACCCCCGATAATTTTTGGTAGATCAAAAATCAAATAGACTACATTCTACATTGTAATAACAAATTATAGGATATGTCATCTAGTTCGGTTAGATAGGTTAGGTACCCAAAAGCTTGAATTATTCATTAACTATAAATTAAAAGAAAGTAACAAGTTTTAATTTTAACGAGATCAAGTTCTTTTTACTAATTTAACTTAACTTGGAATTTTTCAGACTTTTCCGTCATGAATTTGTAAGAGTCGGAGAAACTCAAATCTTTGAAATTAGATTTTATTTTGATCAGAGAAGAAAGCGAATGTGTATTTAGCAAATTTCTCTCCGTCCTCCATTGCTGCGACACTAGCGAAAAAACTCACTCCACATTCGCATTTTGAGCTGGTATACAAAAATAATACTGTGCAATTTTGAGCAGTTCAGAATATAGATGTTTCAAAAAAATTCGGCCACAACTAGTTCGTATTTAGTAGCTTATCTCCGTCACTGAGACTCAAGCCTCACACACCCGGACATATTTTGAAAGCCCCGTCCGGACGACCCCCGGACGCCCCCTAAACTAGGACAAATCCGAGGAAACCCGGACGGATGGCAACCCTACCTATATCTCTAACCTACTATAAATTCATAACTTCATAGTCAAAAATCAGAAAGTAATATGGAAAACAGTTTCTAAAATTACAGAATTCAAGGAACATTTCGCTAATTCACTCTTTTTCATTGTAATTCCTTTGAAGAATTTTAAATTGAATCTCAACATTGTATAAGCGTGGGCCTAAATCTTGTAAATCACGGCAAAAGATAAAAGAGATATTTTTTGGTTTGATCACTAGTGTCTACTAGCAATAAATTACTGATAATAAAACGTCTCGTGGACTACTGGTTTACCTGATTTGAAATTTGAATTCTAAATTAGCTGTCAATACGTAATTTTAATAATTTTCATAGTAACATAGCAACTGCTTCATTATTAAAGAATAAACCTTCCAAATTTAAATGTATTTTTTTAAGCTATTTTTTCCGGTGCACACGAACTGCGGTCGATTTTGCGAGAGTGACTGAATTGCGGTCAAAATTTTTGTGCCTACCTGAGGAGTCCTAATCTCCAACCGAACTGCGGTTAGAAACTTATTTAGGGGCAACAGGGTAAATTGAAAGTAAAAATGTAAATTCTAATTTTTATAAAGATATATATATATATATATATATATATATATATATATATATATATATATTATATATATATATATATATTATATATATATATATATATATATATATATATACAGGGTGTCGTATACTATACGCGTCTCTCTCTGTAGGGAAAAAAACTTAAAATTTGAATTTTTTTTTTCAATAGGGATATACAGGGCCATTAACACTACAAATTAAAAATAATTTGGATTATACAGGGTGGACGAAAAATAGGAATTTATATCAAAGTTATGTTTTTTTAAAGGGAACACCCTATATTTGATGGCGTCTTTTGATTCCCCGGAAAAAATAAAGTGAAGTTTCAGTAATGTTCCCTATACCTATCTCTTTTCGTTTTTGAAATATTCAAAGGAATCTCAATTTATGAGCTTGAGCAACATAACCTAGTATGTCGCGGTTATTTGAAACACATCAACAGTCACCTGCGATATGCGTAGCCAAGATATCAGACTATCGAATAAAATGCAAATTTTTGCATTACATCATACAGGGTGTTCATTTAGTCTGATTGAATTCTACTTATATATGGAGTTGAATAATATTCTTATTTTAAATGGCACACCCTGTATTTAATAACTTTAACTGATAGACATTTGAATTATCTTTCATTCCATATGAGAGTTCCCTATACCTAAATTGGATGGATCTTTAGTAAAAAGCTGTTTTTTATTTTTAACATACGGATTTCATCATATTCTTTTATAATCATAGTAACCCTAGAGCAAATATCACTCAAAATATGGTATTGAACAAAATAAACATTCTAATCACTTTCCAATGTTAAACAGTTCCAATATAAACCAAAACTATAATTTTTTTAATAAAAAATAAACATTTAATGACAAAAACATTTGAATTATTTGAAAACTACACACAAATGGAAAAGAGTAAGAAACAAATTGAAAACAAAAAATGAATCATAAAAAATGTTCAAAGTGACGCCCATCTTGTTCTAAACACAACTGAACTCGTTTTTCAAAGGATCGTTTCACTTTGAGAAGAATTTCGCCAGTTACTGTCTGAAAAGCAGCTCTTATTCTAGCTTTCATATCATCCAGAGTAGTTGGTGGGGTGATAGAAACAATACTTTGTAAGTGTCTTAATATAAAAATCCATCGACGTCAAGTCTGGAGATCTTGGAGGCCAATTATGCGGACCACCCTCTTCCGATCCATTTATTAAGAAAACGCCGGTTTAAGTATCGCCGCTACTCGAAGTTGAAAATGTGCGGGGGCTCCATCCAACTGCATCCACATGTTCTGCCTAGTATTTAGAGGTACATTATCAAGGAGCCCCAGATAATTTTCTCCGCAAAAATTTTAGAAATTTCTGCCATTGAGATGGACCGGTAAAAAAATAAGGACCAATAACATGTAAACCTATTATTCCTCCCCACACATTCAAGGACCACCTATGCTGATGATCGAGAGTACGAAAGACGTGAAGATTTTCATCACTATAATAATGAAAGTTATGGCGATTAACGAGTCCATTATTATGAAACGTGCACTCGTCCCGAAAAACAGAACATTATCAAAAAAAATCCGCATCTGATTCTACTTTATCCATAACCCATAAACAAAAATCGATTCTTTGTTGAAAGTCCCTTTGATACAGTTCTTGGTGCAGCTGTATCTTATAAGGATGAAATTTATGTTTTTTTACTATTCGTCCAATACTTCTCCTACTTATTCAGTTTTCTCTACTAATAGCCCGATGGCTTGTGTGTGGGTTCTCTATCAGTGAGCCAAATAACCCAAAATTCATTATCATGATCTCCTACAATAGGTTGAGGCTGAATAATTTTTTTCATAATCTACGTTTCCGCTACCTCTAAACTGTTTTTGTAATCTTTCAAAGCACGTCTGTCAGGTTTCTCTCGATCTGGGGTATTTTTTGCGCCGTAAACTCTAGAAGCCAATAAACAATTTTTCATGACACTCACCAAGAACAAGCACCATATCAATTCTTTCTGCTTAGAATAAATTTTCATGTTTTAAATTCGATTTTTCGTACACGCTTGATATATAACTTACTAAATAGAAATGTCAAACTCGCCATTCCACATTTAAATTCAAAGGTCACTTTGACGGGAAAGAGTATTTACAAAAATTAGTTATGTTAAACATAAAAACAGATATTTACTAAAAACCATTGAATTTAGGTATAGGGAGATCTTATATGGAATGAAAGATAATTTAAATGTCTATCGTTTAAACTTGTTAAATACAGGGTGTGCCATTTAAAATAAGAATATTATTCAACTCCATATGTAAGTAGAATTCAATCAGAGTAAATGAACACCCTGTATGATGTAATGCAAAAATTTGCATTTTATTCGATAGTCTGATATCTTGGCTACGCATATCGCAGGTGACTGCTGATGTGTTTTAAATAACCGCGACATACTAGGTTATGTTGCTCAAGCTCATAAATTGAGATTTCTTTAAATATTTCAAAAACGAAAAGAGATAGGTATAGGGAACATTACTCAAACTTCACTTTATTTTTTACGGGGAATCAAAAGACGCCATCAAATATAGGGTGTTCCCTTTAAAAAAACATAACTTTGATATAAATTCCTATTTTTGGGCCACCCTGTATAATCCAAATTATTTTTAATTTGTAGTGTTAATGGCCCTGTATATCCCTATTGAGAAAAAAAATTCAAATTTTAAGTTGTTTTCCCTACAGAGACCGACGCGTATAGGATGCGCCACCCTGTATATATATATATATATATATATATATATATATATATATATATATATATATATATATATATATATATATATATATATATATATATATATATAATATACAAAACATATAGAAATTATGCAATACTACAGACGTACATCTACATTCATATACATCATAAAACTACTTCACTAAACTTATAACTAACACATTTTACAAAATTATACCTAGGTACTAATATCTTTTTTTATTGTACTGACATATTTTGTTGTTAATAAACTCTTGTTTTGCCCGTTCGCTCAACATATATTGGAATTCCATACTGTCTCTATAAATTTAAGAGACAAACTAAAATGTTTTGGTGATTGCTTTGAATTTATACGTCACCCCTTCCCTTTGAGACAGATTATCATTTTCCTTTTCTTTGAATTTTTGTCAACAACATCGTTAGGCCAATTATTCACCATATTTCTGGTTAACAACGCCTAATACATGATATGTATAGAGATTTAAGATAAAAAGATTAACCATCCAAGACCCTCCGGGATGTAGGGCTTGACCGCAATTCAGTCGTCGAAAAAAACCACCTAATTACCCTTCTACCTGCTTCAAATTTTGACCGCAATTCGTGTGTCTCAATTTTTTCAAATAGCTTCAGACTCATTTAAAGGGGGTACTAAAATTTTTTCTTCTTATTATAATTGATGAGAAAATAAATTAAACAACTTGCTAAGAGAATTACACAAAATTCCTATTAATTAAGATTTGCGAAACCTCCATACTATGGAAAATCGTATGATGTGAGCATTTCTGCATTGGAAAAACCAGTCTTATTTTGAATATTAGGTATTGCGTACTAATCATATAACCAAATAAGATTATTCATTCATTTCGTCACCTACGTTTCTGTTAAATATTGTCGTATATTATTTCTCAGATGGCTAAATAAAATAAGATAATTTTACAAGCAGTATTGCATATTTTACACATATCTATTTACCATGTTGAATGTTATGAGGTGAGTCATTTCCAAATAGGTGAATAGTTTCGACGAACCATTTCCTGTCAATCTACAACTTGCTATAACTCTCTTCTAAATTCTTGAAATTATGCCCTCCAAATTTACTACTAGAGCAGAATTGGGGGGGGGGGCATCCATTAATTACGTGAGGTGTTTGGGGGGGTCGAGCGAAATCTCACTCAATTCACGCTGGGGAGGGGGTGGTCTCGGAAAATATCACGTAATTTTTTTTTCTCAAGAAACAGTAGAAAATTGCGATAAAACTGGATTGATTAAGTAAAAAATATTTCTCCACTAAAATATGGTTAAATCATATAAGTATAATAATAATCATCGCGGTTTAATTATGATTTGATAGAAGAATTTATTAACTATAAATAAATTCATTTGTTTGGGAACAATTTATTCATTTATTAAATCATCATTCATCATTCTCAGCCCGTCTCCATCCACTCCTGGATGTAGGCCTCTTCCAGATCTTTCCATGTCGCTCTGTTTGACGCTACTTGTAGCCAATTTTTCCCCCCAATCTTCTTGATGTCATCCATCCACCTCCGTTGCGGTCTTCCTACACTCCGACTTGTTGTCCTGGGTCTCCACTGGACGATCTTTTTCGGCCACCTCGTGCCGTCCTGTCTTGCGACGTGTCCTGCCCATCGCCACTTCAGGCCAGCAATCCGCGCCACTACATCTATGATCTTAGTTAGGGTTGCCATCCGTACGGGTTTCCCCGGATTTGTCCTAGTTTAGGGGATCGTCCGGACGGGGCTTTCAAATTATGTCCAGGTAAAACCCGGACAAATTTTGTGTCCGGGTGTGTGAAGCTCGAGTGTCAGTGACGGAGATAAGCTATTAAATGCAAACCAGTTGTGGCCGAATTTTTTCGAAACACTATATTCTAAACTGCTCAAAATTGCATAGTACAATTTTTGTACACCAGCTCACAGTGCGAATGTAGAGTCGCAGTAATGAACGAAGGGGAGAAACTTGCTAAATACAAATACGCTTTCTTCTCTGATCAAAATAAAGTCTAATTTTAAAGACTTGAGTTGCTCCGACTTTTACAAATTCATGATGAGAACAAAGACATTTCGGGAAAAATTGGCAAGTCTGAAAAATTCCAACTTAAGTTGAATAAGTAAAAAGAACTTGATCTGGTTAAAATTTAAATTAACCTATCCTATAATTTGCTATTAAAATGTAGAATCTAGTCTATTCGATTTTTGATCTACCAAAAATTATCGTCATGAGTTGTTTTTTATTTGATGATACCAAAAAGAAGTGAAAACTGTAAACTGTGTATAATAGAATTTTATTTGTTTTTTGTTGTTCTGTTCATATCGCAAACAAGCGGTTCAAAGTTTAAATAAATGAAAAATTTAAAATATAAACGATGTTTTATTTTATTCAAAATAAATTTTTTTCGGGGTGTCCGGGGAAAAACAAAATATCACAGAAATGTCCGGGTTTTTAAAATTTTTGTCCGGCATCGGCAATTTAGGTTATGGCAACCCTAATCTTAGTGCGCCTTCGGATCTCTACGTTGCGCACTCTGTCTCTGAGACTGATCCCCAGCATTGCCCTCTCCATGGCTCTTTGGCTTGTCCTTAGCCTACTGGCACTTTTTTGCGTGAGCGCGGTGGTTTCCAGGCCATATGTTGTTACCGGTAGTACACAGGATTCGTACACTTTCCGTTTTAGATTAATAGGCTTAGCTGGGTTTTTGAGGATGAAGCCGAGTTTCCCAAATGCTGCCCATGTTAGTCCTATCCTTCTTGGGATAGGACTAACATGGGCATTTATTAAATATGAACAAGAATTTTTCAAACATTATTCGTCAACTATTAATTTGAAAAAATACGCTACGATGTGACGATTATTCATAAAAAAAGTAATGCCATATCCTTTTATAATGAACATACGACGCACTTATGATTTTCACTAAAAAAAATTCTATTATTACTAATTTACTTGAACTAATAGAATTTTTCATTGAAGTTATGGCGGAATAAAAAGTGTTAAAGTAGTAGTCACTCTAGAGATCATACATGAGTCTCCGTGGATTGAATTAGATTAAATATTCTTTAACAAATTTCAGTAGTTCCTATTTAAGTATTTTATTATTGAATCTCATTGTGTTTCTATGCTACGTCATTAAAAATCTATAAATCTAAAAATACTAGTCTTAAATGGAAAAAATTATAAACAAATTGTTTTTTTAAATATATCTAATGGAATCGAGCCCAGTTTAACTCATTTACATAACAAATACGCATTTTGAAAAATCTCACGTGAGATTCGAGCAAGGGCTAAATTTCACGACATTTCATCAAGGGGGGTGGGGGTAGCGAAAAATCGCAAAAATTTTTTCACGTAATTAATGATTACACAATACACAAAATGCACACAAAATTAAAATTTAATGCGTGTTGTACAGATTTGAGGTGAGTTCTTTTCAGTAAAAAATATGAACCACCACGTATAATATTCTTTCTTCCAAAATATGAAACACAAACATAATCATGAAAATTAACATTCACTATATCATCATTCATCAGCCAATGTTCATTCAAACATACCAAGTCAATGTTATTTGTCTCAAGCTATATTTCGAGTGAATTCAATTTACTCAGCATCCCTTGGATGTTCAGAAGAGTAATTGAGAATTGTTTGTTTTTTCTTGAAGTAGACACCGTCATTCTTTCTTCGAAAAAAATAACGTTGAATATTTTCAATTTAAATTTATCATCTTCAGTTTAATAGAAAAAACAAATGCATCACAAAAGTTAACAATGTATTCAAAGTTGCGTTCCTACTATTGAATACTAATCAACATTGACATAGATTATAATTTCATACTTTATTTCGTTTACTTTTACTGAAGTGTAGCAAAAGTGTTCTGTCAAATCGATATTTGAGCTTCTTGAAATATCGGAGCACTTGGTTTTGAACTATGTTGACGCATCTGTATTACAACACAACAACGAAACTAGTTTTGATTTGCTTGTTCCGTCGATAAAATTACCTTTTAAATAATGATAACAGTCTCATCGACTATTCCTGATGAGTCTAACTTAGTAGACCAAATGAAGGTCTAGAGGAAAAATGTAGGCAGGCCGAGAAATGATTGTAAAGAGCCTATTTTTGAAATAGTACATTTTAGATATTCCTTACTCCGCTGATAGTATGAATGGATTAATGTGGTTATTAAACATACAGTTTTCTATATAATACCCCATATAATACTGACAGCGCTACAAGAAATTCAACTCAAATTACGAATACATATCAACTACATGTGCATGTCTGCCTGCTGCGAGGCCAGATGTCTTCGATGAGCCAATGATGGTATATTGGCGAGCTGGTTAACCAGATAATAATAATAATAATAATAATTTATTTATCCTTTAGGACACTTAACAATGTGTATAGGATAAGTCAATATTACAAGTTAATTCTATTCTAACATTTACATCAACAATTACCATCCCAATGAGTGATCAATGAATCAGAGAGAAATTCTTTAACCGAATAGAAGCACTTATGTAGTAATAGCTCCTTAATAACTCTTTTAAATGTTTATTTGTTCAAAGATTTCAAATGGGAGGGCAAATGATTGAACAATCTGACACCCTGATATAGTGGAGAACGTTCAAAACTGTGAGTCCGATGTTTAGGAACCAGGAGTACCTGTGAATTTCGTGTTCCATGATCGTGCGAGCTAGCAAGTTTTTTCCAGTTATTCTCATTATCTTTCGTATATAAGAGACATTTAAATATGTATATACATGGAAGTGACAGTAATTTACTGGCGACAAATATAGGCCGACATGATGCTCGATGGTTCAAACCAAAAATGAGACACTCTTTTCTGTGCCACAAAAAGTCTAGAGAAGGAACCACAGTCACCCCAGAGCAAAATATTGCATGAGATATGACAGTAAACAAGGCTGTAATAAACATCAACAAGAGAACTAGGTGGTAAAGAAGTTCTACTTATAGCAAAATAAGCTTTATTAATTTTTTTGCTTAAGACATCAACGTGGGTTGACCAACTAAGACTTCGATCCATGGGGATCCCAAGGAATTTTGTGCAATCAGCTGGAAAATAATAATAGTGCCCAGACAATCAATTTTCAACAGACTTCTTTCACAGTTTCTTAAACCGAAACACAGACAGGCTGTTTTACCTACATTAACTATCAAATTGTTACGGCGAAACCATGATATGAACTCAGCCATAATATTTTTACAGGCTATCTGGAGCTCATCACAACTTCGGGCCGCGATGACGACAGATGTGTCATTGGCAAATAATATAAGTAATAAGCAGGATAAATGAGAGGTTAAGTCATTTATAAACAGCAGGAATAGTAGACGTCCCATCACAGAGTCCTGAGGAACACCCATATCTATATTATACTCTCTGGAATAAGTTTTATCGTTTCTTACCGACAGAGTTTTCTGTTGAAGAAAGCTAAGCAGCCAGTCGGAAAAAATGCTTCTAAAGCCAAGATTATAACACTTATCTATAATGAACTTGAAGGACAGAGTAACAAAGGCGCAGGAAAGATCGAAAAAAATCCCTGACACATGTAAATTTGAATCCAGGCATTCGTAAACTGATTCCACAAACTTCAGTGCGGCCGTTTATGTTTATCATTATTAGTGATCAAATACAAAAAAATAATTACGTTATATATCCTGCATAACAGAAATGTTTTTCTGAGGAGTAAGATTTTAAATATCTAATTAAATAGGGCACCATCTGAAACTCTGACCTAGGATCAATAGGTACATGTTGATGCTTCATGTTAACCTTGAGTTGGATGTTATATCCTCTTGTATTTGAATTACTCTCCTGCCTATTATGGAGTTGTATTCCAAACTTCCAACTTATCTGCCCTATTCAATGCACAGTCTCAAATTAATTTCGTGAAATTTACTAAAATTTCGTGTGAAATAAACCAAGAAGATTGAAAACAGAATTTTTCATTTCACTCATAGAATACTTGAAATTTCAGTATTATTTTGCGAAAAATAAAAAAGTTAATTTGATTCGGTTGCTCATGCCATCAATAAGTTTTTATGAAATTGTTCTTATCATTTTATTAGAATTTAGTCTTGTATCTAATTTGCCTTACCTACACCAAACGGTAGAAAGGCAAACGATTAAATAAATAATCTAATTTGCTACGAAAAAACTTGGAAACAAATAGGTATCATAGGTTTTTCAGATTTGTTGGTGAATAAAATTGAAAGAATTTCTTGAGTAAGATATAAAATCTTTGTCGTATTCATCTGAAGGAATCAAACTTTCGATTTTCTGATTTTAACATAGATCATAAGATTCATTTGAGAATAATCCAAATATCTTCTTATAATTATTGAGAAATCAATAAAGTGTAGACCTGTAGCGCAATATTGATTTAAATTTAATTTGTCAGTAATTCTGGATGACACTTCCTTCGATAGAATGAAATGAAAAAGACTTTTAAAAGCTAATCTTTAAATAGGACCTAGAGATTGAATGGATCGAAACTTCTTAGCACTGAATTGAGATAATAAAAATCTCCTCTTATATTCATATAAAAATATCAATATATATATATATATATATATATATATATATATATATATATATATATATATATATATATATATATATATATATATATATATATATATAAATATATATATATATATATATATATATATATAATAAAATTTAATTATATATATATATATATATAAATAAATATATAAATAAATATAAAAATATATATATAATATATAAATATATATATATATATATATATATATAATATATATAAATATATATATATATATATATATATACACACTCACGGACAAAATTATTGCATATTTTATTTTAGGTCTGAATTTTTTTTCCTTTTAACACTTTTGTGATTTCGGTTGCTAAATCTGTTACATTGGAGTGTTCTACGTATATTTCAATTTATTTCAGATAAAATAATGGTAAGACATAGCTTTTATAACTGAATTAGCGATAACTTGAAATTATAACTGAATAAGCGGAAAGCTATAATCGTAGCTTAGTGTTCCTTGATGACTAAAATAATTTTCAGAATGACATTTTCAGTTCATTATTTCTTCAATCTGTAGTTTCAGTTAGTGAGATGCCACGTTTGAATGAGTTAGTTGCAGTTAAAATTGTTTGTTGAATCAATGAGGGGTATAGACAAGAAGACATTGCACAGAGATTTAATATCCATCAATCGACTGTTTCTCGCGTACTAAAACGGTACAATGAGACTGGAGGATACAAGGACGTAAGAGAATTACAACGCCAAGAGAGGAGCAATATTTAAGAATTCAATCTTCGCGAAATCGTATACTTAGTGCTACGCATCAGAAAAATCAATTACTAAATGCAAGGCAAGTCAATGTTTCCACCAAAACAATAATAAGGAGACTTAAGGGGGTCGATTTAAAGCCAAGACGTCCTGCTAGAGTTCCTCGGCTTCTTCCACGTCATAAAATCGGACGGCTATAATTTGCAAGAGCACATGCTGACTGGAATGAACATCAATGGAGAAAAGTTCTTTTTACAGACGAAACAAGAATACAATTATGGAAGCCGGATGGACGTAGTCTAGTATACAGAAGGTCAGGAAAACGTTTTGCAGAATGTAATCTTGTACATAATCTTAGCTTTGGTGGTGGTTCCATTATGCTCTGGGCTGGCATTAGTTGGGAGAGTCGCACGGAGCTCATTGTAGTGAATTTAAGAATGAATGCTGACTGGTACATACTTAACATCCTTGCAGAACATGTTATACCATATGCCGGCTTTATTTGACATAATAAATTTGTGCTAATGCACGACAATGCCCGTGCCCATGCCGCAAGAACAGTAAACCAGTATATTGAGGATGTAGGGATTGCAAAGCTAGAGTGGCCACCATATAGTCCTGACGCAAATCCCATAGAACATGTATGGGATAACCTAAAAAAAATATTCGAACACGAAATCCAGCTCCTAACTCAATTGCAGAATTAAGGGTTGCTGCACAGGAAGAATGGAATCGAATACCACAAGAAACCATCAAAGATCTTTTGCGCAGTATGCCTAGGAGGATGCAGGCTATCGTTAGAACTAGATGAGAAAATACTAAGTACTGAATTGTTATCATTTTGTCTTAAACTAATGTATCTTGTCGATGTTGTTGCTCTTTCCTAATTAAACGTTATTATCAAAAACAGACAATTTCACTAATTTTTTTACGAATCTGTTTTAAAGCTTCAATATATAATTAATTCGATTATTAATAACGTAGAACACTCCAATGTAACAGATTTAGTGACCGAAATCACAAAGGTGTTAAAGGAAACAAAAATGAAGACCTTAAATAAAATATGCAATAATTTTGTCCGTGTGTATATATATATATATATATATATATATATATATATATATTGTTCGTTCTTAGGTTTGGTTGCTTCTTTAAGCATATCAAATTATTTTCAAATTTCACATTGTTTATTTATTTTAACGTTTCGGCTGTAATAGTTTTCATCAGAAAAAATTTTAATTCCATATTGTGTGTAAGCCTGATATGCTCGCTGATATGTATATAATCATTCTATTTCAAATCGTACCATGTTGGTTCTAACACTAACGAACAATAAATATTTTTATAAAATACGTGTAGATTTTGAAACAGATCATTCAAAGACAGTACCACTTTATAGCGTAAGTCGAACTTATGTATATATATATATATATATATATATATATATATATATATATATATATATATATATATATATATATATATATATATATATATTTGAAATGTTTCACGTAGATAGCATGTTCAAAATAATAACACACATACGTATATAAGTATATTACGTTAAAGTTCAATATTGAAATATTTCAATTCAAATATAAATGTGAACCCAGGCTGTAATAGTGATTAAGTAGGTATCGTTTGAAGTATCATGTTAACACCCATATACTACGTTTTTGATGAAATATTTCTTATTTTTGTGGCCACTAGTGTTAGATCCTGTTTTCATTTCTTCTTACTTGGGGCTTTTTAGTAGAAAAAATTGTAGAGGTTCTTTTCTTTATGTACCTGCTCAATACTTATGCTCAATTTGAAAATATGTATTTTGAAATTATAGAATAATATACACTGCAACATATATATATATATATATATATATATATATATATATATATATATACATAGCTTTCATTCGGATATTGTATAAACATTCATTATTTATATTACACCATTTGTTTCATAGGGAGTCACCTAGGCTCACCTTCAATTGTGAACTGCCTATGGAATGTTGACAAACTTTTTCATTATTTTTGGTGGTAAGCATAAAATATAATTCTTGTATATAGAGATATACATACCTACATACCAGATATTTTATACACAAATTAATAATTAATATATTAATATATATATATATATATATATATTGATAATTATTAGCAATAACAGGCCTGTTGAATCTCAAAAAACGTCAACTTTTTAATAAAATCGAGTTTTTTGAGATTCAACAAGGCCTGTTATTGCTAATAATTATCAAGAGACTAGAAATAGTTCACAGGCAACAACAATTCGAAATAAACAATTATATAATATATATAATATATATATATATATATATATATATATATATATATATATATATATATATATATATCGCTTCCTTAGTGCAACAACTAGATAACTCGAATTTTATGCATTTTGAGTTATCCAGTTAAAGCTGACCTATTTTTCATGCTCTTTCCAATGCAACATCTAGATATCTAGTACGAGCAACCAAACTCGTTTAAATAGTGACCAGAAATAGATAACTCCGAAAATGCACATTCTATAACAAGACATCTTGAGCTATCTAGTTGTAGCACTGGCATTATTGAGTTACTCGCCGGCAACTTCTTGGTCTCTATGAGATATCTAGTTGTGTGCTTGAAAGAACAGGTGGATTTCTGTGCTACTGAATTGGTTTTACAGTGTTTTCAAACGGTGTTAATGCAAAAATGATGTCAAGAGGTAAGAAGAAATTCTACGTAGTCAATCACAAAATGTTGTATCTTTGTTTCAAAGTCAACTACCTCTTGAAAAAGAAAAATACGACGACCTAATGTCTCTTTTCAAAATGATACCTGTGGCACTCCCTAGCTTGTATGATGCATTTTATTAGAGTCTCCCATTCCAAGAAGACCAAAGTAAAAGGCCTCATAACACAGAATCTTCCGAAAGTGATGTCACTGATATTGATATTTAAGTCGTGTTTAGTATTGAAATATTTTGTTCTTTAGTTGAACCATTCTTGTTCATTTTTCATTCCAAATAAAGTTGTATTTAATAAGTGATTTGCTTTTAATTGCTAGTGGTTATAAATAGATAACTTTACTTGTTTTGACTAGATTTTCAGCAACAACTAGATATCTCTAATTTTTGATCAAATTCTGCAAATATATAAAACCTGATTGTATATAAAATTGACTATGAATAATTTGATATGCAATATATCTCTATACACATCAAATATTTTTGACTGCTTAACGGTTGTATTTTTTTAAAGTTTTGAAACTTTAAAATCGATTTTCTCGAAACTATAAATTTCAAGTTATCTAGTTGTTGCACTAAGGGGGCGATATGTAAGTATATATATATATATATATATATATATATATATATATATATATATATATATATATATATATATATATATATATATCTATCTATCAATTATTTTTGCCTGTGATATATTGTTATTTAGGTAATCTTCTTTAATACATTAAAAATTTTGAGACAGTCATGAATTTCATGACAAATCGTCAACTATTCAATTAAATCGTTTTTCTAATTCAAATGGCCTGTTATTGCTAAAAAAAAAAGACGACCACCTACTATATATATATATATATATATATATATATATATATATATATATATATATATATATATATATATATATATATATATATATATATATATATATATATATATATATATATTCAATATTGAAGAATTATATATAATAAGCATAATTGAAGGCAAATATAATTTTTAATATGTTTTGTGGCAGAATTTTATTAATTACTTGAAGAAATGTAAAAAAATACTTATCATAAAAATTGTAGAAAATTGTACAAAGTATGAAAATGATTTTTGTATAAGTTTCAAATCAATTAGAAATATTATAGTAACTTCATTTAACAGCGTCAATAAGTAACTAGAAGCAAACCTTAATTATTCATTTTTTTAAATGTCATGATCAAAAATATATAGGTACTCACCAACTACTAATATAGAAAACAAAATCAATTTCCAACAGTCACCCACAGTATTGAAACTATCTGGTAGCACAAAAAAAACATAAAAAACAAAACCGCCGCAATTCAACGTCCGGCGCGAATTAAGCTTATATGTGTTCAATTCAACGCGACTGCGACTACTACTAGGTATACCGGCCCGACAAGCTTGCAACTAAGAATCTTTTGGGTTGCTCCCCCTTATTGGATTCGCGGTCACAGTGCGAGACAGTAATTTGTTTTCAACGATTCTAAAGAATTCGATCAGGATCTTGGACTGATGGGTATTTAACTTAAGAATGCTTAGAATACCATGAACTACTAATTTTGACTGGATTGCTACCTTCGCACGTCGGAAAACATTTATGATTCGAATGTAAGTTAGTAAAATTTAATGATAGATGTCTCTCTTATCAGAGCGAAATTAGATTCCGAATCGGCTTTAATTGCTCGATTCACCTTCAATTTTGTTTCTTTTTTGAGACTCATGGAACATTCACAAATCTCATACTGGTACATTTAAATGCCAACTTACGAGTTTTTTTGGTGGGCGTACCGTCGTTGGTACGTTGAAGAATCAACAGTTTTTGTATGAAATATGACAAGCCTGGGAATACATGTAAAATTTTCAATCGATTGTTAGTATTGATGCAATAACTGACGTTGGGAGGAATAAACAATAAATATTCAATGACGCTTCGTTTTGATATTTATATACTCAGTAAAACAACTTTCAAATATATTGAATAATTTGATGAAGTTTTCTTTTCAATTTTTTTAAAAGAAACAAACCTTAACAGTTATCCCTAAAACGTAATTTTCTCAAATAATTTTTGAAAATCAATCAATTAATTTCTTCGTTGAAAAATTTAAGTAACGGTGACCTATTATCCAAATGATTCTTGAATAAATTCAGGGAATTGTTGTAGTTATTGACTTCAGTAACGGATAGAGTTGAAGCTGCGCCCAGGGTCCCCCTAGATATGGCGTCCTTCACTTTATAATCGAATTATTAGGTAATAATATATATATATATATATATATATATATATATTATATATATTATATAATATATATATTTATATATATATATATATATATATATATATATATTTATCGATCTTTCAAAGGCATTTGACTGTGTGATTCATAGTTGAACTCTTCGAAAGCTGTCAATGTGTGGAATTAGAGACAAACAGCTGGATTTGCTGAGCAGTTATCTCCATGGACGCGTTCAGAGAGTAGTTATGAATGTGATGGTGAAACCATAATATCAAAGATAAAAAACTTGAGATTGGGTTCCTCAAGGAAGTATTTTGGGTCCTCTCCTCTTTGTAATATATATATATCAATGATTTGCCAAATATCTTTCAGAGACAACCAAAAAATTTTTATGTACGCTGATGATACAAATATATTAGTGACAAACAAACATGTTAAAGGACTCAATAACAACAAGTGAGAATGCCATTTCAGATATATCAGACTGGCTCGGTAAAAATAATCTATCTATGAATGCAGACAAAACGGAATTGTTGGTATTTACAACATCCCATACTAAAGTGAATACTCCACCCAGTATAAATGTTCTAGACACATCCACTGAAATAAGTCCCATATACAAACTTTCTTGGTGTTGTCTTAGATTGTAATTTGAGATGGAATAGACAAATTGATAATGTAAAAAAAAAAACCAAGTTCAGTGATTTATTCATTAAGAGTATTATCAAGAAAAGTAGACTTACATGATCTTAAGACAGTTTACTTCACAAATTTTCAATCTCTATTAAGCATTGGTATTGTTAACTGGTGCAATAGATCTGAAATATGTAAAATATTTACGGCACAAAAAACAGCCGTGCGAGTAATTTTAGAAATGAAGTTTCGCGATTCTTGCCGCGGTGTGTTTAAGCGTCATAATTTTCTAACGGTACCAGGAATGTATATTTATTGTTGCCTTTTATTTATATCAAAACACAGTGAATATTTTAAAGTTTTCAAGAACCTCAATAACACCAGAAATATCCACTATTTTCACATTCCAAGTCATTCTCTCACACTATCAGAGAAAAATACTACTTATATGTGCATTAAATTATATAATGTGTTACCCCGTAAATATCAAACTCTTGAAGACTATAGACAGTTCAAAAGAGAAATTTTTCAATACCTCATCAACATCGAGCCATATAGTGTGCGGGAATTTCTTGAGTACAAGCCTAATGTTTCCGTGATTTGAATGTTGTTATTTGTTTAATTAATGTATGTCAAGACATGTTCTCCTTTCAAAAGTGTACTTTGATCTTGAGAATAAAGAAGTTATTATTATTATTATTATTATTATATATATAATTTTCAATAAATTTCAGCGACAAGAGCATAAATATTTTTCGTATTGAAGATACCAACGTACGTTAGCTTCTTATTTCTCAATGATAACATAAAAATAATTCCGTTTAAGAAAAAAAAGTGTTGAAAAACTAAATTTCAGAAGAAATCTTTTGCTTTAGGTACCATTAAATATGTATTTAATTTTGAAACATTTTGATTATTTTAAATGCATTGCTACTATTTTTCGAATATTGACAGATGAACTAAACTAGATCAAGCTTCAAATTTTAGACGTTCTTTCTATTTTTCTGTTCTCAAAATGTTTTCTATCTCAGTCCAGACGGCACGGGCCTTATCCTAAACACATCATTGAGTAATTTATAATGTTTCTTTACGATTCAATTTTGAACTTTTCATTCCAATATTCAAAAGGTCGAACTCTGAATTTAAAGCAGATTCTTTCTCGATGAAATGCCTAGCGAAAGAATCTCATTTATTTCCGATATAATTCTGTCTATGAGGAATAATTCCCTTTTGTAGATTCGACAATTATTTTTTTCTACGACCGTGCGTTTTAACCCACTTTCCCGCACGCATTTTAGTTTTGAAAGTGTCACTTTCCCGCACTAGTGCGGGAAAGGAATAGCGGGGATTTTTCCCGCACGCTTTTATTAAAGAATAAACTGAATAATGATATGTCTCTATGCACCGAACGCCACCGACGACGTTACTATGGAAACGACATGTGAATTAACATAATATGTCATTAGTATCAAATTATTTGAATATATCAAATTTGATCTGTTTGTTGAAATCTAATCGATCTCGTATAAGCGCTTGTAGAAAAAATAATATACCTATCAAATAAAATTAAATTATATATTATATTATATATATATTATATCAAATAAAATTCTCTGTACTACAAATGACTTAAAACCGTTGCCGTCACCGTCATCGTCATCTTTATGCGACCTGCAACCGATGCCATCCTCATCGACGTCATCTACCTTCCAGTTGAAACCAGATAACTCAACTGGACCGGCAATTCTTACTAGTCTACATAATGCAACAAATTGTGTTTTCAATAATAATATTTATAATAATTAGTAGTTTTTAGTTAAAGTTTTGTATATTATTATGTTTGTTGGAATAAAATGATTTTTGAAAAATGAGTTGGTATACTTTTTTGTATATACGGTCGTAGAAAAAATAATGTTCCTAACTCATGCGTAAAGTGTCTTTCCCGCAATTGACTGCTTGCCCGAACTCCGCTCCGCGTCGTTCGGGTCAACTGCAGTCGCGTGCGGGAAAGTATCACTTTCCGCACTTGTTAGGAAAATAACTATTTTCACTTTCTTTTAATGCATATTCATTATAAACTACTTATGTATTCAGTTCTTAAATTTTATTTTGTTATATTTAATTAATATATATATATATATATATATATATATATATATATATATATATATATATATATATATATATATATATATAAATATCTAATAATACTCACGGTCTACATTACATCATATGGAATACAATAAAAACAGAGAGTAAGTAGAAGTAACACACCAATAGTATAAGTAATATAAAAGAAATTGGGATATATATATATATATATATATATATATATATATATATATAGAAATTATAATAATAAAAGTAAATAGTACTAATTAGTGCGGCTCAATGGCTTATAATATAGATTCGAGAAAATATAGTTGCGCGAAAATTTAAGATCCTACTACAAACCCCTATTCTTGTTACGGCAATGGTACACCCCGATTCACTATACGCTAATGGTGCACAGAGTGCGGGAATGCATTTCTACGAAATCGTATGGCCTCGGCAGCAATGACACGTATTTTATTCAGTAGGAGGTCATGTGAATCTGAGCTCGCTTGATGGGAATTCGACTCTTACGCTCCTCGAATCGCCGAATCTTCTCGAGAATCTCAGGAACGTCGAATTTCTAGCGATCCGCTTCGCGCATCAAAACGAAATATCAACTTCACCATTTCTCGTTATTTCGGCTGTTTGCCGGATCATTATGAGCCCCCTTCTCGCAAAAATACTCCCAAACCTTTTCTCTGCAATTACGGCCATCGGCCGCCTGTAAGAACGATCGTAAATCCGCAAAGTTCGAGAACGACGGACCACTTACAAGTTTAATATTATAAAATGTAACTTCATACATCTATAAAGGAGGAGATACATATTCCATGCCGATTGCCACAAAGGAAAACAACACATAATTGGCACGGTAAGTAGGAAGGAGATCGCACTGGTTCGATGATGAACGGTGCTCGTTTGCACACGACAGGAGTGAAGACGGATTTCGATAGTCAGAGAGATGTTAGTCCATTACAGGTCGACAGAGAGACGGCAGTCGTCAGGTATGTTCACGTTCACTTCATTTCTAAAGCGCCGCGACATAGAGAGACATACACTTGGGTCTTGAAAAACACAAGGAAGAGAGCAGGTTCTAGTTCTAGGACCGCAGCAGAGAGGGTTGGCGACTGAAGCATTATGCAACAGACGAATCCCACACAGGCCGGGTTAGCAGCCGTTATCGCTTCTGAAGTTTTCACTTTTATATATAATTAATTAATTATAATTAATTAATTAAACATAACCAACCACTCATACCATCTCTCAACAGTTGGATCTAAATTCAATAAACACAAAAAAACAATGATGATTTCCTGTACGTCTGCCCTCTTTGCTTGATATCATACATTTCCAGAAAGGCTCCCTTTCATATATTTTCTTGAACTTCCAGGATTTAGGAATCGCTGTATTCTATTTTATGAGAATTAGATCCACAATAATCTGCAAATGGCCACTTTTTGGTTGTGTTTGGCACTCTTTTAATTTGCGTTTCTCTGACGTATCCTTTAGTTGTATGAAATTTCTTCCTGATCGGATATTTCCTATTGTAAAATCGAGCATACTGCATTGTTAATAATTTAAGAAACATCTAATTTCTTCGAAGAACAGGATGCTGTATATACGAGAAAATCAATAAATATTATGATAATAAATCATCAAGTTGATAACATGTTTCTATGATACTGACTTCTCAACAAGTATTCACGCCAAAATTCAATCATTTTAATAGGAATTTAAGAATCACTCCAACTCGAGTAAACAACACTAATGATATTGAATAAAATAAAGTAATAGAACGCTCGTCTAAAAACTACTTCACTTTATTTTATTTCATAAAATATCATTTTCTATCGAGTTTATACTAATGATATTATCTAAATTAAATTTAAAAAATGAAGTTTTTCACTTCTGCGAATTTGTTGTTTTCGCATATCCATGTAGGATTATTTAATAATTTCATATTGTTTAAATAAAACTAACAGTGTGTGGCGGAATATTAGCAACTAAATTTCTGTATTCTGTATTTTTGGGAGTGCAGTAGAGACCACAGCACTTATGCCCCATTGGGCCCTTTGAGCATCCTCCCCGGGAACATCACCAGCCTAGGCTCCCAACCATCCCAGTCGTTTGAAAAAAAAGGTGATTGCACCTAAGGGGATTTCCCTCAAGGTGGCTAAAATTGGCCACCTTTCACCCAGAATGGATTCTCGGAGTGACAAGACAGCGAGGCATTCACAGAGAACATGTTGTACCGTCTCGTCTTCCTGTTCACAGCCTCTGCAGAGAGGTGTGTCGCTTAATCCCATATTAAATAAGGGCTTTTGAAGTTGGCAGTGTCCCGTTAAAATTCCCACGACATTGCGTAGTTTTCCTCTGGGCATCGCCAGGTAAGTCATTGCTGCATCTTTATTGGAATAATTTAAAAGTTCCCTGGCAAGTCTGCAGGTGGTTTTTTCATCCCATAGGATTTTGAATTTTTGATGGGTGTTCTCTTTCATCATTTGTGACTTTGCTGTCAGCGTTAGTAGACTGGAAGGGCCAGGACCGAATATGTTCAGGCCGGCTGCTTTCCTAGCTAATTCGTCAGCTTTTTTGTTGTCATTGCATTTCGAATGGCCTTTGACCCTGCCCACCATAATATGGTTCGGATGGGCTGCACCCGCAAGTGCTTGATGGCATTCTGTGAAGTTATTTCATGATTCTTCAGGGCCAGTAACGATTGTCTACTATCTGTGTAGATTTTAATGGTTTTGTTAGTTATGTTCCTACGAGCAATCTCGTTCGCGGTTATGGTTATGCCCGTCCGCTCTGTCTGAACTATGTTGGCACATTTGTACATGATCCTCTTAAGTTGAAATCGCAGGTGTCTCGAATATATTCCATAGCCTGCTCTTTTTTCTTGCTTTGATCCGTCCGTGAAAATATTGATCGTTCCTTCATCGGAGGTCTCATTTCCACTGTTTGTGTGTATTGAGTAGGGTTTATCGAAAACAAATCGCGAGGGAATGCTGTCTGCATTAGCCTGTAGCAGAGGCATCGTGTTAGTAGCCTCAAGCCACAGGCGACGTCTAGTCTCCCCACATCCTACTTCTGGCTTTATACCAATAGTCTCAAGGCGTACCATAGTTGCCAAGGCCACTTCTTGTAGATGAATATCCAAAGGTGGCAGGCATAGCATCACCTCTATTGCCCTAGCTGGTGTTGTTCGCATAGCTCCGGTCACACTTAGACACGCGGTCCTTTGTATCTGCCCAAGCTTGAGTTTTGCTGTTGCCTGTTGGCTTTTAGGCCACCAGACGACGGCTCCATAGGCTATCATCGGTCTCACGATGTAGCAACTAAAATGTAGTGGCCGAATTTCGTCTCCATATCGATACTACTATTTTAAATATTTTGAGCCGTTGACTAAAGTTATACTATAGAATACGCATTATGACATATTGAAGAAATATCTTCGGAGTTGGTCAGAAAATTATTTTTACCAATATTTTAATTGAAGAGTAGTACCTAATTATTCATTATCAATTCAATTTCATGTAATTTTTCACTGAAGTACTTAGAAATGCTATCAATTCAGAAAGAATTCAGAATAGATAATTAATTATTATGACAAGATAACAAATTCTGCTACTCCAAAGTAACTATTAATGAATCAATAATCAATTAGGATAATTGACATTTCCGAAATAACTTACTCGTGTATTTTATTTAACTCTAATTATTTTGTATCATATTTTAGAATTTTTTGCTTTACCTTGGGACAAATGATGATTAATTCACTTTATCTTAATGTAATCTTCAATACTTCATCCTTATTGCATCACTGTTCTAAAATTTGTCTATAAATTATTCGATATCTAATTAAATATCAATAACACAAAGTTGTTACATGTAACTTTTTAAGGTCAATAAGTTTCAATAAATTGTGAAGTACCTATATAACACTATTCGAACACAACATATATTTGCATGTCGCATAATGGAATTGATGATATTACGGAGTTTTATGATTTCTTATAAAAACACCTAGGTACGTTTTTTTATTGAACTTCTTACAATAACATAGGTACTATAATTTTATATAATGTAAGTAATAGACAGATTGAATTGATTGAATTGTTATATTCAACCTGCACCGATAATGGCAGACCACATTATTTTATCCAGGTAGGTATGTTTTAAAGTTATGCATAGATAAATATATGAATATATATATATATATATATATATATATATATATATATATATATATATATATATATATATATATATATATATATATATATATATATATATATATTTATATATATATATTTATATATATATATCTATATATATATATATATAAGGAATATATAATATATATATATATATATATATATATATATATATAGTATATATATATATATATATATATATATATATATATTCATATATATATACAAGGCCGTACCCAGGGGGGGTCAGAGGGGTTCAAACACCCCCGGAAATAGGTATCTATATTTAAACACATGTTTTCCTGAATTAAATAGTGAAATTTACTAGATATTTTGCTATCAGTAAGTAAAATATTGCATAATCTAATTAATGGTGTTTATGCATTGAACTGACAACTGGCCTTGTTTATACATTATATTTGTGAAGACAGGAGGAATATAATAACCTACTAGCGGCGATCGGTATAGCGCCTGCTCTGCTCACAATCAACGTATTTTGTCATTGATTTCATAGAACATAAACAAACTCATAGATAAAGGATGCGTTCGGTGAACAAACTGATTCCTGCTGGGTAAGCAAAAACTCAAAGACGGCTACTGAGGCGTTTGTCTGAAATGGCTAACGTACTCTCCTCGAAGAGATTTTGATTGGTACTACGGGACCCGACTATTGCCGAGTGTCTGTCTTTCGAGTGTATCATTCTCATGAGTTATATGAAGTCCAGTAGACAAAACTTAGTTTGTCGATCATTGAAAAGGTTTATTTTCAAGATTTGAGTATTTTTTTGGTTTCGTGTGTGTTTTGAATTAATAAGACTTAAAACAGGTGAATATACCATTTTTATTATATGTTTATTTCCATTTTCTACCTCTCTTGTCTTGTGTTTTTGAAATATCATCTGGTTTTTTTTATGATTCTTTATGTTTTTAAAATGATGTGGGAGATGCTCTGAATGTATGTAAAAGCATTTCAGGATTTCTCCCGTAAAATAAATAAATGACAATTATACAATTATACCTATTTATTTATTATACACTGCATGACGTCACACTCAAAACGTATGTCCAAACTTGAGACCATCATTCACATTGTTAGGATAGTATTGTTATTAGATATTTAGGTTTTATGTAACTAAGATAACTATAAATTCAATGCCTTCATTTATTTTCAATAATTATTCTGTTAATATTAATATAAATAAATAAATGAAAATTATCCATCTCATTTTCATCAGAGTGAAAGAAAGGAATGGAATCGATGTCAAGTGAAATAGTTGACGTTTACATGAGTATGCAGTTTTCAGTGAACACAGAAAATGTTATGACAACGCTTTTGATAACTATTTTTATTGTTGAAAATCCAGATTATTACTAATTTTTTCGAGGAAATCGTGGACAATGTATAGTATTCTACTTGCACAAAATTACAATTTTTGACTCGGGTGAATTGCGACACTCACCTGTGGCTCGTGTCGCAAACTTCACCCTCGTGAAAAATAGCAATCATTTTGTGCTCGTTGAATAATATACTATTATTCATTTACTTATTTAGTTATTTATTTTACGGGAGGAATTGGGAAATGCTTTTACACACCATCAGTGAATAATGGAAATTTTCTAGTCTATAGTATTATTTATTTTTTTAAGGGGGTAAGTGAAAAGATGGCGAAGCGACCTGCCCAAGGACAACCTTCACTTCTAAATTTTTTTACGAAAACTCAAAAAAAAAAATGAACTTGACAGTCCTAGTAATAATAGTTTTCTTGATGCTGCTTCTACATCGGGCTCAACGCCTACGAAACATCAAGAGACTAAAATTCACGAAACTGCGGAAACTGAAAAATCTCATATACATCCCTTGGATATTGGCAGATATATAAACTCTAATTTGGATGCAGACATCAAATTTAATCTTTCAACTACTCCTTGGGTCCCAGATAAAACATTCCAATTTCCTGCGAGTGGAAAAAGGAATCTTCGGTTACAAAGACAATGGTTGACTCGTTTCCCTTGGCTGGTATATACTCAAAGTGATGGTGCTTTTTGTAAATATTGTGTTTTATTCTCCAAAGAATGTGTAGGCAAAGGATGTAATCAAACATTGAAATCCCTAGTGAGAGAGCCTTTCACAAAATGGAAGGACGCTTTGGAATTATTTAAAAACCACGAGTCGCATAGCTACCACAAAGATTCTACACTTATTGGTAACAACTTTTTGAAAACAAAAATTGATTTACACTCTGATATAAGAAATATTGTGGATTCAAGTAGAAAAAACAAGTGGAAGATAACAGGAAAAAGCTTTCATCAATTGTAGAAACAATAATACTCTGTGGCCGGCAAGAGTTAGCATTAAGAGGCACGAATGACCATGGGCCAATATCAGTCAATGATGAAGAGCCTTTATCAAATGACGCAAATTTTCGTGCGCTCTTAAGGATGAGACTCAAGTGTGGAGATCAAAATGTAGTAAGCCACACAGAAAATGCTAACTTGAATGCATTGTACATGAGTTCCAAAGTTCAGAATGAATTGATCAACATATGCGGAGAATTAATCCAGAAAGAAATTGTGACAGATGTTAATAAATCAAAAGCATTTTCAGTTCTTGTGGATGAAACAGCGGATATAACTGGTCATGAGCAAGTCTCAATTTGTGTGAGGTACACTAAACCAGGAAGATCAAATTTTTTTATTTGCAAGGAAGATTTTTTATGTTTTGTCAAAACTGACGACACAACGGGAAAGGGGCTAGCAAAAACAATTCTTTCAACTCTAAAAGACTTGAAAATATATGATAGGTCAAGGGTACGATGGAGCCTCTGCAATGAAGGGTTCATTTAAAGGAGTGCTGGCAATAGTGAAAAAAACTTTTCCTCAAGCACTGTATGTCCATTGTAGTTCCCACTCTCTGAATTTGGCATTATGTCACTCCTGTAGTGTTCCATGTGCTAGAAATTGTATTGGTGTCGTAAAAGCTGTCACAAACTTTTTAAAAGGATCTCCAAAGAGGACAGTTGTATTGCAATCCTTCATAAAATCAAACTTTCCCAATACTAAATGGCAAACTTTAACAGCTATGTGCGAAACCAGATGGGTGGAAAATCACAACAGTTTGCTCAAGTTTAAAGAGATCTTCAATGCTATTGTTGAAACTCTAGAAAGTCTTAGCGAAAGTCCGGATATGGAGACATCTTCTAAAGCATCGTTGTTTTTAAAGTCCATGCTTGATAGTGAATTTGTAGTGTGCCTTTGTTTATTGGCTAACATATTCTCAGCCACAATATCTGTCTGCAAAGTGCTTCAGTCTCCCTATTGTGACCTAAAGTCTGCAGTTGATCATATTGAAATATTGTTACTCACTTTGAAAACATCCGAAGAACAATCGACATTGAGTTTTCCAAGATTTTCAAAACAGCAGAAACTTTAATGAATAATGTTGGTGAAGAAATTCATTTGCCAAGTCTCGCTGCTCGCCAACGCCATATAGAAGTAACTACTCTACTAAAGACCCTCAAACCTATTTCAGAATATCGGTGGCAATCCCGATCTTATGGATCAGCTCAAATGCAGATTCAGCGACCACAAAGAGCTTCTGGGAACACTTCAGTGCTTTATACCAACCTCAACAATTGGGGCAATAGATGTTGAATCTTTGAAACTATATGAAAATATGGTTGATCTGGAGCTAGTATATGGCGAGTACTCGTTGTGGAAATTGTTTTGGGAAAACAAAATGGAACAGGATAAGCCTTCTTGTGCTATTGAGGCTCTAAGCGAATGTAATAGGGAAATTTTCCCTAACATATTCAAGCTACTGAAAATATTGGCTTCTTTACCAGTGACCACTGCAACTGCTGAGAGGACGTTCTCCACTCTTAGACGATTAAAGACGTACCTGAGAAACGCGTGTGGACAAGACAGACTAAGTGGACTGGCTCTCATGTCTGTTCACAGAAGTCATCAAATATCAACAGACAAAGTGATCGATGAATTCGCTAGAAAGAACAACAGAAAAACGGATTTTGTAATTTAGATTTTGTGATATTATTTTATTCTTTTCTAAATATACAATACGTCACGTAATATTACGTTTGTATTGAACTATTTCAGTTTATTTGTATCGTCTATCTATTTATTCTCACAGTCAACGAAAATAATGATATGTTAATGCAGGAACATTCTGATGTCTCATAAATCCTCTTATTTTCCAGTCAAAATTTTGAAGTCAAAACATAGTTTTTTGGTATCTAAACTCTTAGTAATAGTTAAAAAAGGGCAAAAATAATTTGACACTTAATGACTTAATTTTTTCCTAGGTACGGCCTTGTATATATATATATATATATATATATATATATATATATATATATATATATATATATATATATATATATATATTTATATATATATATATATATATATATATATATATAATTATTTATTTGAATTGTTGTTGCCTGTGATCTATTTTTAATCTCTTGATAATTATTAGCAATAACAGGCAGGTTGAATCTTGAAAAACTCGATTTTATTAAAAAGTTGAAATTCTAAATAAATTTCATTAAAAACGGCTACTTCCATATAAACGAGCTATACCGATAATTTTTGCTCTACTCGTTTAATATTTTCCCGCAACTAATTTCTTTGTTTATTGTTAATTTACTCTTTCTGAGAATATTAATATTGGACTGAATAGCACATAATAAATAAAGTCGTCTTTGTCTATTCAAATTTTTTCAAATCAATAAATGTCAAAGAAATTTCAATTTTTTCGAATCTCGTAGTGAAACGTCAACTTTTTAATAAAATCGAGTTTTTTAAGATTCAACCAGCCTGTTATTGCTAATAATTATCAAGAGATTAAAAATAGATCACAGGCAACAACAATTCAAATAAATAATTAAATATTGCAAGCTGAAAATATGGCAATGATCCCAAACTTAAACTGAGAGTTTCAAACATGTTCTATATTGTGAGTACCTTTTTTTTTTTATTTAAAAAATTTGAAATTCTAAATAAAAATTTCATTAAAAACGGCTACTTCCATATAACTGAGCTATACCGATAATTTTTGCTCTACTTGTTTAATATTTTCCCGCAACTGATTTCTTTGTTTATTGTTAATTTACTCTTTCTGAGATCTCGCAGATGGAATTAATCGCCTCCGTGGCAAAGTTTGACCAAATCTCCCATACCGGAGAGTTCAAACAATAAACCACAAATGTGTGATTGTCTTCCATAACAGAGCATTTTATTTGTTATACTATTTTCATCTCCAAATTTTCAATCCAATGCTTAGCTACGCCGTTCTGATGAGGACCAAAGAGTCCGAAACACGTGTCAACGGCTGCTTCCATATAAGCGTTCTATACCGATAATTCTGCTCTACTTTTTCAATATTTTCCCACGACTAATTTCTTTGTTGTTAGATAAATAGTAACATATTATTATTTTTTTCGAACATTATGTGGGTAAAGGTTTCTGTAGTTTTCCTTACCTTCTGATGATAACAATTTTGAATATTAATATTGGACTGAATAGCACATAATAAATAAAGTCGTCTTTGTCTATTCAAATTTTTTCAAATCAATAAATGTCAAAGAAATTTCAATTTTTTCGAATCTCGTAGTGAAACGTCAACTTTTTAATAAAATCGAGTTTTTTAAGATTCAACCAGCCTGTTATTGCTAATAATTATCAAGAGATTATATATATATATATATATATATATATATATATATATATACATATATATATATATATATATATATATATATATATATATATATATATATATATATATTAATATATATATATATATATATATATATACATATATATATATATATATATATATATATATATATATATATATATATATATTCATATATACATATATATATATATATATATATACAAAGACCATAAGGTCTTTGTATAAACGGATAGACTGAATTGTTTACATTTTAATAATCAGAGACCACATTTGCTATCTAAAAGACATAACAACATCGCAATCCAATCTACGAAATACTTTGTTGGAGAGAATAGGTATTGCCAAGTTGACAGTTATTCAACTAATTTCTAATTTAAAACGTTTTCGAATATCGTAATTTCAAGTTAAAGTAGATATATTTTTGTAAAAAAAAATAATATAATTTATTAAACGGTGTTGTTCTTATGTTAATTTTACATAAGAAGTGAATGAATGGTTACATCTATCCGTTGTAAGGTCTTTGTAGATATATATATATATATATATATATATATATATATATATATATATATATATATATATATATATATATATATATATATATATATATATATATATATATATATATATATATATATATACAACATATATCTCCGTATTTTGATACAACAATTGATGATTTGGAAGTTGAAACTGGTAAATAATGGCCTAGTACGTTTACTTCACTAATTTATGTCTACGTTTCGGTTTTAATGACATAGACTTCTTCAAGGCCATAATTAAGTGATTATAAAATGACCGAATTATTCATTGCCAGTAAAAACACCAAATAGTTGCAATGATAAGTGACATGCAAAACTAAACCATAATAATCAACTCGAATTAATTTCACGCGGACAAACAATTATTCTTATTTTGTATATTTAACAGCTAGAACCGAGAACGAACTCTTTAAAGGCGCATACGTCCAACGTTGCTTCACGAAAGACAGCGAAAATGGTAGCCGGCGTGAGCTACGCAAAGATAACTGATCCTCCATCCACTTCACCTGCCACTAATAATGCGGTTGAGAAGACTGTGCAGGAAAATAAGGTCCTTGCAAATTCAAATTTCTCCAAATTTCTGAAGATACCTACTCATGGCAGCAGTCCAGAAGGTCACATCAGCCATGGAATCATCACTTCCCGCAAAATCATGAAAGCTATCTTCAGCTACCTTTCTGACATCTCCGTAGTTTTTGTCTGATCATTTATGAACAGCAGGAACCTCATCTTAGGTGCAGGTCGCGTTCTAGATCGAAAATTATCTCAAGTAACTGCACAAGTGCACCTAAATTACCGATAATTTTGCATGAGAGCGTGCTGTCGAAGAACTTCATGAGCTCATTTTCATTTTTGGAGAAAGAAATGGAGGTTTCTCTCTCCAAAATATGAAAATGCCCGAATGCAGTTTTTCAAAGATAACACGCTAGAATGCGAAATTATCTGGTTATTCTGATGTACGAGTGTAATTCGGTGGAATATTTTCCGAATAGAAACATGGTTTTTAGGAATTACCATAGATACGCACGATGCAATTATCGCAGGGATCTTCCGCTTTTACAATGCAATTATTGTAAGCAATTGCACAAGTGCACAGGTTCTACTTGAGTGGGTCCAATTTCAATATATAAATCAGATTCGTTATTCTAACTGAACGCCAGATTCTCCACTGTCACGTAAAACATTTTAGGCTTTGTAGGGTTTCTGGGGTCGAATATATTTTCGTAAGTAACTGCGCAAACGCATCAAAATTACCGATAATTTTGCATGACAGCGTGTTGTCAAAAACTGCATGTGTTCGTTTTCATGTTTGGAGAAAGAACTCGACACCGAAGGTGGAGGGCATTTCTCCAAAATATGAAGATGACCGAATGCAGTTTTTCAAAGACAACAATATGTGACATATAAATCGTCACATATAGGAACTACAGTACACAATACTTCAGTTCATCAATTGCTACCAATAATGTATGTAATCTATAATTAATTGATAATATTATCGAAAAGAAGAATTTTAATTAAGTAATAAAACAAGTTCTTCTTCCATTCATAAAGAAGTTGGCAATAAATTCATTATTTTAAATGATGTACGAAAACAAAACTTGAATTTACTATGTATATTATCACAAAAATAATTAGAAAAAATAAAACTGCGATTGCAATTTCGGACCATCGTCGGGCAGATGGAGTTAAGAACTAGATACATAATATAGATTTGGCGCTCACTGGTGGGGTATTTATGATTACAGGTACCTAACTAAACAAGAACAACATATTTCAAGAAGGGCTAATGGAAGTGGGTTTCCCAAATTGGTACAATAAAATGTTCTTGGAAAATCATAATTGTTTGAATACCTACACTAAATATAGTAGAATATATCAAGTCAATTTGGTCATTCAGTAAGATATAGCTTTTTGCTTTATGTTTGAAAATTTCCAATGAGTCTAAGTAATTTAGTTTGATCCCTTTCAGTTATTTGTACATTATTTGGAAGCTATCTTTTTGTGGAAACAGGTAGGTAGTGGTGATTTGGAAACGTTGAATCTGTTTTATTTTTCAACAAAGATTGCTGGTGTTTTTTGACACTTGTTTTGAACTATCGACCAGTCTGACTTATCTTATACTCCTTTACATACAGGACAAATCAATTTGTAAACTCCTGAACTTTCAAATTTGGATGTGATATCTTATCTATATCTCCATATTATGTGTTTAGTTTTTAACTCGATCTGCCCAATGATGGATGGTCTTGTGACCGAAATTGCAATCGCAGTTTTATTTTTCTAATTATTTTTGTGATAATAGGTACCTATACATAGTAAATTCAAGTTTTGTTTTTGTTCATCATGTTAAATTATCATGTAGTTACGACGAATTACATTAATATTTTAATTTATATCGCATACCGTATGAATGACTTATATATTTTATATAAGTATAAAGAACTACAGGTAAACCAAAAATGGAAAAACTCTCTAAATGTACCTATATGGGTAGAAGACATAGAAAATTCGGAAAAATAATTTTAAAAAAACTCAAGATAACTCATATTACTCACTTGTTTCATTTAAACAATTTAGAGTATCATTTACAATTTCTAGTTTCTATGTACCGGTTTTACTAAAATGTATTGAATTCACTATGTATATTATATGCTGGTAAAGAGTATTGTGTGTACATTTTTGGTGTCCTGATTACTCAAATATTCACTTTATAAGTAGGTTTTCTTTATAATCACATATCTTTTCATACAGGAAACTATTAGGAAATTTTTTTTTTGAGAGTTACTATTGGTTCCGTTCAAACTGTCACTGAGGGAAAAAAAAGGAAAAAAGGAAACACACGTGTTTCATTCCTCCCTGAAGTATGTGTCAGGGAGGCGGGCAGCTTGAGTTTGGGATTAAATCCTTCAGCCAGATCAGAGGATACACTTGTATGTTCAAGTGCATTAAGGATAGGTGAGACGGGATATTTATGGAACATAGGAAGTGTGGGTAGGTTTCAGAGGATTAATACTGGTCCAGTATTAGCCTTATAAGTTTGCGAGCAGTTTCCACATTACCATGAGGAAAACTCTGAGAAAAACTCATGGCAGGCCAGTCGGCCCCGGGGTTTGAACCCGAGACCTCCCAAATACTAGCCAGCTTACTTAAGTACTTGACTAACTAGCTTGGTCACTGAGGTAGCACTATACTTATATTTAATACCTTTCTTAGAAAATTGGCAGATATTGATATGGGAGCGTTCAAGTATTACGTAACGCAATTTGGGGGGTGGGGGGGTCTTGCAAAACGTTACGAAGCGTTACATGGGCGGGAGGGGGTTTCGAACGACGCGTTACGTAACATTATTTTCTTATTGAAATAAAAAAGGGAACTTAAATCATCCAAGTTGGGAACTCTTTTCGTTCATGTTTTACGGGAAATCCCTCGATTGTATTGTACGTCAGTTTTATTCTGTTCTCCCAAGTTTTGGTTTAGTGTTTTAAACACGTAATACACAGAAGCACAATGCTGTAGTCAGTGTTGTAGAAGTGAGTTCATACTGTAATGTTCTCAAAAGAGGGAGATTTGCATCATTTGCATGTTTTTGCCCTTAAAAGCTCTCATTTTCTGTTCTTTCTCTTACATGAACTAGCATTCAGAAATGCATACAACCCCAAGTTTTCACTCCTCTACAATCAACCCCTATTTTTTATTTGTTAAATTCCTCCTCCGAAATGGCTCGACCGATTCTCATGAAATTTTGTGTGCATATCAGTTAGGTCTGAGAATCGGACAAAATCGATTTTTCATTTCCCCAAATGTTGAGGATGGTCCACCCCTCAATTAAAATTTTTTTCTATTTTGTTTATGATACAGCATTCAAAAGTACATGCAACCCTAAATTTTCACCTCTGTACGATCAACCCCTATTTTCATTTGTTGATTATAAACTTTAACCCTTTTGGCAAGATTTTTATTTTTATATTGTCATTCCATCGCGAATTTCATTTTTTTTTAAATTTTATCCACAAATCCACAATAGGGTTGCAAGATGGCAATCGAAAATAACAATGGTCAGTTTGAGAATAGGTCGTAATATATGTTTCATATCCCTAAGTGATTAGGGTGGTCCACCCCAAACAATTTTATAAATTTTTTGGACAAAATTTTTTATTTTTTTATGATGTTGCATTACAAAATAATAACTCTAAATTTTAATAGACATTTCAATAATTTAAACAACGTTTGCCTGGTCAGATAGATAGATAGATACATACAAAGATAGAGATACAACGGCAGATATATATATATATATATATATATATATATATATATATATGTATATATATATATATATATATATATATAGATATATATATATATATATATATATATATATATAATATATATATATATATATACATTATATATATATATATATATATATATATATATATATATATATATATATACTATATATATATATATATATATATATATACATATATATATATATATAATATATATATATATATATATATATATATATATATATATATATATATATATATATATATATATAATATATATATATATATATAATATATATATATATGTATATATATATATATATATATATATATATCATAAAATGTCATGAAACGAAAAAATATCTTGGTCCTAGGTCCAACTTTGCTAATCACACCGATTTCAAAAGCAGGTTCCCAAAGTGAAAACCTGCTAATAAGCTAAAATCGAATAATGCATGAGAAAAATAATGGTGGATGAAGCTAAAAATGTATGGACAGGGCCAAGTCAGGAAAACGGCATAATTAAATGAAGATTAGTAATAAAAGTTTATTAGGACAAATTTGAGCCCATTTCAATATTTTACATTATGTATGATTATTATTGATTATATAACAATAAAAAATACAATATACTAATGTATTGCCAGTGAGAATACACTTGTTTTGTTTATTATTAACGAAAACTCCTTTTAAACAATAACATAGGTTTTTTAGCGACTTTTGGTCATTTGGGTGTTACGTAACGTTTAGGGGGGGGGTGGGAGGGTTCATGAAAACGTTACGATGCGTTACATAGGGGGGAGGGAGGGTTCAAAAATCTTCAAAAACTGCGTTACGTAATACTTGAACGCCCCCTATGGTAAATTGTGAACACTGGTGGAAGTTGTGCTCTCTTATTCAGAGTGCATTCGCGTTGGGCGCTTTCAGCAGGTTTAACTCAATAGTCGTTTTCAGAGTTCGTCTTGGCGCTGTGAGTGTCAAAAAATCGCACTCATGACTCGGTCGTGGAGGTTTTTTTCGCACTCACAGACGCTTAGATACTTCATCGAGGTACGGCAGGAAAGGCGTGAGAGCAAATCTCACTTTTCGTTAACACGAATGCTTAGTCAGCGTAAGCTAACCTAACTTTTCTGGTCGATAATTCATTTATTTTAATTAGATTTATTTTCAATAAATTTAAATAATCCAGAATCTGGTAAAACTTATACCATTTCTGTTACGTCCGATGAAATGAAACTGACTATCGTCAGAATGATCTTTAATAATTTCCAATAAATTATTTTATTTTTCACTTGTATATTATTTGTTGATTTTACCTTAGATTCAGTTGCTATAAATACACTCATTATGTCCTAGGGCGTAATGAGCGGACATAATGGATCATAACGTCCGCTAATTGTACGAGGAGAAATGAAGCAACTTCCATTGATACCTATAATACTTCATAATCCTTTATACGACTCTGGATTTCTCCGGCAATGAATTATTCGCAGCTTTGGCTGAATTTTCTATGATGTTCTTGGGTAAATTCATTTTAATTTCCATTATTTCTATAAGACTACACAAAGAAAGCAGCAATGACATTCACTAAATATGATAACAAAAATATTCACAAACGTCAAAATATCAACAAATTACATGCCCATTATGAGAAGGAAAATGAAAAGTATAGGTGTAATGAACCGATTTTAAAATCGATTTTTCAATATAATAAAATAATTTTTTCGTGAAAAATAAAATCTTGTATGCACCACGTGCGTTACTAGATCCTAACGCCCATTGGGCGTTAGGATCAATATAACTCACTTGGTCAGTGGCTTAGATAGCTTTTTGCGATGGGGGGGGGATATGACTTAGTTTGAAATTTTCCACTGAAGTTCTATTTTTGTTGATAAATAATCTTCCATGTGGTGCAAAATAAGTAAAAAAAATTAAATTAAATACTAAAGTTGAAATAAATTGAATTGAAAAAAGTTAATTGAAAATTAGTAAAAAATTATATCAAATTGGATTTTTACATCTTTGAAAACTTTCTGGGAAAATTAGAGCAGAAAATTGAGGTTTCGCCGTTTTATTGACAATTCAGCCCAGTCAATGAAGGTTTTGGATGGGAAAAAAATTAGCGTGAAGCTGAATATTTTCCCATTGATGAACCACTACCAGAGGATAATTTTCACAAAAGTCCCCTAAAATCCCCTTGGAGCTTCACCCCCTACCCCCTCTCAAAGAATGAAAACGTCAATAACTGCGGAAAGCCCTAAATCTACGATACTAATAATCGAATCAAGTTGAATGATTTTTCGTTGTGTTTATTACAACATGAGCTACAATAATGGTCGTCTTAATTTTTACGTTAAACCTAATAGTTTTCTCATAAATGAATGTGAATGCGCGACAAAAACAATTTTTCAACTCTAACACTTCATATTTTTGCCTATAGGCTTTTTGGATATCATATTACAGGAAAAAACCTTAAATGAAAATGGTAGATTATTTAATTGTTAATTTATTGGTGTGAAGATTTCCTTATTCCCGCGCGGGCTGGCGCAGTAGAGGGGAGGATGCAGCAGTTTTTAGCTGCGATTACGGGCGGCTGACTATTTCGTTGATCAGTCGTAGTGTATTAAAATAAACGAAATACCTATGAAGTGATCTATTGCTTATGTCAATTTTGGTTCGGGGGCAAGGAATTCCCTAACGATTTTATTTTTACGTTTCATTCCACCATCCACCACCTATGGATCTGCCGTATCTTATTATGGCAAAATCGGCAGCTGTCAACCACAAGGTGACAGCTTTAACAGCATCACGGACCATTCACCCAGCACTAAACTATAGTAAAAATATATCCTTCTTTATTATTGAAATTCTTAGTTTTTATAACAGACAGTTCATAAATTTTAATATAGAAATTTAATGAAAAGTATGAAGCGAGGTATGAAGTATGCTATTTACAATATATAAGTCTCTATTCTATTGAACTTGGATCTGAATCTAATCTATATTCTTCGGAAGAAATCGGCGAGTTTGAACATGATAACCCATTACAATTCTCACACATTCCAGAACAAACTATGTTGGCCCTCCTGCACCCACAATATCTTCCACGTCCTTGTTTGCAAGCACAAGACAGTTGATGCAAAATATCATCTAGGGCAAATGGTTTTGATGTTGTAAACGGTTTCAGTGTTTTTTTCAATCTTTTTATTTTCTAGAGTTTCCATTTCTCATCCCCACTCTGTGGCGAAAAGTTTATTTCCTAACCAACTCTGTACTTGTGAAAAAACTCTTAGTGAATGTCGATGACACGCTTCAGAGGTTGGTGGCAGTTTTGCCAGGTCAAAGTGACATCTCAGTGTACTCTTCTTTATCAAAATTGTAAATCTGTTATATCGGGCATTGTTCAAAGTTGAATAATTTTTCAAACCATATGAATGCAGTACAAATTTCTATTCCGCAGCTATCAATACCTCATACCTCTTTAGATATGTGAATAACTCAGTCAAGTCTTAAGTGTCATGTGACTCAAGCTATTCTATTGCTTTTAATTTAGCTATGCCAAAAAAAATAAGAGGTGGTATCACAACCTGTTAGTGCATCTGCAAATAGTAGAAATTTTTGTGAACTCTGGTGCTAGTAAATCGAAGCTTCCATCTTGTAAATGGTCGTTGAGGATATAGCACCCCCTTTCTCTTTTAGAAAATTTATATTTTTCTGTTCAGGAGCCAGCGCAATTGACAATGTTATTAGATCTGTATCTGAGCCCACAACTACAACAATAGAAGTAATGTTAATTCGGTTTATAGCTGTCATTGCAATATCTACAGCGGCATCTTTTTCTTTTGTTATTACCCGCAGACTATGAGTTTAGAGTTCTGAAACCAGAGCAAGCAACAAGTTCTCTTCATTATTCTTATTACCCAAAAAGTCCTCTTTTTCTGTAACACAAACAGCGTTTCTCTCGAACACGATAGCGCAAGATGAATGGCTTGATACCCTTCAGTTTAGCTCTTCATTCTTGGTAGTAGGCTCTTCAGGATATCCGTCAAAATCAATTATAATATGTTTCTAAGTTTCATGTTTTCGGGCCTTTATGGGCTATTATGACTTCGTCAGCTATGATTTCAATGTCATGATGAATTTCCAGAGCAGCCAAACCATTCATTAACAAAAAATGGGATAACCATGAGTTTTTAATTTGCAATTAATTTCATATAGTCAGAAGGGTCATAACAAACTCACTTCTTTTATCGTGCTCCTTTGAAGCGTTTTTATTCTCTTCAAACGTCGATACCGGCAACGTAGCTGATATTCAACTCAACGAGAACAGCAGGTGTGGCAGTAAGAAATTTTTGATAAAACTCAGTTTTGATGAATTCATCAGCTGCTTTGTCAATTTCGTATAAATCATTCTTGAAAAGTACCGAAAATCCTTTAAAATATTCTCATGATTAGTGAATTTTCTTTCAAGATCTATGATGCAGAAGTCCAGAAAACCATCACACGACACTTTTTCTAACTCGGCAATTTTTATCAACTTTAGAATAAGGAGTAAATAAATTCACAACCAAAGCCAAGATTTAGTCCTATTTTTTAAGAAGCTCATATTTTGATACTCTACATTACCAAATATTCAATATTAAATATTGATTGAAAATCTTCTATGAGTAGAAGTTACGCTTCTCGAATGTGAACAAGAAGTTTAATCGATTACTAGGACCAAAAAACATGTTTAAAAGAGCTCAAATGGATGTTATGGAAAATTTTATTTACGAACTAAGAAGTCAACCGAAACCTCCTCGCACTTCTTCTCTTTCTGAATTTTATACTACACTAGTAAACAAAACTCCTCGAGCTTTATATATAATACAGTATTAAACAGAAGCTCGAGTAGTTTTGTTTAATAGTGTAGTATAAAATTTAGAAAGAGAAGAAGTACGAGGAGATTTTGGTTGACTTCTTCTTTCGAAATAAAAATTGTCCATTAGAGACACTTGAACTTTTTTAAACACGTGTTTTGCTCATAGAGACCGTTCAAACTCATTAATTAAACATTGAATAAAATATGCTCAAAACTACTAGTTACCCAAAATTAGAAAAACGATTCAATTTCTTGATTTATTATAATGTTTTTTAATAATTTTGCCTGCTCGAAGCTCGGAAATTATACAATACTCAATTTACAGCCGTCACAAAAACATATCTAGATGATTTTTATATAATCGTACGTAAATTATGCCCAAAGAGGTCCTAGTGCTTAATAAAGTTCATGTATACTTAAATACGTAGATACGAAGACTTTGATTCAATTCTATTATAATTTTCTTAGGCTCATGGGGGGGGATTGATCGCCTTGATCCCCCCCCCCTATCTACGCCACTGCACTTGGTACATAAATAACTATATTATTATCTTATTTCTTACATTCGCCATGTTGAAATAACTAATGCTGATAACGTCCAAAACGAACGATATTTTCTTAGCGCTAGTAGGCCAACACCAACACCAATAATTCGTGATTATAAGCGTAAGCGCCCAATGCGAATGCACCCTACGTGACACGTTTCGTCATTACCCCATTACCCCCAAGTTCTGTGAGGTAGAACTTGTAAGCTATGCCGTTTACGCAGTTTCTAAGCTTGTTTTAAACTTGTTGTAGGATGCTGATTCTGGAAAATCTATCCCCATTTGTGATAAGTCTCAGGATTTTATTCTGAAATACTCTCATTGTATGATGGTTGCTTTACTTACACTGCATCATACAAGGGCGGCGTAAATTAAGGTTGGTCTTGTGAATGTCGTGTACAGAAGTAGTTTTTTTCTTTTTTTTGCTTAGCTCACTTTTTTAGTAAAAAGGGAAAAAAGGTTTTTCGCTAGACCGTAAGCTTTACGGGTTGTATTTGTGGTGTGTCTCTTATAATTAAGTCTGCAGTCCATTACAAAGCCAAGGTATTTAACTCATTCAGACGGGATTATTTTGTGACCGTAAGTGTTGTTACTACTTTGTTGTTTGTGAATTTGCGTGTAAAAATTTATTTGTTTCGTTTTTGTTTTGTTCATTTTCCAGTCTCTGTAAAAGTTCGGGATTTTACCGATTTGATACCTTATTAAGTTTGCAGTTTGTGCAGAATGAGAGTTGGCGTATGTTGCTGTCGTCAGGGAATAGAGCATATCTTGTATTTGGAAATTATAGGATATCATATATGTATATATTGAATAGTTTCGGTCCGAGAACCGATCCCTGAGGAACACAACCGCTATTTCCCACAGCCTGGATTTACTATTATTTACACCTACTAACATCTACCTTCTAGTCACGTACGAAAAAATTATTATATAGTACATTGAAATTTTAATTTTATCATTTTGTATATTATGCCATACAACCAGAGCCTATCTACAGCAATGTCATTACCTATACAGTATCTTTCTTGAGATTGTGTATTCCTGGCTTAGGTATTGGAACTATATCAGATGTTTTCCAGATTTTAGGCCAATGTTGTAATTTCAGAATATCATGAATTGAATCAGAGCTTTTTCACAAGTTTGGTGTATATTTCATCCCGGCCTGGCGCTTGCTAATTGTTATATTTGTTACCAAACCTATATGGGTAGGATATAGTTGATTCTTTAGACCGGTGGTATGCAACCTATGTACTTGGTGCTACCACTCTACTACTTCCTGAGGAATATCTGTAGTTTGTAGATATCTAAATGTCACAGATTCACCACTACCTATGAATATGCAATGGATGTGGCTTTTGATTCTTATGTGATAGATAAAGACTTTTTTATTTATGATTTCCAATTCATTCTTTCAAACTTCAAAGAATTAAAATTCTAGTTCAAAATAATAACATTTATACTATCGATTAAAATAATTTTCTTTAACAGATTAATTATAGTAAACAAGATTTATGGTTTTCAATTGAATATATTCATTTTTATCAAATAAAACAAACATGAAAAAAAATTTTTTTTTATTTATATGTAAACAAAACATTATTATAATATGCCTTTTCTTGGAAAAGTTTACAAAACCATACCTTCACGTTTAGAGGTAAGGTAGGTAGGGGGTGTGGTATATGTAAACAAAACATAAAATTATAATATCTAATATATTAAATGTAAAGTGAAAGAACTTACCATTCAAGACACCACACGAAAGTCCCTTCGGTCTCTACTCCTACATATATTACATACCCTCCTAGCATCCCTAAAGCTACCATATCACTGGGAGGTACTTCATATCCCTTCTTTTTCATTAATAACATAATAGGTTTAATCTAATGAAAAAATAGTTTTATTAGAACACACAAAAAATAACTCTTCTATATAAAATTGTTGATGAAAGTTCTCTGAAACATTGATTCTGAAATAAAATTTATGATTTGTTTTTTCTCTTAACTGGATCTATCTGTTGACAGCCTCTCAGTGAATATAAAATAAGCAGCTGTAATTTAAATAAAGAAATAAAATCGAAGAATTGTTTCTTTCTCCCAGCAGGGTCTACCTGGTGGTGATATCCTCTCAGTCAAGATTCGTAACAGAGCCATCCTTGAATGATATTTTTCTCGATAGAATATTCATGGAATACCTTTTGAAAACCCATAAAATAAAGGAATAATACATACTCTTTGATTGATATCTAAAACAAGGGCACTGTTACCTAAAATTGAGATTTATAAAATTTCAAACTTCCTCATTTTAGACTTCTAAACATGAAAGTCTTCTACAACGGCTTTGTCTGTCTGTCTGTCTGTACGCATGCTTCAGCGGAAGAACGGTAAGAGATTCAGCTTAGCTCTCACCAAATTCTGAACCCGGATGATCGATACACCCTTAAAGTCGAAAAGTCCGATGACCTATGACCTTCAGGTCGATCACGTGATCTAAGTATCTCTAGAACGGTAAAAGTTAGAGAAAAAATTTTAAATTATTATTGAAGCGTATGAAAAAAAGAAAATTAAATGAGTTACTTCCGGTTTGATTATTTTTTAAATTTTGTCCTATACGCACATAACCTACTATTAATGTCATTAAGTTTGCTCAAAAAAGTGAATTTTTTATTTTTGTCCAATTGAGTCAAACGAGTGTTGTACCTCTAAAAACCGAGGACTGCACACCTGTAGGCTCGACCTATGCATATCCTTGAGGGATTTCAAATTATATATGCTGTATATACTTTTCATGCCATATTCATCAAATCATATATTTTCAAAGGCACTTAACGTTTGTTACCAGTTTGTCGTTTAGAAGTCCCGCTTGACGCTCACTTATGTGGCGTTGCTAACTTGTTTTCAGTAATAATATGTTTTCCTCCACAATATATATATATATATATATATATATATATATATATATATATATATATATATATATATATATATATATATATATATATATATATTATATATATTATATATATATATATATATATATATATATATATATATACATATATATACATATATATATATATATATAAATATATATGCATAGGGTGTCCCAACGAAAACCAAATCGATCTGTATACAGAAAATTATATAAGTTAATGGTACTTATACTGGAAGCAGGTATCAACTTGCTTATTTCCAATAGAATATTCTAGTACTAATACAGATTTCAATTCTACGTAATAGTTAACTAGCCTTTGTGTATCATGTCCTATACTTATCTTAGTCTTAATGTTTTTTGCATATTCAAGTTTAAATGTCAAAAATTACAAATTGCGGGACCTTAAATAATCAACAATTATTCCAATTAAGAATGATTTATTTATTGAAATAATCACTATTTCTAGCTGAAAAATAGTTATTTTATGAAAATTTCAAAAGTATTTTGTTGAATATTAATACAAAGTGTTCATAAATTTACATCATAAATGAAATTAAGAAAACTGTTAATAGTATTTTTTTCAATGGAGCCTCATACGTTTTATATGTTTATCTTATTTAACAATAAAAATAAGCGTACATTATTATAAGGTTTTAAATATCCACAACTGCTTTAGCAGATCCAAATTTCTTTAAATTTTCAATAATTTGTTTGATTGGGATAGTTTCCGCTTCTGAGGAAATTGTTTTTGTGTTTCTGTATTCTAATAATGGCTCAATGCACTCAGACTCAGTACTGTCAGTACAAAATCAACAGAAAGTATATCATCATTCATTTGCTTGCTATTTGTTTTGAGTGAAGACCTTAAAAAAAACGGATGTTTTTATCGTAAACATGTATATATATATATATATATATATATATATATATATATATATATATATATATAGAGTATATATATATATATATATTATATATATAATAGTATATATATATTTATATATATATATATATATATATATATATATATATATATATATATATATATATATATATATATACATATATAAATATTTCTATATAATAAAAAAAATTATTTTTATTCAGAAAGAAGTAATGGCTATTATATTCACAATGAATAATCAGAGTAAGAACTAGAAATAATAAGTGACAGAAAACTACAGTTTACTACGAATAGGTAGGCAGATTCCGAATTAATATTAGTTAAATTTTCTTCTACCCTGCGATTTCCATTCCGGTTTCCTGCCCGTCTGGAATTATCTACCTGCCTACCATTACCGACAATGGTTAAGTACAATATTCCACGAATTATATCCAAAAGTTTGAGTTGATCCCTCAACATTCCAAGAGAAATGCAGTATTAGTCTAATAGTTGTGCCTAGTAGATCACTGTGTAATCCTGTAAGCATCGTTATAAACGAAAAGTCATAAACATAAACATAAAAGTTTTGTCTTGACGGAGCATTGAAAACGTCGTGTTGGAAGCATAGAGTTCGTCTTGTTCAGTGCATGTGTTTTTTATTGGTCGCCACCTGGTTAAAAAATTCAAAGTGTTATTGGATTATTTGAAATTGGATCTGATCAGCATTTTATCAGAGTGTAGCCAAAATTTACAGTCCTATTAAGGTAAGACTTGAATATGATCCGAAACAGTTTCATCTTTCATTAAAGATAATGAACAAAGATAAACTAAACTATCATATATTTAATGTCTGCAACTACATTTAATCAGATTCAACTTTTTGATCATGAATTTATTCAAATGGATACATTTCTGTGGCGAATTTTCGAGAAAATCTATAATTTATAAAATGTTTCCATATTAGTATGCAAACTATAATTAATGTCGGTCTTTATGAATTAAATATATATAACAAACTAAGAATATAGTTTCGTTTCTATTTCACAGTTTATGAATGAAACTTCAAAGTTTATCTTGCGAATGTTTACCGATTTTTCATAAAGTAAAAATTCTTTTAGATATTTTATTAACGTCTCTATACTCTATCCTTTTCATCACGTTGATTTTTCCCAAATAAAGAAGATATTTTTATTATTGCGCTATAATAGTTGATATTACAATATAGTAATTATTGTTATATGCAATGCAATTTCAAATGAGATGCCATCCGAAAAGTTGTAGAATCTGTGATGGTCATACTAACATTGATTATTTGTTCTCCATTGAAAAAATGTTGCTTTATCAATGCAAAAATACCTATTCAACAATCAAATATGATGATAATCTGATTCAACATCTTAGCTATATTTCATTCACATTACCCGTCATGGTTAAAGCTGATAATCCCATTTCATTGAGTTTAACCGTGACGTCATTTCCGTTTGGGTACACCTCCCCTACCTGCCTTTGGGTTTACCAGCTTCATAATAGGTAAAGGTGGTTAAAGTTGAACTCGTAGAGCATAAAATAGTGAAGTATTTTCTGTCATTAGAGAAAGTAAGTGTTCTATGGCTAAACTTGAAGACCATAACAAAATATTTTATTATAATTATCTATGTTGAACTGTTGAAGACTTAACAAAATAAGATTAAGAAATAAGTAAATATGGAAACATTCAAATTAGAGATTAATGGAGTAGAAGTCGAAGTACAAGATACACGGGAAAATGTACAAATATTAAGAAATGGTAATGATTAGGAGAGTGAAGTATGCATCGCTGCACACAACTTAATTTTTTTATGTTTCATTTTTATAGACATGAACAATAATTAGAATTACAAACAACAAATAAATAATAATAATAAACGTAAAGTGAAAGAAATAGGATTTCAGAAATTGTTACATGTTGACGTCATTATGACGTAGTTGCCTCCCACCACCTTTCCGAGAGATACTCTAACCGGGTTTAACGGGGAATGTGAATGAAATATAGCTCTTATTCATTAACGCCAGATGATGAAATCAGTCTACTATAGAAAATAAAACGGTACTTTCTTGTAGTATGGTAATTTCTAACCTTTTCTATCTTATTTCTAGATCAGACTCCCTCCCATATGAACAAATTTTTTAGACTTTTTTTCATCAAGATTATTTTATTTTACTATGAAATGGCAAAAATGAAAGGTGTATTATTTTATCAACATTTCAGTCACTAGTGTATATACAATATCAGTAGATTAAACTGCATTCGAAATTAGTCTTATACCCTTCATTATGTTTATATGTCTGCAATGACAGTTATTTTTAAATCAACATGTTTTGGTGAATAGACATTTGGGATCGGGTGTGATTGATTAATTATATCTTGATTCAGCAAATATTTTTATATTCAATACAAGCTACACTTGGCTTAACGTTTCACAAATATATTGAAAAAAAACTCTATCGCAGCGAGCTGCATTAGCAGAGCAGGTTTTCATAACGTATCCAGTTTGAAAAATATATTCATTAAATTATGATTTTTTTCCAAATTTCAAAAAATTGCGCTTTCTAATGTGTAAACAATATTTATTTCCTCCTCGGGGGATCAACTCCCCAACCAATTCGTACCAAAACCAATCACATCCAAGGTATCATACGAAACTACGTACTCACAAACTTTCAACCCTATTTCTATAAAATTGCGCCCTTTATCGTGTAAAAAAGATTTATTTCCTCCTCCGAGGAGTCAACCCTTCAACCAATTCATATAGAAATAAATAGCATCCAAGATATCGTACGAAACTACCTACCTACAAAGTTTCAACCCTATGGTACCAAAATTGCGCCTTCTATCGTGTAAACAAGATTTATTTCCCTGAGGGGTCAACCCCCCAACCAATTCGCATTTAAACTTATCCCTTTCAATATATCATACGAAACTACCTACTCACAATCTTTCAATTCTATTGCTCCAAAATTACGCCCTGTATCATGTAAACAAGATTTATTTCTTCCCCCAGGGGATCAACTCTCCAACCAATTCGAACCAAAACCAATCCCATCCAAGATTACTCTTGAAAATACCTACCTACAAGCTTTTAACCCTATTACTCCAAAATTGCGACCTTTACCATGTAAACAAGATTTATTTCTTTCCCCAGGGGAGTCAGCCCCCCAACCAATTCGAACCAAAAACAATCGCATCCAAGATATCATACGAAACTACCTTTTCACAAACTTTCAACCCTATTGCTTCAAAATTGCGCCCGTTATCGTGTAAACAACGCTAAAATACATAAGCACATACATACGAACATATATTTCTATACCTATATAAAATTGAGTTTTTGGTGCCAAGCATCATAAAAAGTCATGAAACGGAAAACTATCTTGGTCCTAGGTCCAACTTTGCTAATTGCACCCATTTTAATAAGCAGGTGTTCAAAGTGAAAACCTGTTAATAAATGAAAATAGCCAACTAGTTTTGAGTTATGGACCCATTATCAAGACTGAATAGAAAAGTACACAAAAGGCTCATTTATAATATCGATTGGGGTATTTCTCTTAATGGCACTTCCAATTTCTAAAATTTCCAACAGGTCAAGACGTTTGCCTTTATTACCTGAATGTAGACATATGGTTTTCTGGAAGTCCATGAAATGGTTAAATTTCATACAATGCTTGGAGAAACCAGTGGTGTCTCTATTAAATAGAATTGATATTTTATGCTCTTCTACGGGAGTGTTGATTTTTCTGCTTGTTTGTCCAATATAAAAGGATTCATTACAAAAGATTTTGTGAACACCGCTGTTTGCTCCATTATTAGTCCTTACCTTATTATTGACTAGGAGTGACTTTATATTTCGTTTATTAGTACATATACTTTTTATACCTTTTTGTGATAATCTGTTAATAGTTTTATTACTAATTCCAGGAATATAATTAATCAAATGATATTTTTGTTCGAGTTTTAGGACTGGTGAGGGATATATTAGATTTGAAACATTTTTCTGTCGTTTTTCACATATAAGTTATTCAATTAAGATTTCTTTATAGCCGATATTTCTTGCTAATAATTTTAGAATGTAAACCTCATTAATTAAATCTTCTTGAGTAAGAGGAACACCAAAAAGTACGTGTATGATGAGTGAAACGCACTTAATCTTATTTTGATAGGTTGACTGCTATCATCGTTTATTAGTTTATCTGTCAAAGTAGGTTTTCTATAGATATTAAATGTAAGGGCGTCCTCTGTTCTAGTTATTTGGATGTCTAAAAAGCTTAGGTAATGTTGTTCGTTCTCTATTTCTTTTGTGAATTGAATTGAAGGGTAAAAAGAGTTAATGTAATTTAAAAAATTATCTAACTGTCTAAGTCGATACAAAAAATGTCATCAACGTAACGTATACATATTAAATAGTTATTTGTATACCTAGGCCGCGAAATACCTTTTTAGGGTACCGAAAGAGAAATTATCGCCGAGGCCGCTTGCGGCCGAGGCAGGATAATCTTGAGGTAGCTAAAAAGTTTCGCGGCCATGGTATACACACTATTTTTCGTGCAATCGACGAAATTATTAAACTAGACAATTGCAAATAATAGTACATTATGTTACTAGGAGTAGAAGGCTATCATTATTGTTGAGCCCAGATTCTTGCACTGCCGAGGCGTTAACCGAGGCTATGCAAACTGGGCGAAACATATAAAGGGTCTTCTGCTCCGAGTGACATATACTATTTTTTCTTCAAGCGTAAATTGAATATTGAGCCCATAGTGTAAAACTTTTAAATTTTCTTGACAAATACTGACAAACATCAAATTAAATAAAAATTAAATGACAGTTCATACCTACTTGGATACAACGCCCATAGACGTTGCTATCATTTCTCATTATTTTATTACTAGTACAATAATGAGCGTTTATTATTTTACTAGTAAAAGAATAGGTTATTTCTACGATCTGTGTTGTCGAAAATAATATAGATATTATTATACGCTTGAATAAAAAAATATTAGTGCTTTAAAATCAACAGTAATTAATAAGTCACAGCGTTGCTATGGAAATTACCATGTTCGAATATATAAAAAACATTTTAACAGTCTTGACAGAACGCAATATCCATAGAGATACAGGATGTCTCTTCTGAAATATTATAGTTGTTGTTACTTTTTGGTACAAGTGACGTTTGGTTTGGCGGCCGTTGCTACGGGTAACGGCCGCGAAATTAAATTTCGCGGACTTAGTGCGTACGCGAAATACTCGCTTCGCGTGCGATTGCACGAAAACATTATTGCTCAAGCTGTTCGTAGAGCCGAAGATTTTATTCTCTAAGTTAGACATAAAGATTTCACCGAGTAGAGGTGATAACGGCGAACCCTTCTGACTGTTTTTTAAATTTAAAATAACTTTGTTTTAGACAGAGTCAATGCAGATATCGTTTCTTGACCTATTTCCGGTCATACATTGCAATTCAAATCTCATTTAATGATATTTTTCAATTCATTGTTTAGAGTAGAAGGAAACAAATTTATTGCGTCAAAAAAGGTTAATTTTGCATTGAATGGAATCTTGAGATTTTTCAAATTATTAATTAGCTGAAAAGAATAGTTGATGGAATCCGTCGTTACTACGTGATAATTTAACATGATGAACAAAAGCAAAACTTGAATTTACTACGTTTATTATCACAAAAATACTTTGAAAAATATAACACTGCGATTGCAATTTCGGTCACTAGACCATCATCGGGCAGATTGAGTTAAGAACTGAATACATAATTACAGATTTGCGCTCACGGGTGGGAAACCTAAATAGACAAGAGAAACACATTTCAAGAAAAGCTAATAGATGTGGATTTCCCAAATTGGTACAATGAAATGTTCTTAGAAAAATCACGGCAATGATTTGAAAACTTTGAATTCGTTTTATTTTTCAAAAAAGATTGTTGGTGTTCTTTAAATCTTGTCTTGAACGGTCCACTAGTCTGACCTATATACACTCCTTTATATACAGGACAAATCAACCTATAAACTCCTGAACTTTCAAATTTTGAAGTGGCATTGAATAAAAATCCTGAGAGTTTTGTCTTAGGTTTGAAAGCAATTTTAATATTACATTCAGGTATCATATTAGCAACTTTTTCTGTTAGAGGACCGAAATATGTTAAATATGTGAATTTTGTCGATTTTTCTACTTTCGATAGAGGATATATGCTGTTGCTCATTTTATCTATCAAACTTGTATGAAAACCATTATTTGAGGCAATTATTTTTATAGTAGAAATTTCTTTTGCTAAATTTGGCATGGATAATGGAATTTTTCAATTCCATTATCCATACGAAATTTAGCAAAAGAAATTTGGACGCATAGGACAGTCGGGTTTGTGTATCTTCTCTACATAAATGATATAGGATCTAATGTGGATTGCTGTATGTTTTTGTATGCTGATGATGCCACTGCAGTTATATCAGATAAGAATTCGTCAGTTTTGGAGACGCGAATACAGTATAATTTGGATAAATTATTTGATTGGTTCTCATGAATTCACTACATGTTAACGCTGCAAAGACTAATTTTTCAATTTTTCATAACTATAATAACAATAGCAATCTCAATATCAATGTAACCCTCAATGGCACTTTATTACATACTAGTGTTAAATTCTTGGGAGTTATACTTGATGAAAACTTGAATTGGAAGGCTCACTGTCACAGTGTGTGCACAAGAATTGATTGTTTGTGCTACTTATTCAGAAATCTGAAACATGTTCTTTCTATTGAGCAGATATTACAACTTTACCATGCGCAAGTCTCATGAAGACGATAGATAGATAGATAGATAGATAGATAGATAGATAGATAGATAGATAGATAGATAGATAGATAGATAGATAGATAGATAGATAGATAGATAGATAGATAGATAGATAGATAGATAGATAGATAGATAGATAGATAGATAGATAGATAGATAGATAGATAGATAGATAGATAGATAGATAGATAGATAGATAGATAGATAGATAGATAGATAGATAGATAGATAGATAGATAGATAGATAGAGAGATAGAGATAGATAGATAGATAGAGAGATAGATAGATAGATAGATAGATAGATAGATAGATAGATAGATAGATAGATAGATAGATAGACAGATAGATAGATAGAAAGAAAGATAGATAGATAGATATAGATAGATAGATAGATAGATAGATAGATAGATAGATAGATAGATAGATAGATAGATAGATAGATAGATAGATAGATAGATAGATAGATAGATAGATAGATAGATAGATAGATAGATAGATAGATAGATAGATAGATAGATAGATAGATAGATAGATAGATAGATAGATAGATAGATAGATAGATAGATAGATAGATAGATAGATAGATAGATAGATAGATAGATAGATAGATAGATAGATAGATAGATAGATAGATAGATAGATAGATAGATAGATAGATAGATAGATAGATAGATAGATAGAAAGATAGAAAGATAGATAAAAAGATAGATAGATAGATAGATAGATAGATAGATAGATAGATAGATAGATAGATAGATAGATAGATAGATAGATAGATAGATAGATAGATAGATAGATAGATAGATAGATAGATAGATAGATAGATAGATAGATAGATAGATAGATAGATAGATAGATAGATAGATAGATAGATATTTTTATTCATTTAGAATCATTATAATATAAAAAATTACAGTGAACTAAAGAAACGTCAAAAACAGTATATTGAATACTAATTAAATAAAATTAAAGTAGACATAGAAACACATAAAATTTTCACATTTTAAAATCAATAAATTCTTGCACACAGTAGGGTTCGACTGTGACTAAATATTCGAATAGTTTAGATTTACATTTTTTTGGATTGCTTTCAGTTTTTACAAAGTCGGGTAACGCGTTGAAATATTTTATGCAATTAAAAAGTGGAGACCGTTGGTAAAACGTCATATTGTGCTTAGGGTAATTAAGCATTATGGATCTAGTGTTATATGAACTGTTTTTTTTGTAGTCAGAAAAAAGTTGTTCATTTTTAAGTAGAAAATTTATACACTCATAAATGTGGATGGCTGTAGCCGTTAGAAGGTTATTTTTCCTAAAAACCCCTCTACATGACTCTCTGAACTTAATATTAAACATTGTTTTAATTAGCCTTTTTTGTGCAATGAAGGCTTTATCGAAATCGGGGCTCTTGCCATAAAAAATGACACCAAATTTCAGTCTAGAATAAAAATTTACGAAGTACAACATTCTGATGACATTGTCATCTAGTGTTTTTTTCAGAACCCTGATAGTGTATGACACACTATTAAGATTAGAACAAAGTTTTCGGATGTGTTCTGACCAGCCCAAGGTGGCGTCAACATAGAGCCCCAGAAACCGCACAGAGTTATCCTTCTCGTAGTTAGTACCATTTATCACAATGCTAGAGGGCGTTTCGAAAACAGCATGGTTATTTTTAAATAAAACTGTTTTGGATTTATCGGAGTTCAGAATTAATTTGTTTTTCCCAAACCACCCTGTGGCACTCAGCATGGCTAAACTGCATTTTTCTTATAGTTCGGTGCAAAGCTTTGCGCTCACAAGTAAGGTTGTGTCGTCGGCATATGTTAAAATTGGATTATCTGAGCAATTCATGTCTTTTATATCGTTAATATAAATTATAAATAGTAGTGGGCCTATTAAACTCCCTTGAGGAATGCCGGTGTCAATAATTTTTGTTCCTGAAAAATATTTAGATGTGCCCTTTTTTATGACGACTTGTTGTTTTCGTTGCGACACATATGACTCAATCAATGTCAAGGCTATGCCCCGAACGCCGTATTTTTCTAGTTTTTCCAGTAGAATTTGGTGGTTTAGAGTATCGTATGCTTTTGACAGGTCCAAAAAAATTCCTTCTGCAATCTCTCTTATTTCAATGCGATCGAAAATCGATTGCAGAAGGTCAAATGCCGCCGTGTCAATTCCTTTTCTTTTTGTAAAGCCATGCTGCATGCCACAGAGAAGCCCGCACGTATCAAAAAAAGAAATCAATCTATTAGATATCACTTTTTCAAAAATTTTCGAAAAACAATTCAGTAGGCTAATTGGCCGGTAGTTTGCACAGTCACCGGAATCCCCCTTTTTAAAAATTGGGACTATCAGCGCCATCTTAAGCTGATCAGGAAAAATGCCGTATTTCAGCATGTTGTTGATAACCAGTGTAGCCAACTCTACAGTTTTAACTGTAGATTTACAGTTTTTTCAAAATGTTCCCAGTTTTCAGTTTTGACCTCCAAATCTACAGTTTTTTTAATTTTAAATGCTAGCGTCATCTACTACGAACTATTATATCATTCTAAGTATATGCACGGACAATATAACGAATTAAACATGGTTTCGCGAACTGTTACCAAAGAACTTCTGTGTCTGCCGCACTGCTAAGGTAGAGCGCTTGTTTGAAAACAAAAATAAGAAATAAACTTTCTACGAGCTCAATAAAAGGCACTCTACATACGAGATCTGAAATTGAAAATTGTTTCGAAATTGATTACGAAAAGTTCAATAAAATTATGTACGATCTCAAAAACAATGAAGAGATCGAAAATCAAGAAAATTTGCAGATTGAGAGAAAATTGACTTCTTATTTCTATGTATGTCGCATGAAAAGTGTTTTTCAGTTTGTGTTTTCATTAGATCAGGTACAATGTTCTGTAAGAAATCACTCATTTTGTCCGCAGAAAATTGTGGATCAGCGTCACCAAAATCGCAATCAGAGGTTCTTGAAAATTTACCTTGTAGCTTATTTACAACTTGCCACACCGCTTTTGACTTATTTTCACTTTTTGTTAAAATTTCACTGATGCGATCTTTACCAATTTGTACAAGTAAATTATCATATCTTTTTTTGCAGTCTTTATATGCTTCTGAATATTGACCATTACATGTTTTCAGCACCAGTAAAACATCTAATTCATCTTTACATTTTCTTAATTCAGGTGTGTAATGCTGAATTACATTTCCATTTCTAACTTCGCATTTCTTTTTTGGAAAAATTTCATTGAAAATGGGAATAAAAGTATTAAGAAAACTCACCCATTGATTGTTGACATTTCTTTCCTCTAATGAAAACACATTTTCCCAGTTTTGTAAAACTAGGGAATCCTCAAATTTTTTTATATTTTTTTCTGAAAAACACCTTCTCATCATAAACCTCTTAGATCTATTCTTAACATCCAAAAACACTTTAACACTTTTATGGTGGGAAATGTGATGCTCAGACACCACTGCGTCGCAGGAATTATTTGCACAGATGTTGTCGAGACATGAGGACTTGGTAGCCCCAATTCTTGTATATTCCTTGGTGGTAAGTTTGAAACCGTACCCTTCCAACAGAGATATGGAAAAGGTAGACTCAACACTTGTAACTGCAACGTCAATGTTGAAATCCCCCGCTATAAACGTTTTGCAGGTTTCAGCGGAAAGAATTTCTAACATTTCTTCGAAGCGACCAAAAAACACCCATATATTGGAGACTGAGTTATGGGATAGGCTTTTTGGGAGCATCCTCCACTGCTAGGCATGTTTTAATTAGTCAAAAACGGGTAGTTGGTGTCCCCCAGACTACTTCTTGCCGGCGGTACTTTAGCTTTAGAGAATTGAAAGTATTGTCATTACCATCGATTTTGATTCTTAAACTTGCTTCCTTGATATATCGAAACCGGGGAGGGTTTCTTCGGGGTGCTGACTTTCATGCTTATCCTACTTGCAACAATCTTACTTTGAGTTTGCCTAATTTTAAATATAGAATAGGTTTAATGTGTCCTTCCTCTCTTGGAATCAGAGTGTTTAACAAGTTGGATGAAAATATAAAGCGTTCAGAAAATCTGAATATTTTCAAGAGAAGACTGAAAGCATATTTAGTCGATAAAAGTTTTTACAGTCTCAAGGAGTTTTTTCTGTACTAAGATGTAGTATTGTATACTAAGCATATGTACTGAGATGTTGTATTGTATATTAGGTATATATGTGTATTGACTTATTCCATAATCTAATGGCATTCTTATGGAATAAAATCCTTTATTATTAACTAATTGATTGGGCCGATACTTGATGAAAATTCATTATAATATTGTAAATAAAACTTCACAGTTTTTGATTTTCACTTTATTTTGTTAACATGACAACTGTTTCGCCATAACACAGTGGCTTCTTCAGATATATAATACATACTAACTTTTACAATGAGAATATTGAAAGATGAAGAAAGGGAATATACAATAAGAATGAGGAAAACCTTAATGTAATCACTTAGCAGGTAGAAAGTACAAACTGTTAATGACATGGGAAAACAATAGGCACAAATATTCAATATTACATCCAGAAGAGATTTAACAATGGTGAACTATCCATATCTAATTGGTCATTTAACAAATTATTGGATTGTTTCATACTATTAATTTCAAGAGCTGAGATTTCAATAAATTGAGTTTATAGCCTTTCTTTTCTATATGTAATATTTCAAATTCACTATTAAAAATATGATTTTGTTCTAGGAGATGTGATGCATAAGTAGAATCCAATTTTTCCTTGTCGTAACTTCTTTTATGTTCTGATACTCGAACTCCAAAGTTCCCGCCAGTTTGGCCAACATATACTTTAGGACATGAAACACAAGTTAGCTTATAGATCCCTGATTTATTTTGTTGTGTGGTTCTATCTTTTGAATTTTTAATATGTTTTCCAATGGTATTCTGAGTTTTGAATGCTATTTTTAAATTTCTATTTGACAAAAAGGTTGAAATTTTGAGTGTTGGGTCACCTATATAAGTTAATAATTTAAGGTTTTTATCATTATCTATTAGGTTCAGATACACTTGAAAAATGGCTGCCTTATACAATCTTCTTGATAAAATATTATCTATTATTTTTGGAGGATATGCATTTTTGTGCGCTATTTGTTTTATGATTTGTAATTCCTTAGTGTTATTAGAGAGTTATTGGAAACCTGAATTTACTGTCTTTGCAGTATTTGTGCTGACCTTATATAAATAGTGCTCGACCTTGAAATATACTTAAAATTTAGAGTTATTGAAACCACAGATCAACAATCTTATGAGGTTACGTTATAATGACAAGGTGGTAGGTACTTTGTCTTGCTTTATCAAAGGATAGAACATAGAACATAGATAGAAGCCGAAAAAAGAGAGGTTATGACATGTAAATCATGAAATAAGGTCTGGATAGTGCCCTACAGTAACCGCGCACAAATAGAGAGTTATTGGAACTTTTATAACGTTAAGCAGTAATAGTGCCGACCTTATATTGACATATACGCAGGCGCAGTTGATGTTTAAAATAAGGGAGACATTATTAATGTTACTGCTTGTCGTTATTTGTGCGCGGTTACTGCAGGGCACTATCCAGACCTTATTTCATGATTTACATGTCATAACCTCTCTTTTTCGGCTTCTATCTATGTTCTATCCTTTGATAAAGTAAGACAAAGTACCTACCACCTGTCATTATAACGTAACCTCATAAGGTTGTTGATCTGTGGTTTCAATAACTCTAAATTTTAAGTATATTTTGAGGTCGAGCACTATTTATATAAGGTCAGCACAAATACTGCAAGACGGTAAATTCAGGTTTCCAATAACTCTCTATTAACGACAAGCAGTAACATTAATAATGTCTCCCTTATTTTAAACATCAACTGCGCATGCGTATATGTCAATATAAGGTCGGCACTATTACTGCTTAACTTTATGAAAGTTCCAATAACTCTCTATTTTCTTGTGATAACGGTATATTAATGAGTCTATTTATCATGCTGCTAATTTATGTTGGTAAGGATGTAAAGAAGAATTGTGTATCGTGAGGTCCGAATGGATGGCTTATGGAAAATCGAAAATGCATGTTTATTGCTATTTCTTTCTGTCAAATCCAAAAAATTAATAAAACCTTCTGTTTCATTTTCAACTGTAAATTTAATATTAGGATGTAATGAATTAATAAAATTTAAAAAAGAACTAAGTTGTCTTTTAGTCCCTGTGAAGCAGGTTAATACATCTTCCACATATCTATACCAGTAAAGGCAATTCTTAGTGAGTTTATTATTGTGAATTAGATTTTCCAAATTATCCATGAATATTTCTGCAAGGAGAGGGCTAAGTGGATTTCCCATAATTAACCCTTCACCGCTGGAGTAAACATCATTGTCAAATTGAAAATAATTTTGGTCAAAGCAAACTGATAACAGATCAAAAATGTCTCCTTTCACATATCTGGAGAGGTTGCTGGTAGTATCTAAGAGATTTCTCAGTGTGAAGTTCTCGAATTTGGACAACATAAAATCCACCATTTGTATTAAGTTGAATGCTTTTATGCGAGAAAATATTTTGTCTTTCAGTTGACGAATTGTACTTTCAGAATAACTATTGGTATGATCGTTTTTCATTAACACACCACGTCTATAGGCCTTCACCCAACATTCACGTTTTGGCCACCAATAATTATTTAAGTAATTGATGTATTTAGGGAACAACTTTGAATTTTCAACAGCAAAATTATATTTGGCTGTCACCTCGTCCAAACTGTTGGATATAAAATATTTTGAAAGTCTTTATAAATATTTGTTTGAGATTTCTGGGAATATCGTTTTTTGATTTTGAAAGCCATCTAAAGACTGCCTGAAGTTCGTGAAATATGTATAGCATTCTTTTTGTTTTAGGCCAAGTATCACCAATTGCGTTTTGTTCAAATTGAGAATCGTCTGTCATGAAGACTGCTGGACCTTCTTAGTGTCCCTCAAAAATAGATACTCCTACAAGTTCTTCTATTGTGTTGAAGCCACTCTTAATAGCATCTACGCACTCAGATGTTGTAATTATAAGCCCTAGTGGTAAAGCTCCACATTCACTGTGTCAACATCACAAAGATCTGACTTCCATCCTTATTCATGGTTCCTGAAGAATCAATAAACACAATTGCAAAACCAGCTTTGAAATATTTGTGGACTCTTTTCATAATAGGAGTACAAATCCTTGAAAAACCTATAAATATAAAACCTTGGAAAATTTTTGGATATTCAACTTACCCAATAGCATGATCATTTCCTGCTCCAATTATAATCATTTCTGCACATTGATCTTGAAGTTTATTAAAAATACTTTTGCTTCTGTATCAAATTTCATAGGGCCATATTTTTTCATGTATGAGTCATAACAGTATTTGTAGCTTGAACATTTATTACGGTCTGCTAATACTGTGATGTAGTCATCACAAGTTAATTGAAGATTGCACATAATCATTTCTGATGCTTTTCCTGCTGTATGTCCATTCTGGTAAAGATTTAATAACTCTTCCTTCCTTTACATTATTACCAACTTTGCGAAACCGCAAAGAATCTGCAGAACCATTCATATGACTGTGTGTTACAACAATAGTTATTTCACAAGGAGCTTCATGTAAAAGTAGAAATTTTTCTTATGGGTCCCTGTATTTTTTCCTGATAACATGAAACTGTTAATTTTGAAGGACAATTGGTATGTCACGTTTTGTTTTTTAAACACATTTTCATAGATTTTCAAGCACTAGGGTAAAGTGGTGACACCTAAAATTAAATTTAAGGCTTATTTTATTGTGTGGATTAAGTAAAATTTTTCACATTTCAGTAGATAGTTTCAATAAGCTACTTATTCAATATACCTGAACTTAGGTATCTATTAGTATTTCACAAATATTTTACCTACCTCAGTCTCCTCTTAAGTTTTCCGTTTTCCATGCTCAATATCTGTAGTACTGATAACATATGATGCATTTGTTAAAGCTTCAATCTCTGTTAACCATTTCCCAAATTCTTGGTTGGTACAATTAACAACATAGTGTTCGACGTTTGGGAATTTAACTTTACCTTCTATAATCTTTTTGTCCATAACCTTTGTTCCCCAATCAGGTGGCAAAATACTCTAAAAAAGATGTAAATTTTAGTTCCTTTTTATTACATGGATACAAGAAGAAACAGCGCCAAAAATTTAATTTCGGTTTGTTACTCACATTAATAAATTCCTCATTTAATGACGATGACACATCTTCCATATCGTGATACAAATATTCGATATTTTCTACAAACAAACGAAACACTGCTAAAAAGAGTAATTATTTCACAAAACACCAAAAAAAATTCACAACACAAACACAAAAACTTGCCAAAAGCCTTCCAAAAAAATTAGGTTAGTTTAAACAACCCGAGAACCGAGACTCCACCCACAATCATCGTTTTAATTGGCTACTTAAGTCCCATAACGGAATCCAGGGCTGGATATACTTTTGCGTGTAGAAAACTCCTACACTGGCCTACCCTAGGAGAGCACAGCAGTAAAGCTATGCGCCCTCGGTAAATATAATAAATTTTCTAGACAAGATTCTGGGGGCTTCAGATATCTAGTAGTTCATAAGCAACGTTACTAACGGCGGTAAACAGATAAAACTAAAGAAATCAGGCTTGAAGTGAAGCAGTTAATTATATATTTTTCAATTTAACTGTAAGAGAGAAAGTTATTTATAAGATTTATCATCTCCAATGACTAACAGAATATTACATCATAGGTATTTATGGGCAAAGCAAATTAAAATTGCATAAGTTTATCGTATTAAACTCAAGCATTATGATAGTTGTCATTACAATCAAAACATATAGGAATAAGATAAGATCACCTATTTCTCAAATCGAATCAGTTTTCACTCCGATTATGAATTGATGGAAAGGAAATGGGTAGTGTACAGTTCTCAGTTGGCGATTATGGTTTTCAGCACAATTAAGACACCTTTTATTGCCATTACAGTTTGACATTGTATGTCCATACCGGAGATAGTGATAACACTGTACCACGGGTTCACCATTTACTACCCTTCTGTTAAATTGTTTTGCATCAATATTTTCAACTCGTGAATCAGCACTGTTAATAATCTTCCCTACGTTATTCATAACTCCCTTATTTGTAAGAAATTGGTGACTGAAACTGGTGTTTGAAATTCAATTGCTATTCGTGATTTACTTTGTTTTTGTAATATTTTTAATAATTGTAGTTCCAAAAGCAGACAACCTTTTCCCTAAATCCATAGGATGCATGTTACCTATGTTACGTTCGGATTTCGACTCTAATATTACCATACATGGACCTCCATCATATGTAGCGAACTTTGAATTTATTTTAGTTTTAGAGGAGTATAAATATATTCAAAAGAATCCTGAGTAGAAATAAGTTTTTGTTTTTTTGAACTATTACTAGGCTCTTGCACCATATAAACTAAATTTAATTATAAACCGAGTTTAATTTGACATTTTCGCTTGTCAAATGTCAAATTAAACTCGGTTAATCATTAAACTTAGTTTAGCAATATACGGCACAAGAGCCTATATAAGTGCCAGTCATAGACGTGTTGTTATACCAAGCTAGTTAGTTGAGTACGTTAGGTACGCTGGCTAGTATTTGGGAGGTCTCGGGTTCGAACCCCGGGGTCGACTGGTCTGCCATGAGTTTTTTTCAGAGGTTTCCTCATGGTAATGTAAGTCACTGCTTGCAAACTCATAAGGCGAATGCTGGGCCAGTATTAATCCTCTGAACCCTACCCACACTTCCTATGTTCCATAAATATCCCGTCTCACCTATCCTTAATGCACTTGTACATACAAGTGTATCCTCTGATCTGGCTGAAGGAGTTAATCCCAAACTCAAGCTGCCCGCCTCCCTGACACATACTTCAGGGAGGAATGAAACACGTGTGTTTCCTTTTCCTTTTTACGTGTTGTTATTGTCAGCATTAATCTGAGGAGTAGGTAGAGCTACATATACTTGCTAGAACTTAAAATAAATTATCTGCTTCACTTGTTAGTTGAAAATCCCCGCTTAATTGTGATTTAATCATATTTATTTCTCTTGAGAGAACAGAAACATCTGCTGGTGAAAACATATACTAGGTCTATTCATCTGAATGTCCTTCAACAAATACTGAGTTTAAGTTTTAAGGGAGTGAGGCGTTAGTTTATCAGTTAAACCAGATAAAAATGGAGAAATGGGAGAAATCGGGACTCTTGGGTCCCCCCTGACTCCCAAAAAAAATTTAGTTACAATTAGGTTGTGTCCTAAAATATCGGTATAAAAAATGGTTACAAAGTAAATCGCTTCCAACAGTTTTATATGGGTAAAACTTACCCTCAGCACGGACACAATAACTGTTATTAGTCAGTGGCGCAGCCAGAATTTTGTAAATGGGGGGTTTCCAAACAAAATTGGGAAGACTATAAAAAACGAGATTATATTATGGAACACAAAACGTAACGTACATATAAAGTACATTTAATAAAGTATAATTTAAAAATCTGTCAGGTAGTGGGTATACTCAGGTCTCAAACAGCATACATAAAAAATACATTCAAAAATCATAAATGAGGAAAAAACTTTGAAGCAGTGAGTATTTTGTCTTCAAATCTTCTCCACCAGTACAATTTCGCAACTCATTTTTAAGAAATATTAGGGAAGAAAATGATATTTCACAAGAACATTTAGCGACTGGTAAAGTTGTCATTATAATTAAAAGTTTATGAATTGTTGGAAATAAATTTTTATTGCATCTTTCCAATGCCTCAATCGCACTTTGTTGCCTTTCAGTTCTTTGATAAATTGGAGCCAGAGTGTAACTTCCCTCGAAGCAGCAGAGTCATCCAGTTTATAGAATTCCAAAAGATGTTGGGTGGAATTTCTTTAATGTCTAAACTATTATTATAATATAATAGCTTTTGGAATGGTTCAAGAGTACATATTTGTGTGCCGGGGTAAGGGCGTGCGAGTATGGCGCCTCGAAAACAACGTTTTCCAAGATTAATTTTTTTATCGAGTAAACTTATAAGTACTACTAAAATATTAGTAGTTATTTGGGGATAATATGGGATTTATTCAAGAATAAACTAACAATTTGGAAGAACTGGCGTCAACCGAGCAACTGGTAACCTCCGAATCCTAGAGAGAAGAATATTTATATTTTAAAATATGTTCAATATACCTATATTCCTGCAATGACATGCAATGCAAACTAACGCGAGCTGATACCATAGATTTAGAAAACTTTCGTCTGTGTATCATTTCTGCGCCGATGCCCTGACCACCTCAAATTGCCGCGATTGACGAAAATAACCTTCTCTGAAGCGGAGTGGGAGAACAGGTTATTCGGTTCACGTGTAGATATAGAATGTTTAAGTTTTGTTCAAAATACCAAAATTAACAAAAAGTAAGCAAACATATCAAGTGAAGTGAACGTTATGTGAAGAATATAATATAAGTTTAAAACAAGAAACACCATTTCATGTCTTCTATTTCGTAAATCTAGTTTTATCGCAAAAATATTCACGCCTTTTACTTTTAACCTCAAAATGTCGGAATACTGTTATTTGGAGATATTTCCACTAATAAAATATAAAACATGTGGTTTTAGTTATTGTGCCAGTGTCTTCAACCGATCTCTTTTCAATTCAGATTTTAATTGTTTTCAGTGTACTTTATTGGAAAAATTATTAACGTGATATGGGAATGACCGCCCCAGACATGTTGGATACGGGGGTCCTTTTACAAGACAGAGGTAGATATTCGAATGACTTCACCGACATCCCTTCCTTGACTGTGAGTACATACTACGAAAATGTGTTTACTTCTATTATATGAAATCATTTCAGGCAAACGATTTGGTTGATTCTACTAGCTCTGATGCAGATAATATGCCTTCAGAAATGTATTGGAACTATGATAGCGGGTGAGTCTAAACTTTCTGAAAATAATTGTGGTAAACAAGGTGGTCCAAGTGTTTAACTTTATTTTTAATCTAATCGTGTTTTTGTTAATTCTACAAATATTCAATAATTTTGGTGGTTTATTATAGGTTATACAGTCACATGTTTGTGTCATCTGTCAAATTATGTTAATGTTTATTGATAAACATATTTGAGGAATGTTGTCGGACAATGCATATATTTTCGGCTTTCATTGAATAGATTAAAAGAGAATACCTAGTACTACTGATTTATTGTATAGACAGAAAAATAACCAATTGAATTTTTCTTGATATTTGATAAACAGCAGCGAAAAGTAATTGAAATAATGCTAAGTGAATAAAATTCAAAAAAATCTAATAGTAATTTTGTTGTTCTAACTAATTTAATTCACAAAATTTATTAATATTGCAGCAAATCACTTGGTAATTACCTATCACTTTTAATTTTGGTTTATCTCATTTTTCAAATTTTTAGTATTTACATTGGTACATTTAACCCTTTACAAAAATCTAAAAAAATTTAAATCTTATTTTAAACTTACTCGGGTAACCGTTTCTTGCTTACTTTACTTGAATTATTTATATTCCCCTAAATTATTGTAATTTATTACCAAATTATATTTTCAATTACTTATTATGAAAGATTATCTATCTCTTAGTATGTTATTGAATGTTGAAAAACTAGACCTCTATCTACCGAAGTGCGAATGTTTCAATGCTATGAGGATCTAATGCTCCAAGTTCATCTGAAACAATTGCTAAAGTAGTAGAGATGCTATACTTCGTTTTGAATCTCAATTTTTTACCAGAACATCTAATCTTTTGAAATTATTTTTCAAATATTGACACCCTACTGTATTTCTACCAACTTCATGCCTTGTCTCTCAGCTTGTAACTATATATTCTGTTTGAATAGCAGCTCGACGTGATGAAATTCACTCAAAATATATCACCTTTGTGACGATGCTCACTCTTTTTTTTATGGTCATGGTAATGCGTTTATCTTATTACCTTCTGCTAAAGAATACATGCGAATTTAAAAGTTTTCCTAGGCTATAATATATCCATTTGCGTATGATCAGGAACATAATTCTCTCATAGAATATGGTTAGTGTTTTCTTCAAAAAACTGCATACTACTATTAGTCACCAAGTACCTGAAAATCTGATGTAACTTCCCGGTACTGGGGTACCAAAAACTCTAAAAAAAACCTTCTTGAACCGGTCCTATGCAGCCTTCATTTTCACAATGACATATCATACAACATACTTATTCCATCATTCATCTCATATTCAAAATTGAGGTCCCTTCAATAAAATAGTTTTTCCATCTTTCTTGCTAACCTCATTATGTTTAATAATAATTTATTAGTCCTCAAATATTAACAAATCTAATAATAAGTTGAAATGGGAAAGTTTTGAAGTTGACTAATTCCCATTTTTATTATTTATGTTCATTTACGAAAAACGCATAAGTTATCAAATTTCTAATTGAAATGGGGCACGTAAAAAGGTTTCCATGAAAACCTGAATCAAAATTTGCTCAAAACTCAGTTAATGCTTTTTGTTAAATAGATCACACTGTTTATTTTTATTGATCCCCATATTGCATACAATATATTGAGGCAAACCAATCTATGAATTTTTTGTTATATCCTGAAGGTTTATATCTCCAAAGTCTGTAATTGTCACACACTGAACACATGCTATATACCATATTAACTTTGCTATCGGTAGCTTGGGATAATCTCAATTCAATTTCTATCGTCATATAACTCCTTACCAAAAAACATCACAGACAGTGCAAACATAAATTTATTTGAAAGGCATACACAAAAGAAACTTGAAGAAGAAAATGTATTAATAGATTTTGTTCAGTGCAGCCCATTCGCGCATCATTTTTCATTTTTGTATGTTAGATGGGATGAAAAATGTGAATGTATTATGTGGGTTTTTTGTTTGAAGATACTGTTTTTGAGACCAGCACATTTGCTGAATTGGATAATTTAGTTTTTACTCTAATGCAGACTACTCTAAGTACTAAATTGTATGTGAATTGTTATTAAGGAATTATATGGAAATAATATAATTTAAAAATTAACTTTGAAAAAAAAATATTTCGAATGCATATACTCTTGAACTTCCTTCATGTTTCTGAGATCAGCACATTTGCTGAATTGGATAATTTAGTTTTTATTCTAATGCAGACTACTTTAAGTCCTAAATTGTATATGAAATAAGTGTAAATGGATGTAACAGTGACAAACAAAAACTAGAAATAGGAGTGCCACAAGGTACTGTGTTGGGACCATTACTTTATTTAATATATGTAGAAAGTATCTCTAAGTTGAACATAGCTTGTAAATATTTTATGTTTGCAGATGATTCGGTTTTTCTATTTAGTTCCAAAAATGAAAAAGAATTAGAAAATAACATAAAAAATGATATGAAGGTGATTTTTGATTGGTACTGCTACAATAAATTAAGTATAAACATTGAAAAAACACTGTACATGCGATTTCAAAACAAAAACAAGAAAACTAGGGAATTAAAAATAACAATAAACAATACTAAGTTAAACCAATTGAAAACTCATAAGTATTTGGGCCTATTAATAGATAATAAACTAAGTTGGACACCACAAGTAGACTTTGTAATAAAGAGAATAAGGGGGTTAGTAGGAGCAGCCAGGCACTTCAGATATTATGCTAATTATAAATGTGCAATAATGTTTTATAATGCTCACATACACTCAGTATTATCGTACCTATTCGAAATATGGTCAAATACTACCTAACCTACAGAATAAAGCTGTAAAAACCATCTTTGGATTGGACTATAAGCAAGTTGCTGAAAAGAAAATGAACAAGCTAAGAATACTTAATATAAATCAACTCAAAAAACAGACATTATGCAAACTCATATATGTCATTCAGAAATCGAAAAAAAAAACACAACAACAACTGAAAATTAATGCTACTAAACATACTTACTCTACTCGATCAGCGCAACATATATCCCAAAAAAAAGCAAAAACAACCTTAGCGACAAGATCACCTATATTTGTGGGGACTAAAATATTTAATAAACTACCAATAACAATAAAAAACCAGATAGACTTAAAAAAATTCTCAAACAAGATGAAAGATCACTTATTGAATTGAAAAAAAAAAATATTCAGAAGTTAGCATTTAATTTAAATATTAAGATTACTCAATGAAATTTATATTTTAAAATGGTATATTATAATTCATTAAGTTTATTATTGTAAACCATAATTATAATAGATTCCTCTACGATAACAGTTATGACTGATTTGTAGTTGTATTATATAATAATAAATAAATAAATTGTTATTAAGGCATCATATGTAAGTAATGTACTTTAAAAATGAACTTTGAAAAAAAATATTTCGAATGCATAGATTCTTGAACTTCCTTCATATGTTCTAATGACTTTACTATGCTACATTTGAATAAGGTACTCTTTTAATATTCTTAACTAAAGATATCTGTATATCTCATTTGAAAGGATTCATATTATTTTGAATATCTTCATTAGTTGAACTTTTGTGATTTTTTCTATTGCCACAATTTTTTTGTTGAAATTTCAAGCGTATTCTGTCAAATTGACTAAGGGTACTTAAGAATTTGTATGTAAAACTAAAAAAAATAGGGGAAAATACTTACGACTTCAGTGATGGAGCTCGCACATGCGTTTTTTCCCCTTACATTCTACATATTTTACTGTTTCTTGTATCTTTATAGTTTCTTTCTTTACTTACTTTGTTGTCAATTTGGTACTTTATTCACATTTACTGGTATTCAATATTTTTAATAATTTTGAAATGGTTTTTGTTCGATTTACCAAAAATTGGTTCACTGTGGTTATATATTTAAAATTTTTCAAATTTGATTTTATGTTTTCATATATAATTATTGCTATATTTCAGTGTCAACAATTTGGATCTAATGCTCAATCAGTACAACTTTGAAGCAATTTCCATTCCTGATATGAACACTGTAGCAGAAGAATGGGAAGGTTCAGTAAAAATAGTAAGTCTAAATGAAGATACCTAAAATATTCCCCTAGAAATTATTTCTATGGCTACACTATATCTGATTTCCAGGATGATCTAATTTTGGAGCAAAAACCACTACTGTCACACTTTGAAATTCTGAAAGAGGTAGGTTACAAAAAATTCATAAAATTTTATTTATCTTTTAGTTTAGATTATTGGATTTGTTGTAAATAATAGTTTTCTGATGACAATTATATGCAAGCTGAAATTCAAATTTACTGGTAATATCATATTTTTGAGATGAGTAGATAAACACTTTTCCGCAGTATCTCTGGATAAACATTCATCTGAATGACTTCTATATTTATAACTATGAAATTCATATATTTTAAGTTGAACACATGAATATAGGAAATGTATTTTTAAAACTATTTTCAGCAAATAATATAAAACAGAATGTATTCCCTTCTATATTTTACCTTCTGAAGGTCAAATAAAAATAATCTATCACTTTCTCTCAACCATAATAGAATAATTAAAATAGCAGTTTGTTAAACTATTTTTTGATATCTATAAAATTTAAAGCATTGAAAAAGTATTTATTTTTGTTTCACTTATGCCTTGTACTTATTTGATGAAAGACCTTTCTAAATCAATTTTCTTTATTTTTGATTGAACTCAGATTATATGTATTAAATATATATAGCATTAAAAAATAAGAATTTCCAAATTTTTTATATTTCAATTATATTCAAAACTCTTGATCAAAAAATGTTGTTTTATATCCTCTTTTCATACAAAATTTTAAATTCAGTTATTTGAATGAAACAAATTCATTTTACTTGACATGATATTTTGGCACTGGTGTCGGTCTTGAGAGAATTCATTGCTCACTTCAATGGCATGTGTATACTGAATATGAATTTTTACAGAGCGTTGAACCTACAATTATAGTAAAACCAGAGCCTCAAACATCAAATGATACAAACTTCGATGTAGTGCATAGACAAACAGTGAGTAGATGATTTTCAAGTTGTATGGGTGCCATATAATGAAGGTATTCTTGGGGATGTAACGGATCCCTTATTCATATGGACCTTTATGACTGAAGAAATTATTTAGCTGCAAAAAAAAGTTCCTTGATATTCAATTCATTATAATATTTAGGAACAAAAATATCAATCTCAGAGTTTTTCGTTTTATATATATATATATATATATATATATATATATATATATATATATATATATATAATATATATATATATATATATAATATATATATATATAAAACGAATAACTAAGAGATTGATATATTTGTTCCTAAATATTATATTATATAATATTATATTATATATATAAGCATTCGTTTTACGAATACTGGTTTTAAACATTCTTTCATAATATATGAAAACAATGTTTTCATGTATCCAATTTTAATGTTTTGTGTTTCCACTTCTAATTGAATCCGTTTTCCACCACAGATCAAATTCTATTAAAATGTACTGCTGCCCAATTTTGAATAGAATTTTTTCAATATAAAAATGAGTTCTTCAAAAAAATAGGATTGCATTATTGTTCAACTATTATATGTTAATGTTGTTCTCAAGTAGATCTGATTGAAGATCAGTCTCAATTTCAACTACTTAATGAGTATAAGATTGAGATGTCTTCTATTATTTTCACATAAATACTTGATTTATAGAAGTTGGCTTCAAAGATTATGATGAGATGGGAGGTTCATGAATACTTGATTTTAGAACTTTGAAGTATGCTCAATTTGGGTGCTCTGTAAAATCTTGCCAAATAGCGATTACTTCAATATATATATATATATATATATATATATATATATATATATATATATATATATATATATATATATATATATATATATAATCTCTTGATAATTATTAGCAATTACAGGCTGGTTGAATCTTAAAAAACTCGATTTTATTAAAAAGTTGACGTTTCACTACGAAATTCGAAAAAATTGAAATTTCTTTGACATTTATTGATTTGAAAAAACCTGAACAGACAAAGACGACATAAGCACATAATAAATAACAAAGAACAACCACATCCGAAAAAATTTTAACAAAACAAGTCGTCTTTGTCTGTTCAGGTTTTTTCAATTCAATAAATGTCGAAGAAATTTCAATTTTTTCGAATTTCGTAGTGAAACGTCAACTTTTTAATAAAATCGAGTTTTTTAAGATTCAACCAGCCTGTAATTGCTAATAATTATCAAGAGATTAAAAATAGATCACAGGCAACAACAATTCAAATAAATATATATATATATATATATATATATATATATATATATATATATATATATATATATATATATATATATATATATATATATATATATATAAAGAAGTTCAATAATGACTGGTATTGTCAACTCCATGTTATGTTTACTTGAGTGACAAATTATGCCCTAAAAACAGAAATTTATGTGCATTGGTTGGAAACAGGTTTTTATCAATGACTCGACGAATTTTTCACATTTTTAGTATTCATTTAAATTCTCTAGAATATATTCATTGAAACTAATGTGTTTTCCTATAGAAGAAAAAAATTGTTTGTTAAATTCCCTACCTTCAATTTCTAAAAACATTTTACCAATTGGCTACTGGTAATAATGCATATTATAGTAGGGGAGCCCACGATGCTAAATGGGGATTTACTCGAGCGTCGTAGAGACCTATTGGGTTGCAAAGCTTAGATGATAAGAAGAAAAAAATGTTATATGATATATACCTTTACATCGGTGGGGCAAGCGGCTATAGATTTTTAAATATGTAAAAGAAAACTGTTGCATGGACATCCTCGAGCGCGTCAGATATTGATAGCATTAATGCCCTACGTATTTTTAATAATGGACGTATGTTAATCTGATCGTTTGCATGATGCGGGTGGTTGTATGTAAGGGTTGAAAATGAAAAAAAAAATTTAATCGAGCGCGTCAGATTTTCTAAGGGAGTGTTAAGTGCACCAAAAAAAAGCTCTCATTCACTAATCTGACGATTTCGATGGGACGCAAACTCGCGGCCATTTTCATAATATGCAAAAAAAAATCGCCATTTTGAAATACTCAAGCGCGTCAGATTAAGATATATATGGTTCATCTTTATGTTTTAAACGTACTGTCTCATAATCTGACGATTATCTAGAGGGATTCGCCTGATCTGACAAAAGAAAATTAGAAAAACGGTTCACCTTAAAGGCCATCCCTGCAACTTCCCGCTAATTCCATTCCTGGGCGCTTAAAATTTTACTTATGACATTTTTGAGCTCAAAATATAATTTATGTGATATTTTGAGCTCGCTGAGTTCAAAGAAATAATATTTCTATGCATTTGAGCTCTCTCAGCTCGAAAGTCTGATAGAAGTTTCATAGAACACTATTTTTGGAATTTTCAAACCGCAATAACTTTTGAATGGATCAAGCAATTTTCACGTGGTTGGCGGCATTCGACGCAGTTTTATCATCCTCATAAGCAATTTTAATTGATCGAACCAAACATTTCGGAGTAATCCCGAAAAAACACTTTTTCGGGTTTCTTTCGTTCACGATATCTCTCGAACGAATCAACCGATTTTGACCAGCTTGGTGGCGATCGACGTGGTTTTTCAAGCTCAAAGGCGGATTAGTTTTTGAAGTTGATCGATAAAGCCGTTTAAAAGTTATTCCAAAAAAACCACTTTCAAAATTTCTCAAAATCTATCGGTCCGAATCGGTTCAAATTCACAGGAAATCTAATTTTGAGGGAAATCTTTAGAACGCCGTTTAGTAGATTCTGATCGGTCCAGTCGTTCAAAAGTTATAAGCGAGTCACATAGTCACACACACACACACACACATAGAGAAAGAGTGAGAGAGGAATAGAAACGCGGAGAAGGAAATGTAAACATCACGCAGCTGCACGCATTTAACTTTATCGACGAATTTTTGTTATTTCGGCTTGCGGAAATCGTCAGATTATATATTTTTCATTATTCTTGAATTATTTCCTTCAAAATAAAAAAAAATTTAGCTACGCTCGAGAATGTCGAGATGACGTTTTTTTTTACAACTCTGTTGCCCTCCCCTTTCTTTACGCCACTCTCAAATTGTCAGATTAGTGGAATATACACTTTTTAGGATGTAATTAACTCACCCTACCTTAATCTGACGCGCTCGAGAATTTCTGATGGTCAATTTTTTTTTACTAATCTGATCCTGTATCCTTCATGGGCGGCCTTATATATGGGCCTCATGTTTTGTGGAGGTACTTAACCGGGTACAAGGTATCCCCCTGTATATTAATCTGCCAAGCTTTAGTAAATCCCGAAATCCCCGCTTGGGCTCCCCTACTATTAGATTAAAGGTGAAATCACAAAAATTTGATTGTATCGACTTAACGTCAATGAATGGAAATGCAAACACAAAGGCTTTGATAAGACGAAAAGAAATAATATGTCAAATATTGAATACAAAATTTATCAAATTTTGACTGAATGTAATGATGTTCGTGACATGAAGAATTTAAAAAGAATTATTCACCTAATGGATAAGTACTTATATCGGTATATCAAAATAATAAATATTCAGAATATATAGCAATGGATGATACTAGTAAAATAAGTAATATACTTAAAATTTTGAATGTCTGTGTACGCAAATCAATAATACATTGATTAAAATATAAATGATAAATGACGTATGTGTTCAAAAATCTTGCAAGATGATTATCCTGAAAATTTGTTAAGTAAATATAAGTTTTAAGTGTAAATTGTATTCACAACTGCAAAATAGCTTTATATTGGAGTAATTATTTATAAACTAGTTTTATTAATTTTTTAATCATTATAAATCATCAAAAATTGACTTTTAGTGAAACGTCTCTAAAAATTGATTACTTTTATTAGTATATCATTTCTGTAATCATGTTGATATTGCATATCTTTCAACAATGAGTATGAGTAAGACTTAATTTCTCCAAATATGCAGTCAAACAAAATTGATGGAACTGTAATATTGCCAATATCCAGTTCTCATAAGCCAATCCTAAGAACGTTTAGTAATTATTTTGTTAGTTTGCACTTGTCACCAAATATAAAATATCAAATTATCTAGGACAATTTCTTGAAGATGTATAAAAAAACTCTAAGCATGAGTTCTGTTTAAGGTAATTATAGGTCAGTATTGTACCAGTTTTTATTTATAAATATGCAAACTAATAAAACGTCGAAAACAAATTAAACAGAAAAGCTTTATCTGAGGTATTCTATATTTCGTTATTGAGTAGAATAGATGAGATCATTGGTTAATTACTACTCATACAGTACAGTGACTCTTTGGTTCTTTGAACTGATTGACGCTTATCATTTATTTAATATGTATAATATTGAATTGAGAAAAACATTATTATTTGCTATGTTATTTTGGTTGATATTGAATACTCAGTCAATATTGGTCGATACTGAGACAATTAGCTACATTAAATTGTCCTATATGACAATGCAGTTTCGTTACATCCCTTACTTATGAATTTCTTCAATAAATGGAAGAGCGAACCTTCATTTCAGTTAAATTCAATGATAATTGTCGTTTTCAGAGAATTCCAGGAGTTGATGATTTAGCATCTCTACAGCTTTTCGAATGTCCTGAAGACAATCTCGCCGTTAACGACTTGCCCGCCAATTTAGATTTATGTTCTTTTATAAACGATGATCATATCCCGACTCCTATAGAACCCAAAGGGGATAAAAAAGAACCGCAGGTTCCGAAAATCAAAGCAGGTCGGAAGAAAATTGACGTCAAAGCACAAAGGTACATAGTTGAAAATGAAAACGAAGAGGAAGAAATAGACGTTGAAACAGTTTCTGAGAGTGGAAACAACCCTGTCTTAGAAGCTGGCGATGTGAACAGCCTTCTTGAACAATTTGAAGCAGCAGCGGTGAAGATTGAGGACGTTTCGGTCGATAACTCTCAACAAAATGTAATTTTAAGTGCTACTGAGAAAATTTTTACTCCTTCCAATGTTACTCCAAAGCAACAAACGGCAATCAAAAACAGAGCACAATGTAAAAGCGATGTTAAAGGTTAGTCATTAGAATGTGTAATGAAGTTTTATTTGTTATAACATTTCATTATAGGATTGCCAAATGCTACTTTAAGAGCATCTGAACTAAATAAAACAAAACCGAAATACGTAAATGCATCGACTAAAAATGTAAAAACGGGTGATCAACAAAAACCGTCTTCCCTAACAGTTTCGAAAACGTCGAATAACAAGCAAATTATAGAGGAACTGCCTCAGGAACTTATCGACAGGATAAGGGAATCTGGGAGACGCAAAGGCAAAGGAATAGCTATCATTGATCCTGTTCCCACCAGTGGAGGGAAAAAGAAAAAGGTTCAGGAAAATTGTCCTGTGCCTCGCGCTATTACTGCATCTTCTGATCCTACCGTAAGTTTTTAATGTCTTCAGCTTTATATTAGGGAATTATTGAAGACCGTCCTTTAAGGTAATGCCTTAATTAAGTTAAGCCTTATTTAAATAAAGCAAAACCTTAAATGTCAGGGTAGAAATTGAGTTATTGGAACTCATTCCTTAAATTGACAGTTCTTGTTTTATTTCTAACCTAAAAAAAAATTCTACTTTTACTTGTGTCTTGTCTTTTGTTATTAAAACTCATCATTATAAGTAAACCTTTATCTGTTTTTTTTGTGCTGCATTCTTGACCAAGATTTTGTATTGACCCAATCATATTTCATAATTTAAACTTGAACATTTATTTTTTAAAAAACGCACAATTGCAGCACTAAACCGACCCAAAACAAAATTCAAGCCGAAAATACAGACGGATTACTTGATTTGAGAAACTTTTTTTGGGAGGTTAGGTTTGGTGAATTAGGGAAATAAGGAAACCTTAAATACTTACGGTATCTAGTCGTAAATAGGGGAAAGCAGTATTTTATTATGGTTCCCTTATTGAATTTTTTCTAGTGCGCATGCGTACCTCTTATTTTCGTAACAACCATAATAAGGCATTTACCTTATAGCGTTTCCAATAATTCCCTATTATCTTAGAAAAAAGGAGTTCATAGAACTTGGTGGAAGCCTGGAGATTGTCAAAATGTATTTTTATTCAAAACTTGAAATATGTACATATATAGTAAGAGATTGCAATCACAATTCGATTAAGTATAAACATAATCATATGAAAATTGAAATGTTATATTACTTTATACTAACAATGTTATCAAAATATCGTGAAACAGGTATTCTCAGGTCCTAAAGGAATGTGTAAATAAATTAATTATAAACTGCCTTTTGATCCAACTTCGCAACTTGAATTAGGTAAATTAATATCTAACCTAATAATGAACTTGAATTTGAAGAGCAAATTAGTGGAGTCATCCATAAATTATTATTTAGTTGTGTACATTCCAATATATTATGAGAATAGGTATACACAATATAAGGACGAACACCAATGTTATAGAAACTAATATGGTTAAGTAGGTACTATAATCAAATCATGAAAAATATAAAAGTTGACCATGGTCAATTTAATATACTGCATAAAATGAACAAGGTAAATTCTTCAATATCTTGAAAAATTATCAAATAACTCACCAAGGGAGCTGGTTATATGTATTCCTCGACGAGAATTCTACATTCACAATCCACTGTTGGATTGTGAATGTATTTTTGAAATTATAGAAGAATTTTCCTTGTTCACTTTATATATATTGAGTTCTTTAGTATATTAAGTACTATAATTTGCGTAGACAATTTTGTTATTTAATTTTATGCATATATATATATATATATATATATATATATATATATATATATATATATATATATATATATATATATATAGGGTTATTCATGTTATTCGACACGAAGAGTTATGGCTAAAGTATTTGATTTTATAAAAGTTTTTTATCTAGGATGGATAGGGTCCTATTAGAACTTCCTTTTTGAGAATATTTTCATGTTGTACAGGGTGTGCCAAAAACACGAAAAGTATCAAAGTTGGTAATTTTTAAATGAAATAACCTGTATATTATTTCATTTTTGGATTTTACAGTGAAAACAATTGCCAGTTTCATTAAAATTTACTTCACCTAAACCTTATGGTTTTTGAAATATTTCGTATTTTGTGAAAATGTGGTATCAGTTTCAACGCTTAAACTCTCAACTGGTGTTTTCTTGTTTTTAACCAAATTAATGATAAGGCCTACTAAATGAAACAAACTTTATGTCGCACTTGTAAAATATTGACTAACTTAGAGTTGGTGTGTAAAAATAAAGGTAAACTAATTGCAATCTTTAAACGGCACTAACTTGTTTAAATTAAATGGGACACCCCGTATTTTATATCACCAACAGATGTAAAATTGAATTGTCTATCGAATACCTAAATACATTCCAATCGGTATCTCTTCACGTTTTCAAATCAAATGCATATTTTCATCTTGATGATGGTTTTTGTTTATGAGGATATCGGGTCGCAAATGTATCACATGTTCTTGAAATAACTTTATCACATTATCCATAAATAATAAATAAGTTTAAATAATCTTCTCTTGTATAATTTAACCGGGATGCCATTACGATGATTTTAAATGTCAAATACGATCGTGGCTATCCTAGATCTAATTGTTTAACGATTAAATGCAAAATCGCCATATAAAAATATTCAATTGGCAATATTTCGAAAACTTCAAATTTTAGGTATAGATAACCTTATACAAAGTTACCTTCATTTTTGATGCTTAATACTACAAAATAAGAAAAATGGGGGGTTTCCATTTGAAAAAATTGATTTTTGTCAGTTCTCTCAATCTCATTTTAGATCTTGTTTTTTGAACACTATGATTAGTTATCCAAATATTATACAAAATCTATTGAAGTAGGTCCTTTTCAACAAGGAATCTAACCCAAAGTAAGTAAAAAAGGCTTCCTTATAGGAACAATTAATAATTATATTAGGGCTTGCAATCGTCGTTTTTGAGATAAAAACCTAAATATGTCCAAAAATGTAATAATATATAGGGTATCCCATTTAAAACAAGCGACTTTGAGTCTATTTCCGGTACATCCGGAAGTGCCCAATAGATGAAAATATTTTAGCTGTATAGGCCCCAAGATCTAGCAAGTTCCCAAAATTTCAAATTTTTCCTACATTCACTTTCTGAGATATCGATCGATGCAGTTCGTCGTGGTCCACCCGGTATATATATATATATATATATATATATATATATATATATATATATATATATATATATATATATATATATATATATATATTATTTAAAGTTATATATCAAACCACTTCTGATTACATTTTTGATTGGCATGATTGAAATTATATATGCTAATATTTCTTCAAAAGAAATATTTTGAAGATTTCACGTTGAGAAGTTTGTTATTTAGATAAATAATGGATAATATTCCAAAATTAACAGTTTAGTCAATAACTGAAAGATATTGTTATATTTTGAGTATTTCAGTTACAAATGGTGGAAAATCAATAACTTCGTATATTTTCAGGTTCACATTAATCTCCACAACATCGGATTGGATCACAGTTACTGTAGCACCTCGACACCATTAAAAAAGAATATCAAAAAAGATTCTGGTTATTTTTCGACAGAAGAAGAACATAAATCTCTCCAGAACCAGCCGATTGTAAAGAACGCCGATGGTAAATTGATGATATCGTTATTAAAAGTAAATACAATCCGATCGAATTTGGAAGAAAGCAAGAAAAAAAAACTCAACATCGAAGAATACAAGAAACGTCGTTTCGGCTCACTGAATACACCCACCTCTTCTCTGTCAAATTCGCCAATGAGCAGTAACTGTAGCTCCCCTCTACCAACAGAGGATGAAAACACAAGGAGGTTGAAACATGAGGAGAAACTTCGAAAGATGGCACTGGAACTTCTCAATACTCCTCCTAAGTCTTCTAATGTCTGCATGTCTCCTACTAACCAAATACCGGTACCAATCGAAGTGGTTCCGCCTTCTCGAGTTGACATGGACGTCATAACTTATGTAAGTATCGGTGTGAATACCGATATTACCGGAAGGGACCCCTTAGCACCGGCCGAGCAGTTGGAGGAAATAAAGCCGCTACTAAAGAGCGCTAGCGTCAAAATCAGCAGCAACTCGCTTATAACTTCGCTTATCGAAAATATACCCAAGGTGATCAAAGCGGAAGCGACTATCGTGACAAATGAGGTTAAAGAGGGCCATGGCGAAGATAAGACAATAATCTACCTACCAAAGAAGAGAAAACTGCCGGATAGTATCCATGTTGGCGTGCAGACAGCTATAACTCTTTTAGGGGATATTAAAAGACGTTATCGCCGAAGGGAAGATTCCAGCAGTTCTAGTTCATCCAGCAATTATGAAATGAAAAGTTACAAGAGGTGAGTGTACAAGATTACATTTAAAATAATCAGCAGTTGCTTTAAATTTACAAAAATTTATCTTCCCTAATAGGTTTACCTACTATTTTGTTAGTATAAATCTTAATCTTCATCAGAATTCGGAACATTTGCTATTTCTGTTATTGAAGAGAATTTGAAACTTGAAAATGTTTTAAAGAGCTATATAGATATATTCAAATAAGTTGATAGCATTTAATGACAGGACGAGTTAATTGTTAGGCATTTGACTATTTACCTTATTTTGACTGATTTTTTACTGGAAAATAAATTGAATAAGTCATTCATTATGACAATATATGTAGATCTATACATTTATAAGAAATACTGGTCCTTCATAAGAGAAATGCATTAGTACTGTGAAGTAAATAAAATTTTAATTCGATTATTCTACTGGACTGAAAGTCCAGAAAGCTAATCAAAAAAATGAAGGACACCCTACTGCGTAGCACTAGGAATGATAAAACCCCTCGGCGCATGTGCATGTCGACAATATTTTTTGAATGTACCTATTATATAAATTAAATAACAATGAAAGTCGATTTTACGAATGAAATGAAGGAAAATTCCAATAAATGTATTAATAAGTCGATATTACGAATAAAATCCGTGAAAATTTAGCAAAAAAATTCATTGTTTGACTGTCGAATTTGAATATCCTATCCCGGCTCATTTTGCTGCAAATTATGAATCAAATTGATAAGATATCTCTATGGATGGGAAGCAGGCACAGACGCAGAATCAAGCTGAAGCTATCAACGTCGCTTGGTTACCGTGGCACACAGAGCACTTCGACGCATGTTTTGTAGGACTTCGTACATATCGACCATGGCGCATGCGCATGTCGTAATGCCTATCTAAAAAACGCTATAATATTTTATTCTTCGTTGGGAAAAAATTGGGAACAAAACTTCTCTGATGAAATCATATGTATTTTATCGATATCCGTTGGAATTTTTAAAATCGGACCAGATCCCAACCTTTTGTAGTGAGAATTTAGCTTCACCTCGGGGTAAAATCGCTATATTTTTTATTCTTCGTTGGGAAAATATGGTAATTCAAATTCCCTAATGAAATCATATGTGTTTTATCGATATCCGTTGGAATTTTTAAAATCGGGCCAGTTACCAACTTTTTGTCGTGAGACTATAACCCCTTTAGCTTCGCCTCGGGGTAAAAATATATCACAGTAGAGAAATTAAACTAAGTAGCAATGCTTGAGAACATTGTGTTTTTGTTATACAGTATGCAAATATTTTATACTGTGTAACAGTAGCTACTGAATATTTGATCTTTTCCCTCTTTGGAAGCCTTCCAGTTTTATTTATGAGCAACTTATTTAAAAATTATGTTATTAAATGCAGGAAAATTGTAGTCTGAAGAAACATATATTCATTGTTATTATAGAAATTATTAAGGAATATGTGGGTTATAACTGATTTTCATTTAATTAAATGAAAAACAATTTTGTTGTATAATTTGTTTCAATACTATAAATTTCACAAGACTAATATATTGATTGTAAAATAAATTATCCATTTTGTTCCTCAGTGAATTCATTATTAATCTGTGAAATATAAATTGTTGAGAGAGTCATAAAAACATTTTCAAGGTTTGTTATACTTGTAAAGTATATATGTTTTCTACGAAAAACAATGTACTAGCCAGTAGCCAATAAATTAAGTGTTACCCAGTAATAATAATAATAATAATAATAATGTTTATTTACCCAAAATGAATATGCCATTACATCAGTTCCATATAGATTTAAAACAACAAATTTTCTTCTATAAATTATAAATGTAAATTAATCTATTCAGTATGATTTACAGTATATCTCTAATATAATAAAAATAATTATTCCAACAAAAACTATAATAAATCCAACAAACTATAATATTATACACTATTTTCCATAATTTCTAACAAATAAACATTGGTTTTCCACAAAAGCTTGGCTTGTGGGTGGGCAGTACTACAAATAAAATTCACAAATTAACCTCAACGTTGTGTACAATACATGAACATTAAAGACAGAAGAGGGAAAAAAATAAATAAAAACAATACCAAACAAAACAAAAAAAGAAAAAATAATAACCGGCTATCAACTCAAGTAAAACAATTTCTGTTGCAAAAGTTATCCCAGAATGATTCTGGTCTGCTCCTAATCCATTCTTTAATCCCCTTCTTAAATGCAGATTGACCTTTAGTGTTCTTAAAATCAAAAGGGAGACTATTATACAGTAACAGTGACAAGTAAGTAAAAGATCTCAAAGCAATGGTCTTTTTAGGTTTAGGAAGAGGAATGATATTTTTTAATCTTACTTGTCTGCTTTTTTTTGGTGAATCTATTTTATGCTGATACATGAGCAGAGCATGAGCATGAAGCTGTCGAACAGTGAATAAATCTGCTATTTTGAATAATTCGGACGAGGCGTAGGTGATGGGTTTTCTGTAGATAATCTTCAATGTCCATTTTTGGATAATTTCCAGTTGCTTGTAGTACAAATCAGCCAATCCCCCCCCAAACAAGTACTCCATAATTAAGATGTGGTTCTGCCAATGCAATGTAAACTTTTCTCAGTTCTACTACATCACAAATTTCTCTTAGAGATTTAAACTTACTAAGCAGCAATCTCAATTTGCCAGTAATGAAGTTTGCATGATGGTCCCATCTCAAATGACTATCCACCTTTATACCCAAGTATTTGATATTATCACTTGATTCAATATTAAAGGTATTAGAGTTACTCAATAATTTCACTGAGAGTGAATCAAAATGGGGCAGATTAGATCTTAAACTTGTGAATGGCATAAATTTTGTCCTGTTCGCATTGACACTAAGCTTTTTTGTTTCAAAAAATTCGAGAACCTCTGCAAAACCCCTCTCAGCTGCTTCTTTAACTAAATTCCAGGTCGGAGCCTTGAAGAAAATCAGAGTATCATCCGTGAAACTTATGATATTAAACTGGGGGTTAATAAGAAACATCGCTAAAATCAACAACTTCAAATTTTTTTTTCTGATTTAGGGGCATTAGAGCACTGGTTACTAATATTTTCGATTTCTGTTTCAGAAGTAGTAGGTCTCAGAGTTCTAGATATTCTAGATCATCAAGGTCTTCACGTTCAACTTCCGTTAGTTCATCATCTTCCAGGTAAAAGCATTTATATAGTTGAGTATTTGATTAAAGATATTGAGATTTTTTGCTCTAAAATTTGTTGACTTTCAAAAACTGTTCGTTGTATTGTGTGACATCTGCATATTAATCAAATTTTGTCTAACATGAAAACTACCAACTAAACTAGTAAATGTTTCTTCTAGACTAGAGTGTTATATTTTCTAATAGTTTTGATAATACGAAAGAAATTATAGAATTCAACTCTCACAGTTCCTTGTTTATAGACAGTGTTTTGTTGGTCTTAGCTCATTACTTAGATATTTAGGAAATAATCCTAAATATCTAAGTAATGAGCAAATTAATGGAATAGAAGTTTTTATGATAATAGTAATATTTCTAAAATGAACTAGAAAAATGTTTATTATTATTCAATGTAGAAAGAGTATACTATTTAGATTTCATGAAAGGACATTGTTCTTTCTTAAGTAGGAGCATATTTAAAGCCACAAAAAAGCAAGAGTCATACAAATGTTTCAAATCGCAATTTTTATAGGTCTTCCTTCAGGGCAAGATCTAGATCCATGTCAAGGTCTCCTTCGCCTACTACACGAAAAAGGAAGAGGGAATATATTCAGGAGGTGGAAGAGAGACGGGTAATTTATGTAGGGAAAATTGCTCCAGAGACGACAAAAGAAGACCTGTATTATAGATTCTCGAAATTTGGCCTCATCAAGACAATCAGTCTTCACTTCCGGAACCATGGGTACACAAATTTGTAATGCATCAACTTTTTATTTTATTTTTTCAAAAAAATTCTACCTTGATCTTAAACTAGATCAATAATAAAAAACTTGAATTTTTGTGAAACATTGTTTTAAATATCAAAGCAAAAAATGTCTGCACAGTTTTCCTTTGAATTGATCACAGTTTATATTGTTTTATATTTAATTTCATTTATTTATTAATGCCAATATACAAAAGAGTATTTACACACGTCAGTAAAAAGAACAATTACTAAAAGTTACAGCTAAAACAGTTGACAAACATTCAATAGAGTTTAAATTTGAGAACAAGTAAAATATACAGCGTATTTCTAAATTGATGCGAAAGATTTTAATGAGTGAATCTTTAGCAAAAATTAAGGGGGGTCTTTCATATAACTTTTTGTTCAACACCCTTTTCCCTCCAAGTTACAGCCCTTTGAAATTAGGTGAAAAAAATTGTTTTATTCAATACATCCACTTTGGAAAAATTTGGAAGAATGAAATTTGGCAGATAACTGCTGCTAATAAAATGGCAGTTTTTGAGTGTTTTTGTTACCCTTAAATGTAATCACAAGGGGCTGAAAAAAACCACCCTTATAATATTTTGCATCAGAACTTTTTAATGCGCCTATATTTTCCTTTTTAAAAAATACATTCGAAAAGACAGACTCGATCTGCAACTTTTTTATATCCTGACTTTTAATCATAAAGTTAGTTTGATCACAAAAAAATAAAATAGTGCTCAGACTATTTTCCCATAAATTCACAGAGGTTATCATTTATTAAAAAAAAACAAGTAAGCTGCTGTCAAATGTCAAATAATTTGTTAATTGTTATTAGTAGTACAATTATTGTTCAATCCGCTCTAATTTGCAATATTCTTCAACTAAATAAAAAAAAGCCATTCTTTCAATAAAGTTTTATTTAGTTGTGAAAAATGTTTGAAGTCATTATAAAACTGTATAGAAATTAGAAAAAATCAGGACAATAAAACTATTTGTCATATGACTTCATTTGACAGCAGCTTACTTGTTTTTTTTTTTTAAATAAATGATAATCTCTGTGAATTTATGGGAAGAGTCTGAGCACTATTTTATTTTTTTGTGATCTAACTAACAACTTTATGATAAAAAGTCAAGACATAAAAAAGTTGCAGATTGAGTCTGTCTTTTCAAATATATTTTAAATAGGAAAGTATAAGCGCATTAAAAAGTTGTGATGCAAAATATTATAGGGGTTGTTTTTTTCAGCCCCTTGTGCTAACATTTTAGTGTAACAAAAACCCTCAAAAACTGCCATTTTATTAGCAGCAGTTATCTGCCAAATTTCATTCCTCTAGTTTTTTCCTAAGTGGATGTATTGAATCAAAACAATTTTTTTTCACCTAATTTCAAAGGGCTGTAACTTGGAGGGAAAAGGGTGTTGAACAAAAAGTTATATGAAAGACCCCCCTTAATTTTTGCTGAAGAATCACCCATTGAAATCTTTCTCATCAATTCAGAAACACCCTGTATAACTATCATAACATAACTGGAGTAAGTACAAAATTTTGACAATAAAGTTTAAAAATATGATACATCAAAATTAAAATTTAAATATTCGTCAATGCTATAGAAAGCTCTGCTGATAAGAAACTTTTTTACTGCCCTCTTGAATGCTGCAAGGGGGAGCTACCTGACAACTTGATTAATTCTACATTTAATTATTACAAAAAAAAACAATTTTATTTTTGTTGCATGCAGAGAGATAAGACTACAAATGAGGAACAATATACTTTGTTTTTTATCACTATAATTATTTAAATATTTGCGACTACAATTTCTTAGTACTACTACGTTTTCTGCACAGAAAATGTTTGAATAAAAGTGATTAAAAAAAAGTTTTTCTTTCTCATTCATAGTTATTTATTATCACAAAGTAACAGACAAATCCATCCAATAGGGAAGTTGGATTCCAGTTTGTGTTAGGATTATTGCAGAATTTACAAACTTCAATAGCTATAAATAAGCAGTATTATACTTTTGCAGAATCACATTCTGAAAGTTTAAGCTTTTCCCTGCTACAAATTGTAGTTAAAATACAACTTAGCTGATACATACATTGTATATTGTTCAACTTGTGTGAGTCTCTAAGGTCCAAGTATCTGATTAAGATTCTAAGTTACCTTTTTACCTGAAAGAGATTAGAGACTAATTTTAGAAGTGTAGTAAACGTTTGTTCTCACATGTTTCTTATAATTATGTTTATTTTTCTTTTTTCAGGGATAATTATGGATTTGTAACATTCAAAAATAAGAAAGATGCTTATGAAGCATTCGAGCATGGCAATGATGATCCATGTGATACTCAGTATGATTTGAGTTTTGGTGGAAGAAGATTATTCTGCAAAACGAACTACTCCGATTTAGGTATGTATAAATTATAAATATATATATATATATATATAGATATATATATATATATATATATATATATATATATATATATATATATATATATATTTATTTATATATATTTATATATATGTATATATATATATATATATATCCAGTTGACTCCGAAGAGTAGGCAGATTGAGACTTCAGAGTTGACAGGATGCAATACGGTTATTGGAGTAGGCAGGTTGAGACCACGCAATCGTATTGTTTCCGATTCCTCCTAAATTTGATTCGTGGAGTAGGCAGATTGAGGCCACGAGTCTGAATTATTTCCCTTCTAATTCTCCTGAAGATGGCTTCGCAAAAGGAGCCGAAACGTCGAGATTTTTCAAATCTTTTACGCGGTTCATTCCGTGAACCAAGTTTTTCATATATATAGATATATATATATATATATATATATATATATATATATATATATATATATATATATATATATATATATATATATATATATATATATATATATATATATATATATATATATATATATATATATATATAATATTGCATACTCTGACTCACTTGCAGTTACACCGGAAGTGTACACTAAGTTAGTTATTTTAAACAGAACTAGAAATTGAATAATAAGCATATCACTAGTAAAAAATAAACCGAGTATTCGTGTATTTTGAAAATTTCAGGAACGCCGCTGTCATTTTCTATTTAATTTTTCTGAAGTTATTCTTCCTAGCTAGTTGGTACTTGCAGCCTCTTAAGACAACGGTCTGTTTATCTCCCAGTTTGATAATCAATATGATAACCCATACAGGTCGTGTAGAATTAAATGCCCAACTTTTAGAAATTGCAGTCTCAAAAACTCTGTAAACTTATATAGAACATCCTATATTTTATAGCTCTATAATATGCCGACATCTATTTCTTTTGAATCTGTATTAGCAATTCCTACACCAAAAACCTACTATTTTCCAAGGAATTGGTGTTTTCATTCAATCTTTCACGTTGAAATGGCCATTAAAATGTGGATATTTTACAAATCATAGGTGCCATGAAATAAGTTAAAATTATATATAGGTATAGGTGTATATTATATTTATATATATATATATATATATATATATATATATATATATATATATATATATATATATATATATATATATATATAATATGTCAGTTACAATTTTATTATTATCATTACTATAATGAATATTTGTTCTAGATAATATGAGAGATGATTTTGGTTATATCACTTCAAAATCTCCTTTAAGTTCTTCTAGTGGAGCATCTTTTGATCGCTTACTGATGGAAATGCAACAAGCATTGAAGAAACGCAGAATTTGACATTGTAATTTTGTTTTGTTTATTGTATATCAATATAATTTCTATAGCTGTGGAATTTAATGAAGGAATAATTTTTTGTAAATAAATTTTCTGATAGTATTTGATTAAATTATGTGCGTAATATGAATAAAATTAGGTGATAATTATTTTTTTAGGCTGTTTTTATTATGTATAATTTTGAATTTATAATTTGAATATCCCACAGTGGGCTGTGTATTTTATATTGTATATGCTGTTGGAATAAATAAAACATTTCAAAAAGTTTGCATTGTAAACATTCAAAAATGATGATCCATATGATTTGAGTTTTGGAAGATAGAGATTATTCTACAAAACAAAATAATCTGTGTGTGTGTGTATATATATATATATATATATATATATATATATATATATATATATATATATATATATATATATATATATATATATATATATATATATATATATATATATATATATATATATATTATATTTATATATGTATATATATATATATATATATATATTATATATATATATATATATATATATATATATATATATATATATATATATATATATATGTATGTATATATATATATATATATTATATTTGAAGTTATCTATATAGCTTCATAAATCTATGAGTTGCAAAATCTATTCCATAATAAATAATTGTTCTAGATAATTTGAGAGATGATTTTGGTTATTTCACATCCAAATCTATGTTTCTAGGGGGACATTCTTGGATCGGCAGAATTTAACGTCTTTTTTTTTAGTTCTCTATTGTCAATCGATATACTTAATTTCTTTAGCTGTGGAATTTAATGAAAGAAATACTTCTAGTGAATGAATTTTCTGATAGTATTTCACTAAATTTTGTCAATATATAAATAAAATTAGGTGATATATTTTTAGGCTGTTTTTATTGTGTTTTGTAATCTATAATTTGACTATGACCCAGTGGACTGTGTATTTTGTATTGTATTTGTTGAATAAATAAAATGTTTCAAAAAGTTGGCATTGTTTATTGGTGTCATCATATTATTTACAGATTTCAAGGAAAATCAGAATTATATTCTGCAACAGCCTATTTAAACAGAAGCTTCAAAATTATTTATTATTTAGTTCATCTTATTGTGTTCGATGTTGAGAGGTGAATTGACACGTGTTTTGTTTGTTTTCCTTTTAGTAATTGTTTTGCTCTCGTTTTTTTTTTGGATTTTTTATCCAAATCATGTATTGACATCCTATGAAAATTCCTAAATTTTTTTTTCATCTTTGGAACGCATTTCTTGAACTAAATTATGATTAAGCCCCTTGCTGCATCCTTAATTTAAAAATTTCGCAAGTATCCAACTGACCGATATATTTTATTCTGCCTTTTATTAAATAATACATAAGCTGCGATTTTACGTCTTCGTTGCCACTGAAATAAACTTAAGGAATAGGCATCAATTGTTATTGAATACAAACTCTTAGATTTCTCTGTATGTCTCGAAATCAACAATAATTATTATTTATTAATTCTCAAAATAAACAATCAGCTGGCTGAATCGGCCAACTTTGTCAAATGTCAGACTATGCTATGTCATGTCATAAGTCACTTATCACCAACATTAGCAATCTGGAAAAAAGTAAATATCCCCAAAAATATCGCAAGTATATGAAATAGTCCAAACTGGCGAATTATTTTCCTGCGAATTTGCTATTCGCAATTCGCGTCTGTATGAACCAAGCTTAAAGCGTGTAAGCGCCCAACGCGAATACACCCTTAGTGTTAAGCGTTTGTGAGCGCGAGTCGACCACAGAAAACGGAGCTTATGAGCGCTTAAAGCGTGTAAGCGCCCAACGCGAATGCACCCGTATGCGATATGGACTCTAGTTCAAGGTCCACGCTCATCGAAGAAATGTTGGTTATAATTGTATTGGAATACTAATATAGTTTCGTATATTACGGTGGAGCGTGAAGCTAATATTGAATGGATTTGTTTAGATTTTCAAAATATTGATTAAGTTTTATAGTGACTAGGTCAAAATTTTACATGATTATTTATTTATGTGTAAAAATTAAAAAACTACAATTACTTCTAGAATTCTCGGGTGGCGGAGTCCCAGAGTGCTCCCTCACCAGCCGCCACTGATCTACTGTAAACCAATGACATACCACAAAGTGAACAAGTATTCACAGCAATATTTGTTGACGACACCTTACTGCTCGCTACCAACAAAGACAATCAGTCGGCAAAATTTTAAGCAGCAGTCAACAATGTCCTCAACTGGACAAAGAAATGGCGCTTTAACTGTAATAAGAAAAAGTCGATTCACGTCAACTATATACTAATAATACTATACACCGGTTGTTCCAACGAAGTTATTTACCTAAGCATAACCCTGGATTCAAAACTTTGATAGAAAACACATGTGAAGAAAAAACGAAGCAACTAATCCACGGATACATACATATATATTGGTTCATTGGGCTTCACTCTGAGGTGTTAACACACAACAAATTGCTTCTCCATGTGAATTTTAAAAATTATATAAACTAGGGCATTCAACTCTACGGATGCAAATCAACCGCAAAAATACAAGGTTTGAAAGTGCTTTTGGTCGAATATGAAGTTGAGGGATTTAACAGCGAACATAAGAAAATATTAAAAACTCACGAAACCGTGGAACTGCTTTTTCTACTCGACTACAATGAACTTGTTCGTTAGTTCGAGATACTTAAACCGTTGGAATAAGTGAAATTGCTCAGAATTTAATATATAAATTACCTGAATAATGATCAGTGTTATGTGGAGTGTGTCGCTGGACATTCATATATGTTTGGAAAATAGAAATCAATTGTTAGATAGACTCAAACTAGTTACAATATGAACAAAACTAAATTTGGATTCATCATCTGCCCGATGATGGTCTAGTGACCGAAATTGCAATCGCAGTTTTATATTTTTAAAATATTTTGTGATAATAAACTTAGTAAATCCAAATTTAGTTTTGTTCATCATGTTAAATTATCACGTAGTAACGACGGATTCCATCAACTAGTTACAATAATCAAGGCCCTATTAGCCGTTAACAAAAAAAAACATGGCATCAACAATAATATATATCCCGAAAAAGAATATGGAACTGAATATTTTATCGAAAATGAAGCAATCAAGAGGATATTGAACGTACTGATAATCTGAACGCACCCATACAAAAAGAAAACGTTGTGACGTCTAAACAGCAAAAATGGGTGTAGCGGCAACACTGTAGTGTGAAAAGTAATCGTATTTTAAAATAATGTTGTTTTGATTTTTCAACAATTTACTGTTATAAAATTGTGTTAGTGTTAGTGTCCATATAAAATTAACATTCCTTCATTGTACGTATCTGGTATCTTCTAAATGACACAATTTATCACATTCAATCAGCTGATAGAAAGATGTATACCTCCTATTTAATAAAGTTACAAGGTGTACTTTTAAAACCACCACATTTTTCATTAGTCTAAAACGTCACAGTTGAAAAGGCATCCTAAACTGCATTCCTATAAAATATGATTTTCATACGTGTTAACTAATATTTCAATTCAAATGGTAAGGTTATATCATCAGGTAGTTGACCGTATTTGGTAATAGTAAACAAAAAATCCTGTGTTGAGTTTTTATAATCCATTTGATGATTCCATTCAAAAAATTTGTTTATCTGCCGAATACTAAATATAGAATTTTACTCTAAATTTGCCTTGATCAGTCTTACCTATTAACCTAAATGAAAGAGTCAAATAGTTCATTAATATTATTTTCACATATTTTGGATTATTTCCAGTTTCATCAATACAATCTCTATAAATAGCATGCATACAAATTTCAGGGTTATTGATATATAAATTTTTATAGAATATTTAATTGATTATAAAGTAGGTAGTATGAGATAACATGTTTGAAACTATTGTGAAATTTTAGTTTATTAATGATATGAGGCGCTTATAATATTGGTATTACTTTATTTAACAAACATCACTGAAATTCCTTCGTACACTGCTCAGCTAAAATATTTTTCGTTTATGATCTATTCTTTCTCATTTCTAATTCATGATAAAATGGATGGTGATCGAAAGCAGGTTCTGATATACCTACCTCTTTGTAACTGTTGCAAATAATTTAATCTATCATATCATTTCGCAGTTTTGAAAAAACAAATATTTATATATCTGAAGATATAATCACTATATTTCATTTATCAACTTTACAACTTGCTGAACATATTTGATTACTGATTGATAGGTATTGATCTAGATTACTTAAATAAAAAATAAGTATCTTAATATTTGTTTATATTAATTTTTCTAGGTTTTATGATTGATGTTTTACAATATCATTCTTCGAGAGAAACAAACTGTTCTATCAATAGCAAAATCAAATTATTCACCTTGAAAATGTTGAGGGATGTCATCTAGAAATTTTGGTGATTGTTACTCTAGTCTCAGATGATGAGATAACTGTATAAGATGCTTGTATTCTCTTATAGAAGGAGAGAATATCTATTTGAATTGATGCTGAGTTTGTTTGCTCAACTTGAATGTGTGTATACTAATATAATGACCAGTTATTTGTTGGCTAAATTCATTAATAATTGATGTCACATTTCATCAAAGCTCTAAAAAATCATGATACTACGATATACAAAAGTTAAATATGAAAAAGAAATACTCCACAATAACACTGGATACATCAAAGAGTTACCTGGGATAACTTCAAATCAGTTATGTGAAACTAAAATACACATATACATATATCTATCTATATATATATGACATTTAAATTGTAGTGTTGTGAGGTGTCATGTGTTGAATCTAATTTATTTTCATTGAGCTTGTATATTCGATACCCATTTTGTCAGACAAATAAATGAGTTTTATGCAATGTACCCATGAAAAATTGATGATATTATGTAACTGATAAATTTTAGCCGATTTGATTATCTCGTATTAACTATGGTATTCTTCGTGATTGTTGGAAAAGTGTCTAGAATACGCAGTATTCTGTTGTTTTTTGATGTTGATGGTTGAGGATGTATTTGATATAGAAAGTATTTGTTTTGGTTGATAGCAACATTTTTTTTTATTTGTGTTCAATACCCAAAAGGTATAAGTGTGTATGCATTTTGTCAGATATTTTATAACTTGTTCTATCATAATAGAAATAAGTATTTAATCATTTCTAAAATTTCTCTACATGCTTGATATTCTTCTGTTTGATTATAATTTAAATTTGGCATTTCAATGATTTTATGTTATTTGAGTGTTATTTAGTTTTTGTTTTTCAGTACTAGCATACCTTCAATAATCCCACATGTATTAACTTTTTTGAATTTTTAATTATATTTCATAGTTTGCTTGTAGGAACAATTCAATAATGAATTAGTGTAGGAATTATTTAAATTAAATCGGAGAATAAAACGTTCAATATAAGACGAAATCATCTATTTTCTACTTTTTTTTATGAAAAGTATGATGGATTAAAAAAATTTAATCTCTCAGAAATCCAAACAAAAACTATAGCTCTGAACAATCTCAAAAATAATAAAAACCATCATAATCGTAGAAAAATTATGTGAATTATAAACTCTTGGAATATAAAAAAATGTTACGTATCCTATTCTAAATGATCAGTTATCAAGTACCATAAACGACAAAATGGATATCAAATATTTTAGCAGAATATACGAGTATAATTATTTGATTTTAAATGATACGAATTTTCAAATTTGGAAACAAAACCTTCAGTGGATACATTTTTGTCGAAATGTTTTCGACATAACCATTATTATTTTTTTAAATTTTGTTTTATATTTGTAATTGGACAGTTGGAAAACATATATTCGGAAATATTTAACTGCAAAAAAAAACGATTGCTATCCTGCAATTATACCTACAGAAAATATCGTGGCTATGGAAGTGAACAAAAATGTGTCCCTCATTGAATATTGTTAACTTGATAGTATAATACTCAATTTTTGAGTTCTAGATCAAATGTTATATATTTAAAAAGAAAGAAAGAAGTATAATAAACATATACTACTAATATATACTAGTATATTTTCTGTATAGAAATTCTTTATTTTTATATTACTTTTCCATTATTGATAAATTTTTTTCATTATTGATTACAGTTTCACTAACAATCATATTATGATTATGAATCACATTTTTATGGCTTAACAGCCTTCGCGAAACTTTTAGTTGAGCATGACGGAAATAGCGTGTCGCTAGAATACGCTCGCAAAAATTGCGAAAGTTATAAACAATTGACTGAAAGAAAAAAGAGGGGTTTGTTTTTTGCAAATATCTCGAAAACCAATTGAGATTTTTGATATCTAAAAAGTGATTCGAAAAGAGAAGTAAATTTTCTGAAAGAAATTTCAACTGCCAGATCTGTAGGATCAATAATTATAATTTTCTCAGTGGGGTAAAAATACGGCTTGAAACGGCTAATCTGGCTTGCGCAAAATAAGCCCATTTAGGACACTTTAACAATAAACATTATTCAACCGTAAGAATGAAAAAATTCAGGCACTAACTGGATAGTTGAATGAACAATAATTCGGTGGGAAAAAATGTTAACCGCGATTTTGCAATTAGTTATACAATAGTCAATTAATAATTTTTTGCTGCTTGAACAAGAACATTGCAAGCGTGATAACTGTTGAACTGTAAATCTGAGAATTTTTTTCTTGGAGCTAGTTTTGAAAGGCTTCTGAATAGATCATCGTTAAAAAAATTGGAAAAATTTAATTTTTCAGTGTTTTACGTAGTTGCAAAATAAAAAAATTTATTAATCATAGAATTTTTTTTTCAATTCCCCTATAAACAACGCATTTGTTAATAAGAGTTTTTTCATACAATAGGACACGGAAATTTAAAAAACTATTTATGCAGCTTCCGATCATAAAAAATTGTTTTTTGAAATTAACAAAAATAAAAAAAATTTACTTTGCCACTACTTAAATTATTACTGAAAAACAGACAAATTAAAATTTTTCTATTCTGAAGCTTTTGAAAAATAGCTACAAAAAAAATCTGAGACCTATAGTTGAACAGTTATATCACTTACAATTTTCATGTTCAAATCCCGAAAAATTAATAATTAACCATTGCATAACTAATTGAAAAATCGTGATAAAATTTTTTTGCCACCCAATTATTGTTCATTCATCTATCCAGTAAGCGCCTCAGTTTTTTCGTACAAAAATTCTTGTATTTAATATGGTTAAATAATGTTTATTGTTAAAGTGTCCAAAATGGGCTTGACTTGCGCAAGCCAGATTACCCGTTTTCGGTCGTATTTTTACCCCTCTTAGAAAACCATAAATATTGATCCTACAGTTTCGGAAATTAAGACTTTGTTATAGGAAATTTCCTCCTTTTTTTGAATATTTTTTTAGATATCAAAAATCTCAATTGGTTTTTGAGTTATTCGCAGAAAACCAAACCCCATTTTTTATTTTTCAGTAAATTGTTCATAACTTTTACAATTTTCGTGAGCGGAACTGTATTTTTTTCAAAAAATATCTACATTTTATTCCGAATCGAATGACACCTTGGTCATTTTTTTCCGAGACTGTTGAAAAAAGTTGATCAAAAAAGCACTTGTTGCCTAGACCATACCTACATGCACTACATATAGGTACAGCGTCATCGTGTAGTGTGACGGAAAAGCCGAGACGCTAGAACCCGATTCACCGGCTACAAACGGTTCCTGTGCCTGGTGCGCCTAAAAAAGTTAACACTTCAAAAACGTAATTCATTTCGACCTGTTGAAAAATTTGAGTAACATCATCTCGTTTGTTTCTTTGGTCACTGCGAAAATATTGTTATCATCAGTTTGATTCATAATTCTTTATGAGACATTTTATATCCCTAACACTAATCTTCAAAGATGCCATCTTATAATGCTTTTTTTTCAGCAATCCGAATATTCCCATCAACGGCCTTTCTAAAATGGTAAACGCAGAATAAAAAAACCGACAATGAGTACAAATACCACCGATAACGTATTTGCGGAACATGAAAATGGCGACCAATCGTTCCTCCAAATCGCGACCAGTGCCAATGGCGCGCAGTCGAGTCTTCAGCGATCGTCATCCGTGCACAGTGTCTCATCCGTGGCATCGTCCGCGTCCGGCATTCCGGTGAAGAAGTCCGGCATCAGGCAGCCTTCGCGAATCGGGCGTCCTTGCGCTGATCAACAACAGAAACCTCCTGTGCCCACGTCACCTACGCAGCACCGTAAGTACTTGCCGTCAATATTGGTATCGTTGTTGTTTTAGTGAAATGTTTGTTTTTTTGTCTGTTATTATTCTATGATGTGGGTTTTTTGGATATTTCGTTCGATAAAAATTCCAATTACATTATGAATTGATAAATATTTTCATCATGTGCGAGAGTATTTTGTAGGAACAAATATTCGAATTTTAATAAATTAGATTTTAACAAGTTTATCAACGAATTCCATATAGTAAACTCTATGGATAGTTTATTCAAAGAAAATTTGCAACCGGATCAGTACAATTGTTCTGTGACGGCATAGTTTAAAGTATAAATAGAGTAAACTATCATTATTTTAACAACGAGTATTTTAGGCCAAGCTACAGAGATTTTTTCATGTAAAAAGTGTTAGAAGAAAACCAGCTGCGCCATTGTTTGTAAAGTAGTTCCATATGATATAGTGATATGTTTTTCACTCGACTTTATTATTTATAACTTTGTTATTAACAATTTTATGCAGAAAGTCGGACGACTCGATCAGACCCTTAGTTTGAGAGGAAATCGGAAAAAACTGGCCAAAATGCAGTTTTTTCAAAAATTCTTAGCTCGCTTATTTTTTGAGTTGTAGCGTAGATCCTCGGGCCAGTATTAGCTATTGATATAAATTTCATTTGTGCGAAGATCAGGAACTGTCCGATGCATAGTTTTTGTTCTGTGGCCATTTAATTATGTTACTATGCAATTTTCCAGGAGACCTGAATGCGACAGGTATGGTCCGATTTCAATTTACTAAAAATATTTTGAAAGTAGAATTCTCATAGTTCAAAACGTTCATCTTGGTTTTTCATAAAAACGCTGAGAAATATGCTAAAAATAAAGCTGAACATGACAAAAAACGACCGAGCGCGTGAGAGTAGTTGAAGAGTGGGGGTTTACAATTATTATCTGAGAACGTTTAGAAATAATAGAAATTACTGTCACGTTCAAAATACCGACGCTTTCGAATGTCATACTTCTCCTTGCCTGCTGCTCTACCCCCACTCTTCAACTACTCTTACGCGCTCGGCCGTTTTTCGTCATGTTCAGCTTTATTTATAACATATTTCTCAGCGTTTTTATGGAAAACCAAGATGAACGTTTTGAACTATGAGAATTCTACTTTCAAAATCTTTTTAGTAAATTGAAATCGGACCATATCTGTCGCATTCAGGTCTGCTGGAAAATTGCATAGTAACATAATCAAATTGCCACAGATCAAAAACTATGCATCGGACAGTTCCTGCTCTTCCAAATAAAGTTTATATTGATAAATAATACTAACCGGAGGATCTGCTACAACTCAAAAAATAACCGAGTTATGAACTTTTGAAAAAACTGCATTTTGGACGGTTTTTTCCCTTAGACTAAGGGCCTGATCGAGTCGTCCGACCTCTCATTTTTTTCGCAATAAATTTTTTGCATAAAATTGTTAATAAAGACATAAATAATAAAGTCGAGTGAAAAACATATCACTATATCATGTGGAACTATTTTACACACAATGGCGGAGCTGGTTTTCTTCTAACACTTTTTACATGAAAAAATCTCTGTAGCTAGGCCTAAGGGGGACCGACGGCTTAACGTGTCCTCCGAAACACGGTAGCGATGGTATTGAAAATTTGTTGGTTTTTCGTGGGAGTCGAACCCACGTCCTCTCGGTTGTTAGCCGAGAGCGATGCCACCTGAGCCATCACCGCAAATATTTTCGTCAGGTGCGAGAGTATTTTGTAGGAACAAATATTCGAATTTTAATCAATTAGATTTTAACAAGTTTATCAACGAATTCCATATAGTAAACTTTATGGATAGTTTATTCAAAGAAAATTTGCAACCTGATCAGTAAAATTGTTCTGTGACGGCATAGTTCAAAGTATAAATAGAGTAAACTATCATTATTTCAACAACGAGTATTTATAGATCAGTCAGTTTAGACATTGAAAATTGAGAATTTAACAATAATTCCAAAACTTTTTAAATTTTGGTCAAGTGCATGCTACATAGAGAAAGGAACAAATCTCGCTTTGCAACCTTTTCCAAAGACCGGAACATTGTTAAAATTGCAATAATATTGAATTTTGCCTTATGCTTGTGAAAAGAATTCCAAAAGTTCTGCATACTTGGAGTAGTATTGAATATATTATTTCATATCACGTATCGAATTTGCAACCAATTTAAGGGTACGGAACATTTTTTAAATTCAAAATTAACGTTTTTCAAAAAAAATTCCAAAAGTTCTGCAAACTTGTATAAATTTGCACCCTTTTACGTTGACCGGAACATGTTTATTTATAATTTTTTCAATTCGTGATAATTTTTTCAATTCGTGATAATTTTTTCAATTCGTGATAATTTTTTCAATTCGTGATAATTTTTTCAATTCGTGATAATTTTTTCAATTCGTGATAATTTTTTCGAGCAAGATGGCCTCTAAATAATTACAAAAGTTTTGAAACTTGGTTGCAAATTTAGAAAACATCTATTCTGATGCATTTGCAAATTTGCAACCTTGTACAAGGTCTGGAACTTGCAAAAATATGTTTTTTGGATTTTTATAGTTTTGCAAATTGCATAAAGTTCCGGACCGTGTACAAGGTTGCAAATTTGCAAATGCATCAGAATAGATGTTTTCTAAATTTGCAACCAAGTTTCAAAACTTTTCTAATTATTTCCAGGCCATCTTGCCCGAAAAAATGACCACGAATTAAAAAAATTATAAATAAACATGTTCCGGTCAACGTAAAAGGTCGCAAATTAACAAGCATAAGGCAAAATTCAATGTTATTGCAATTTTAACAATGTTCCGGACTTCGGAAAAGATTGCAAAATTTCATAGTTTGTTTTGTATCTCTTTCCCGTCCCTACACCAAAGTTTGAAAATTTTGGAATTATTGTCAATTGATTATCTCAGCTGACTAGCCTATTATATATTTTCAAAAAGTTGTAGTATATCGTAAGGTGGAGTCTGAATAGTTTGTTCTACAGAAATGTCATTCATTACTCAAAGAGTACAATATTCAGTTTCTGATCCAGAAATTCAATGCCGGATTCCAGCAACTAGATCTGAATCAAATAAGAGAGGAAATATAAGAAAAAACTATATCTTGGTGTCTGTTTGATTATAATTGTATTGATGGCATGCCTTCAGCATAATAATTTTGAGATCCGGAACTTTTCCTCAGAAATAATAATGCAAATATCCAGAAATTGAATGTTACTATTTCAGCATAGAATTTATCATATAAAAAGAGTTGTAAGAAAAAGATAATTTGATTTAGTTGAGGTATATTTTTCAGAAAAAAGTCAATTAAGCGTCCCATCACAATCCCAAAAGTTAACATGTCTTTTTATTTCAGAGATCCAAAATTATGAAAATAAACTGAAATTGAATATAAAATATTGTATAACCTTTCATTTGGTCTGCCATCGTGAAGATTTCTAGAATGTACCCGAATATTCGAAAATCTCTAAAAATTCAATTTCGATTTAATTTATTTATATTATGAAACGTTTAAAAGGTTGAATATTAACTGAAACTTTGGGACTGAATAATTTTTCAAATAACTAATTTTCCAAATCGAATTTCAAATTCTATGCTACATTGGAATAGCATTGCTCAACAAGTTGTCTAGTTTATTATAACAGTCAGTAATGTTATAAACTAAAAATAAAAATTCATAAAGAACAATGTACACGCAGTTCTTCAAATGACCTAAAAATTACAATTATCAAAATTGCTATAGCTGATTTAAAAATGCTTTGTATGGAATTATGTACTTGTAAGCAACAGCTAGTGGCTACGTAGTTCAGTGGTCAGTGCGCTGGACTATTGAACAGAAGGTCGGCGGATCGAATCCCGGCCGAACCAACGAATTAATGCGGAGCCATCTGTCGCAAGGCAATGGCAAACCATCGAGTAGTATTCTGCCTTGTATAGCCTCTCTATGAAGACGTTTGGAATCGTCGTAAAACTGTAGGTCCCTTTTGTTCATGTATCACTGTATCACGCACAACACGAATAGTTGTAGAGAGGTCGCCTACACCCGTAACCGGGTAAGGCACTTGAATACAACACATGATACGTATACATTATCCATCTATTTTTTGGGATTATTTACTTACTGTAGTTCACATTTTTTATCTCTTCTAAAATCTTCAAATTCAACTAGTGTGCCATTCGTGATTAATTGCAGAAAATGTAATATCATGGCAATGTACCTATTTTTTTCGTTTCGATCTTTACGATGAATGCTCTGCAATTTGGTCTCAATTACTCATTTCGTACCCAAATTTCCACAAAAAAAAAGTTATTTCTGTTTGACAGCATTGATGAGGTATATCAAAACCAAAACAGTTGTCTGTCGTTCTCAAATTATTCTATGCCTGCTATTATTCATTGAGTTTCTGTTATTCAATATTTTCTATAGTCGAACGCCTGCTAGAATTTTATAAAATATCTAAAATTCAAGGGTGTAATTTATGAAGAATTTCATTTACTGACTGTTCTTCAGATATTTTTCACAATGAAAAATATATATAGAATTTGATGCTGAAGTTGTGACATACAATTTATGGACATTTTCAAAGTACTCAATTGAAAGAAAAAATATTCAACTCTTGCATGATTTTAAAGAGCACCTATCAAACCAACGTGCCTTATTGAAATCGGTTAATGCATTCAGAACTTCTATGTTCTTACAGGATTTTCAGTGATTAATACGGAACTAGTTTCGATTATAACACTGATGTAATGTCAAACAGAGTAGGACGTGGTCGCAAATTTCCGAAAAATTTCCACCAAGTCCTTGAGCTGTTAATAGAACACTTCAGTTTCTCATTAACTGGCATTTGTTGAGATTTACCACTCAAATTCAACATGAAAATGATTATGAAACACGGGAGAAAGATGTTTGGAATCTATCATTCTCATTGCCATCTCAACATCTCGCGCGCTCCGTATGCCCATGTCAAATGCGTTGGGTGTATTTTGTTGATGTAGGTATTTCAAGTTTACTACGGTTTCTGATAATTGGAATAATACGGTTTTATGGAAAACTACTATCATATTGTCGTATCTCTAGAACCATTACAAATATTTGCAGAAGACGTATTAGGCTTAATTACCATATGTGTGATACTTAGCAAGTACTTTCTGTTCAATGTTGAATTTTTATTTGTATATTATCTATATTAATTATATATATATATATATATATATATATATATATATATATATATATATATATATATATATATATATATATATATATATATATATATATATATATATATATATATATATATATATATATATATATATATATATATATATATACAGGGTGTTTTCTAATTGAATGACAATATTTGGGCATGATTTCACGACAAATAGTTCATATGACAGGGTGTGTGTGTTTCGTTTTGTAATGAAAAAGATCTCTTAAGTTTTGATTGTATTTTGAACTAACACAAATGAAATAACACGCTCAACTACTGAATCAGAATTGACCTTCTCTCTATAAACAGGTAAGTATAGTTTCATTTATTATATTCCATTCACTAAATACACTTGTAAGAAAGTTTACCTATGGTTTGAAGTTTACTACGGCCTGTATATTATAAATTTTATGTTAAAATGTTCATTCAATGTACCATTAAATTTTAGGAAAATCTTTGTCTGTACTGTTTAGTGTAGTCGATACACTAGTATGTAACTATGTAACTAAGAGAATGCTGTGTTGTCTTGAAGGAAGTGTTGAATTTCTAAGAGAAAGGTAAACATATTTCAAAACAAGCATACTTGCATCTGTTTCACGTTATAACATTGAATATATTTCAGTAACCCTAATATTGACTAGTATATATATATATATATATATATATATATATATATATATATATATATATATATATATATATATATATATATAATGAACAAAAACTAAATTTGAATTTACTACGTTTATTATCGCAACAATGCTTTGAAAAATATAACACTGCGATTGCAATTTCGGTCACTAGACAATCATCGGGCAGACTGAGTTAAGAACTTAATCTGCCCGATGATGGTCCAGTGACCGAAATTGCAATCGCAGTGTTATATTTTTCAAAGTATTTTTGTGATAATAAACGTACTAAATTCAAATTTAGTTTTTGTTCATCATGTTAAATTATCACGTAGTAACGACGGATTCTATCAAATATATATATATATATATATATATATATATATATATATATATATATATATATATATATATATATATATATATATATATATATATATATATATATATATATATATATATATATATATATATATATATATATATATATATATATAAATGACAAATTTAGTTTTGACTGATTCATTAGTATACAAAAAGGTATTATGTATTTGGGTTAGCAGTCTTGAGGTAGAAATGAGTGTACTCTTTTCTTTTAACTCGAGCTTTCGAGAACTATAATTGTCTCTTCATCAGGAGCAACTGAAAAATTGAAAGTGAGAAAATGCCCAACACACACAGACATAAAGATACCACATAATGTCTGTGTTTGTTTGGCATTTTCTCACTTTCAATTTTTCAGTTGCTCCTGATGAAGAGACAATTATAGTTCTCGAAAGCTCGAGTTAAAAGAAAAGAGTACACTCATTTCTACCTCAAGACTGCTATCCCAAATACATAATACCTTTATATATATATATATATATATATATATATATATATATATATATATATATATATATATATATATATATATAATTATACTTGTTATGAAGTGTACCGTAAAGATTATCAAATACTAAGGTAGTAGGTATGCCATGTTAAATTTTATTTTTAATTTTTTATATGTGCTTTTTCGACAAAATTTTGTAATTTTATAGGACAATAAAGCTATTTCTCTCCATATCTGCAAATGTAATCAATATCAGATGGCATGACATAATAGGTGGTTCATCAACTGGGACGAAATTGTTGTAATTTATTGTAGATGGCTTTGCCAGTAGTACCAAAGTATGTTATGAAAGTACTTCACTTTACAAACATTATCTGCTTTTAACCATGGTAGTTGTTTTGTTGTTAGCAGCGGTGTAAATACAGCATAAACCACCATTTCTTGAAATCCTCTCAGGGCGCGTTATAGCTTTCGATTTTCCCAAGAGTTGCTCCAAAAAAAGTTAAACGTTTGGCTTTATGCATTACGGAGAGTGCTTATTGGTGAAGAAGAATATGAAAAATCTTGAACTGGTAGTCAAATTACCAATTCATAGAATCTCATGTTAACGCCATGAAAATTAATTTTGCGAATGTTTTTTCTAGTTTTTGAACTCAAGAAGAAGAATATATATATATATATATATATATATATATATATATATATATATATATATATATATATATATATATATATACATATATACAAGTAAATTAATTATCAGTTCTCTGAACAAGATAATCCGCTGCTTGATAAAGTTATAGTAGACTAATACGCATTATTAAACTAAGTTTAATGATAAACCGAGTTTAATTTGACATTTGACAAGCGAAAATGTCAAATTAAACTTGGTTTATCATTAAACTGAGTTTATAATATACGGTGCAAGAGCCTATAAGTGCATTATTAATACTAAAGAGTGATTTTCTGTGTTCTATTTTCTTTTCAGGGTTCCGTACCCAAAAGGTAAAAACGGAACCCTATTACTAAGACTTCGCTGTCTGTCCGTCCGTCTGTCTGTCACCAGGCTGTATGTCAAGAACCGCGATAGCTAGGAAGTACAAATTATGTATTTCTGTTGCCGCTATGAAATACAGAATGAAATAAATGTTTAAGGGGGGCTCCCATACAACCAACGCGTTTTTTTGGTCCTTTTTTGATCGATATCAATAATGGCAACAGGTAGGCACTTGAAATATTCACAAAATACTTTAATTTAATAATAAATAATAAAATTAAAATAAAATAAATGTTTAAGGGGGGGCTCCTATACAACCAACGCGATTTTTTTGTCCTTTTTTGCTAGATATCAACAATGGCTACATGTAGACACCTGAAATATTCACAAAATACTTTAATTTAATAATAAATAATAAAATTTAAATAAAATAAATATTTGAGGGGGGCTCCCATACAAAAAATGCCATTTTTTGCCTATTTTTGCTCGATATCAATAAAAGGTGACAAGTAGGCCCTTGAAATATTCAGAGAATACTTAATTGTATATTTACTTTGATAATAAATAATGAAATTAAAATAAAATAAATATTTAAGGGGGGCATAGTCAATGGTACGGAACCCTTCGTGCGCGAGTCCAAATCGCACTTTGCCGATTTTTTTTTTATTTCGGGTATCTACAAAAGCGTATTTCATTTTTTTCAAACTTATATTTTTTTTTTCTGTTTTTTAGTTCTGCTAACTACAAAAGCGTGTCATTTATTTTCTTAACTATCATTATCTTTACTTTTATAGTTTTAACCCTCTCGCTCACCTTGTCCTCAGTTGAGGATAACCTACTTTGGATTTTTTCCTATGAAGTACCGCTTGCTCTTACTCCTCTGTCACATTGTCCTCAGTTGTGGACATCACATTCTTCCAAATGAATATAGGTATGTGCTGCCATCTTCAAGCTGATCAAAAAAATAATCATGCATTTGAAATATGGGATTCCGTAGGGTAGCTATGACAGCAGTGTAGCGCTCTACTGTTTATTTTTTTATTGGCTATATTCGTTAGTCCATGTGTTTGAAAACTGTTTGTTTACGTTCAAAATAAGTGTAGACTTGTTCCAAAGGAATTGCGTTAGGTGGTTTTGGTGCATACTGTAATCAGCGATTTTTGAAAGTGTAGTGTACTAGTTTGAGGACATTGTGAACTAGCGGTAAAGGCAACATCTAGGTGAATATAACAGCACATTTATTTTAATTCTGCAAAAAATAAATTTAATACACTTCAGTACTTCGAAAATGAGCGCAAAAATAATATAAATATATTTAGTAAAATAAATAATGGAACATATTGATATTTTACCATCTAAAACTATTTCTGAATTTTTTTTTCCTCCATCAGCTCATGATGTCCTCAATTGGGGACATGTCATAGTGCCCACACGGAGCATTTTGAAAATCTGAATTTAACATCAAAAATTTTCAAAAAATCATAAGTTGCATTACAGTAAATTTCAGATTTTTTCCTCTAATAGTTTTAATTCGTGACCGAGAGGGTTAAAACGTTTTTAAACGCGTAACAACTACACTATCGGCTATCGAATTTGGAAAATCGCTAATCCTAAAGGTCCTGATCAGGATAATGGGACAAACCATTTAAATTATTGCATTGTCATTGGTCCTTGATAATTGTGGAGAGTTTCAAATCAATCCGACGTTTTGAAAGGGGTGAAAATCATATTCAAAGATTCCGTTACATAGATAGGGGAGAAGTGGCTTGAAGGAGCATGGTTTTGAAAGAGCCACTTGCATTATTTTGGTAGTCTATGAACGAATTTTGTTGGTCATTTTATTTTTAAGTGGCAACACTGATTTCCAGTTACCACAAACATTTGATAATCCGTAGAAACCAACGGACGCCGGCACATCCAAGTTTTTGGCACTAAAAAGTATATATTTTGCTTCAGTTAACTTGTTTTTTGTTATTTTATTGTAAATAAATACACGTAAATGGAATGTAGATTGAGTTTGTGTATACATTTGGCCTTGTCACTGCCTGAACAATATGCCGCAAAAGTTTTGACATTGTTTTTATTTTAAAGGTTATATTTTTTCAAAGAATAAGTTATGAAAGAAAAAAAAAAGGCAATTTATTTCCAACAGGGGTACCCAGTTACAGGAAATGTTAACAAATAATATATAGTATCTTCTAAGTGACAGCAAGTAAGTATCTCGTACAAATGATAAATGAAAAATATACTCAATTACCAAATATTAATACACCTGAAACCCAAAAAAAAAGTATTCAAATAGAATTGACTAACATTATCGTAACGTAGCAATACAACAAGATTATTATATGTTATTAACAATAGATGACATAACAGCGCTTAAAGAGTCAAAATGAATATCACACACCCTACAAATTTTGTTGAAGCTATTGCACATAAAATTTACAGGTGATCGTATCATAACATTTGTTTGCGATGCTTCGCAATAAAATTTCAAACATTGTCGGCCTCCGATTCTAGGTACTAGGAAATTTATATCGTTTAGAAGAACACTACTATCGATATTGTTGTTAATTAATTTATACAAGAATTTTGTACCAAGTATAATTCTTCTTTTTTCCAAAGATATCATTTCAAATCGCGACAACAAAATGTTATGATCGAAACCTCTTACAGGATACTGTCCATCGACTTTTAGACATAAATATTTTAGGAACTTTCTCTGTACACTTTCAATTGACTGTTTTTGGTAATCGTATATTGGGTTCCATATCAAAGAGCCATATTCTAACCTGGATCTGGCATAAGCAAAATACAACAACTTCAAAGTGGCAATATTTTTAAAGTTTTTACTATTTCTGTAAATGAAACCAAGCATCCTATTCGCGTCTGCAACCGTATTTTTCATATGTGTGTTGAATGTAAGTTTACTGTCATATGTGATACCAAGGTCTTTCATCTCTAGTACGCGGTTAATTATTTTATTGTGAATTGCGTAACCATATATCAAGGTGCTCGATTTTTTTGTAAATGATATTATGTTACATTTTGTCACATTCAGTTGTAGACGATTATCGTTACACCAAAGTTGGATTGAGTCCAATTCGGACTGTACTCGGTGACAATCTGTATTGTCATCGATTTTATAATATAATTTAAGATCGTCGGCGAATAGTAGGCTAGGAATATTCAAAGAGGTTGCCAAGTCATTAATAAATGTTAAGAACAGAAGAGGCCCCAGATTGGAGCCTTGTGGCACGCCGGACGTAACTACGTATGAAGCAGATTTAAAAGATTCATATTCCACAAATTGTTTTCTTTCAACTAGATATGATTTCATCAAAATTAGCAGTTGTCTAGAGAAACTGAATTTTGTTAATTTATTTAGAAGAATGTAATAGTCTATTTGATCGAAAGCCTTTCGAAAATCTAAGTACACAACATCAACTTGTTTTTGTTTGTCCAGATGAGTACAGAGATATTGATCTAAAGATGCAAGATTTGTTATACATGATCTCTGTCGAACCAAGCCATGTTGAGTAGTCGAAATAACTCTACGAACATGAGAGTACATAACATTATACAAACATATCTCGAAGAGTTTGGAAAAATTGCATAAAATAGAAATAGCCCTATAGTTCCTGATATCGCTAGAGTTTCCTTTCTTTAATATTGGGCAGACTCGAGCTGTCTTCCACAACTCTGGGAAAACACAGGTTTTCAAAATAAGGTTGAATATTCCTATTAGAGGTACCGACAGTACTCCAATACAGTATTTTACTACAAGACTGGGAATACTGTCGATACCTACTGTGAGTTTGTTTTTTAGTTTTTTAAGAGCCGAGTGAATGGGCCTTGAAACAACTGGCTATTTCATAACCGGCGCTTTCATAGCCCTGGATTTGAATTGAGTAAATAATATTAGTTATTTATGTACCAAGTGCGTTATATAGATCCTTACGCCCGGAGGGAAACATTCGGCCCGAGGGCCTCTGGCCCGAGGGATGAATGTTGCCCGATGGGCGTAAGGATCTAGTAACGCACGTGGTGCATACAAGATTTTATTTTTCACGAAAAAATTATTATATTATGATGAAAAAGCGATTTAAAAATCGTTTCATTGCTCCTATCCATTTTCCTTCTCATAGTAGGCATGTCATTTGTTGATATTTTGACGTTTGTGATTATTTTTGTCATCAAATTTAGTGAATGTCATTCCTGCTTTCTTTGTGTAGTCTTATAGAAATAATGGAAATGAAAATGAATTTACCCAAGAATATCATAGAAAATGCAGCCAAAGCTGCGAATAATTCATTGCCGGAGAAATCCAGAGTCGTATACGACAAGGATTATGAAGTATTTAATCAATGAAATTTGCTTCATTTCTCCTAGTACGATAAGCGGGCGTTTTTAATTCATTATGCCCGCAAATGCGGGCATAATGAAGTCACAAATATGTTGCGCAAAGTTCTGGAAATTTGCTAAAATATCTTTTTTATTGTTTTAATCGTGTTTTCGTTAATAATAAACAAAACAAGAGATTATTATTATTCAATAAACAATCATACATAATGTGATATGTTGAAATGGGCTCAAATTTGTCCTAATAAACTTTTACTACTAATCTTACATTTAATTATACCGTTTTCCTGACTTGGCCCTGACGTTACATACATTTTTAGCTAACTTCATCCACCATTATTTTTCTCATGCATTATTCTATTTTCGCTTATTAGCAGGTTTTCACTTTGAAAACCTGCTTATTTAAATGGGTGCGATTAGCAAAGTTGGACCTAGGCCCAAGATAGTTTTTCGTTTCATGACTTTTCATGATTACAAATCGTGTCAGTTTGACAAAATAATCCTCCCTCTTCGCGGTCGGATTATTTAGGCTGTCAAACTGACACTTTTTGTAATTATGCAGGAAGTTATCCATGTATAACCTGATTATTTTGAAGTTCTTATAGTATTACTACTGAATATGCATTTTTTCTCATATTACATTATTATTACCTTCCCCCTATTTAACCTCTACCCCTACTGTTGCGATTTCGAGTCCTTCTAGGCAAAACATTATTTCATCGGAAATGATGAGACCATTTTCTAAAGCAGGGCCAAGACAAAGCACGACGCGCTCTACGTCTACCGTCGTGACTGTCACTCCCGAAAAAAAAAACTAATAAGAGAAAGAGGGTAATGTAAAGAAACCAAAAATTATTATTAAAAAGAAATTACCACAAAACAGTCAATAAAAACCCTTAATAAAAACTCCGTACTGCAAGATGACTGAATCGTAATGACTATAGTATTTGCTGAAGTGAGAAAAAAGGTTGCTCGGAGCAGAAACAACTCAAAAACAAATGAAAATAGCGATGATCATATGAAAACAGTGATCAAGATTTCATTTTCAGTGCAAAATTTGATTTGTCTGATTGGGGCCCATGAATCCTATGGCATTTTTTGCAAGACATGTTTCTAATTTAAAAAAAAACTACATGATGTACTCTCAAGTTCCCAAAAAGTCTGAAGATATAATAGGTATGACAGAATATTAGTATTTTAATATTAAAGTGTTTGTTAGAAATACTTAAAATGACTGATAGAATCAAAAATTTCATTAGTTTTAAAAAAAAATTATTAGAATTGTCTTCCTGTTTTTTTGTAACAGTGCAATTATTATTAATTCGCATAATTTTCACAATTACACTTTATAATACATACTGGCTATTTCATAACTTTTAGTAGCGCTTTCAATACCGAAATGTTATGAAAGAGCCAAAAGATATATTTTTTAAATGAATATTCAGTTGATTTTTTCATATTGTTAAAGGTTCTTTCGTGAGAAATTATCACTCAAAAATGAATAATAAATTTCCTCCATCAAAAGTATATTTTTGCTCACTTTGGTAAACTGGCTCTTTCATGCCACTTCTCCCCTACATACATATAAACCAAGCTAATAAACACGAGTTAAAAACAACAAACTCAAGTTAGTAATGCCAGTGCCGGATTAGCCACGTAGCAAGGGTAGCAAATGCTACGGGCCCCGCGCTCCCAACACCCGTCTGACAGTAAAAACAATAAGTTTAGATAAGTTTAAAATATATTTCATGCCTTAAACGCGAAGCTCTTAGGCTATGCTTCACTCACACCTGAAAATCTAAAATTCAATTTCGTCACGTTAAATCGTAGGTATAGGTTGTATAACATCAACCACGAGATACGTTGGTGTCAAAATCTACAACAATAATTTAAAGTTATACCATATTTCTAAAAATTGAGGACTTGCCGCACTAGTAATGTGTTGTACTACCTGCACTACACTACACGCAAGTTCGTAGCACTGCAAAACTAATATAGGAATTTTCTAATATTGTCATCTATCGAGCTAGTCGTAAAACCCGAACAAATAAAAAAGAATTCTATTGACTAACCATTAGAATTTGACGAACATTTATATTTGGCACCACGTAAAAAACTGTGAAAAGCTTTTTAGATGTTGGTCTAGCATTGTATTTTTGTTGCATCACCAACACTTGTGACTCCCTGGCGAATGAAAAAGAGTGGCCAAAGTTTTTTATCGGTTCTCATGGCTCAATCCCAATCAGCTAACTGACCGTAGGCAAATTGGCTCAAATAGCCCTTTCAAAAGTAACTTGGATGTCATTTACTTACATGAATATAAATTTGAATTTGATTGTACGTATGTAGCTTTGATTTTACCTAATGAATATTTAAAATAATATACGAACTATTTTATTACTAAAGATTAAAAAAAACCAACCAGGTTGATTTTTAAAAGTGATAAAAAAATATATGGAGTTCGTTTCAAAAACTGGTATCATTATACGCACACATATATACGTGCTCCTGAAAAGCCGCTCCGGGTTGACACGTACACACATTTTCGGTGTTATTGTCTTACCTGAGTTTAATACCATAAACTTGAGAACCTAAGGTAAACCAAGGGCCTCTTGGCCGGATTTGCTACAGGCCCCGCGCTGGCTTAATCCGGCACTGTAATGCGCACTGTCAGCAAGGAAAATCAAGATTATGACATGTAACTTGTTTTAATGTTGCCTTTGTCGCGTGTTATTTATTCCGGTAGTGACAAAACATTGTGTTGAAAAGTGATATCATAAATGCGGCATCTATTCAAATTATTGCCCACTCATCGGGTCCCAGAAATATTTCAGGGTCTTCTGAAGCAAAATTTGCTGGCGTTTTCTTATTCAGTGAGTTGAATATATTGAAAACTTGATTCATCGTCCAATCAAGTCAGATAAATTCCCGAATATAATACTAGATTAGGGTTCAACAATAATGAATTAGTATTTAGTCGTATTTTCCACGAACATAATTGCAAAAAATAATACAAAATATTGCCTTGTATCGAAAGTGAAGAGTGAGACGCGGAAGAGGTTTTCGAATTTGTTCTATACCTCCTGGATCACCAATTTTGAGGTTTCTCTGATTTCATTATTTTCATTTTAACTCTTAATACGTTTCGGCCATTAGTGTGATCTTTATCAAATTTACAACGGAAAATAGTCGTATAAGCATAGGGTTGCCATCCGTCCGGGTTTCCCGGATTTGTCCTAGTTTAGGGGGCGTCCGAGGGTCGTCCGGACGGGGCTTTCAAAATATGTCCGGGTTTTACCCGGACTTATGGAAAAAAAGACATTTTGGCAGAAATTGGCAAAAGTGGAAAATATGAAGTTAAGTTAAATTACTTAGTAAAAAAATCTCGATCTCGTTAAAATTAAAACTCAAAAAAGAAAACTGTAAGCTGTGTTATATACGTAGATATTTTATTTGCTTTTTTTTGCTTTGTTCATATCGCAAACAAGCGGTTTAAAGTTTAAATAAATGAAAAAATAAACGATATTTTTTTTATTCGAAAAATATATATTCTACGGGGTGTCCGGGAAAGAACTAAATTTCACCCAAATGTCCGGGGTTTTTGAAGTTTAGATCCGGCGTCAGCAATTTATGTGATGGCAACCTTATGTGAGCACAAAAAACGACTCTGTCTTATGACTGCTTTGTCCTTAGAATTTTGAAACACGCTAACAACTATATTTCTTAAATAGATTAACACAAAATAAAAATAAACCTTATTATCTACATGTCAAGTTCACTGTGAAATCCTGATACAGACTGATGATGCCTGGCAGGGTGTGTGTGTTCGTTCACCGTTCAGCTTATTATTTCATTCATAATAATTGGAGTATAAATCTTAGAAGTGGGAACACTTTATGTGTTTATTATTTTTGGATGTTTATAAAGTTGGTTATTACAACTTTAAATGACTTTTGGTTTTTTTTAAGTGAAAATAATCTCCTGTACCTGTTACTTTTGTGGTCGTAGTTATGATCATTCAACGTATTCTGCAGGTATTGGCTTGTTTGTCCGATATATACGTCAGGAAAATCCTCATAAAGAATCTGATATATAGTGTGGTTCCTCTTATTAGCCAGTATACTGCTTTTTATTCTACTGAAATTACTTTGTAGTAGGTTGCGTCCTTTGTGACACAGTTTTATGTCATGTTTCGTATATTGCATTGAGTGAACAAGAAAAATTCTTCAATTATTTAAAAACATTATCAAACAACTTTCTAAGGGAGCTGGTTATATGTATTCCGTAACCACAATTCTACATTCACAATCCAACGGTGAATTATAGAAAACGTCAAGTCACCCCGACTCAAAAGCTGCATACAGCTGCTTCGATCTTATTATATATCATCAGTGCAGCTTATTTGACTCGGAGCGAATTAACAAATTCCTAATTGTTCCCCAATACAAATCGCGGCCGGACTACTATCTGGATAAGAACCCAGAGCGACCACCACTGAAGATATTGGAACCAACAATTCACCGCTTAGATCGAAAATGCAGAATCCCTTCGAGAGAATACATAATTCCTGGCATGAAATTTCTACGCTGCAAATGTGGCGTATGTGATTCCAAAGCACGCTAACTTAGCGTTTTTAAAAACTCTGGACATACTCACGAGAGTGCGCTCCGTAAATACTTGTTTTTTTTTCGCAATATTCAAATCATGAAAACTATACAAGTTGACCATGGTCAATTTAATATATTACATTCACAATCCAACAGTGAATTATAGAAAACTGTGTTGTTATCCAGACAGTGTTTTCGACCACGATTTGTATTGAGGAACAATTAGAAATTTGTCAATTCTCTCCGAACCAAATGAGCTGCACTGATGAGATCTGAAAAGATCGAAACAGATGTATGCAGATTTTGAGTCGGTGTGACTTGACATATTCAGCTTTCCTAAAATGACGTAGGCCTCTGGGATCTTACGTAGGTATGTTTTACAAATTAAGATTTTTCCAAGAAGAAATCAATAGTCTTCGTGGTGATTTTCGGAGATAAAATGAAAAAGTTTTAATCTCGAAGAGAATTGGTGCGGTGAGGCTTTCGGATATATTAAAGTAGTGAATTTTAAATCTTGGTAATTTCTTGCAGTTATTTCTGCAGTTATTGCCAATCTCATAATTGTGTATTGACGTTTTATTAATGGAATAACCATGTCCAAGAGTTACGAATAGGTTTCTTCGTCCATCCTTACGTAATTACGAGAGTCCTCTAGTTCTAACCTCCATTTTTGCAACAGATGAATGTGTGAAAAATTTTATCGTTTCAGAAACCAACCTTTAGACCACATTCGGCGACGATTTTCATTTGCCTCTTTCTTTGTACACGCCACTGCCACCAGAGCTGAATATTCCTCATGCTCAGACATCTTGCCAAACATTTTAGCAGATTGGACAAAACTATGGTTTTGTACGTACGTGTGTACGCAATCAGGTTACCCGTTATTGGTTGCACGTTTTTGGATGCACGTCGATGTATTAATTCATCGACGTCCATGTGTAGACCGCATTACAGACTAGCTTCTTCGGAGATTCATCATTCATCATCTTGTCAGTGAGGTAGATTAGACACATCAAAGCTATCTTCACCATTACAGTCTCTGAATAATAAATAGACTAAGTAATTTGTCAAAGTAGCATCGCTCGCTGTCAGGAAAGAATCGCGGGATTAAATACTTTGAACTTGATCTTAAATTGCTGCTGCGCGTTCTCGTATTCCGGTAGTATCAGAACGCCTCTTTGAAAGGTGATACAAAAGCGACGAATGAGACATCTATATAAATTATTACCTACGCACCTAGTTCAATAATTATTCCGGATCTTCTTTCAGATTCTGATTATTTTCTAACTCATGAAGTGTAGGATGGTTTAGAGGGATCATCTGCCATCTGCTTCACTAGAGCGACCCAATTTATTTCAACAGTTTTGAGCATTTCATTCCAGAAATAATTATTCCGTCGCATTGCACAAAATTATGTTATCAATTGATAGAGGGCAAGTTCTATTTACATTATTGTCAGGGATTTTCATCGAGCATTAGATGGTTGAAAATAATAAAAAAAAAATATAAAAAAAATATATATATATATATCTATAATATATACCTATATATATATATATATATATATATATATATATATATATATATATATATATATATATATATATATAGAATGGAAATCAATTCTTAATTCTCACATCAAGAAATAGACGATTTGGTCTTCAATCTGAAAGATTTATTTTCTTCAGTTGAAAATATAACAAACAAACTCTGATAACTAAAAAGAAACCTGAAAGAAATCAAAAACAATGCTATTTCTTCGGGTTCTCAATTTACAATATTTGAAATATAAAATGACATTAATTAACAACTGACAAATCAAGGCGTTTTCTAAGCTGAAATCGAATGAAACATAGAAGATAAAATAGAAAGTAGTTTTTTAAAAGAAATGACACTGTTCATTATATATATATATATATATATATATATATATATATATATATATATATATATATATAATATATATATATATATATATATATATATATATATATACATATATTTATATGTATATATTTATATATATATATATATATATATATATATATATATATATATGAAGTGAACTAGGACATTTATTTGAAACTAATCAAACAAACCTCCTAGCGGAGCTGGTTATAAGAGTTCACGAAGCATCGAAATATCAACATCTACCCCAGACGGTAATTGTTCGAAACGTTAATTTGTTTATCACAATCGATGGAAATTGATAGACAGACTGTTTCGCCCTTATCGGGGCTCATCAGTATCATCCATCCACCGAGAGTGATAACCAAACCAACATTTCAAACGGTCATACATATTTCTTCTAGTAACTCCATGACATATAAATATGACACAGCGCCACCAGTCGGAAACAATTGAACCACATCTTTCAGAATAGAAGAAAACATTTCGGCAACGGAAACTCGAACGACCTGACACCCGAAGGTGGTTACTATAATCGCTAAGCAAGAGTAAAGTTGATACATCCATTTTGATGTAATTCAACATTCACACGCCGCAAGTAACAAGCGCTCCAAATTTTATACCTTTTACAGGTAGCAAATGAATGGAAAACAGAATTCTTTAATTAGTTTCAAATAAATGTCCTAGTTCACTTCATTTTATTGCCACGAACGTGTGTCGTTAACACGAAGAATTCTGTTTTCCATATATATATATATATATATATATATATATATATATTTATATATATATATATATAAATATATTTTTATATATATATATATATATATAAATATATATATATATATATATATATTTATATATATATATATATATATATATATATATATATATATATATATATATATATATATATATATATATATATATATATATATATATATATATATATATATATATATATATATATATATATATATATATATATATATATATATATATATATATATATATATATATATATATATATATATATATATATATATATATATATATATATATATATATATATATCTATATATATATATATATATAATATTTGTTACTTTAGAGAGCCTTTCAATTTTTCATGTCCAATTTCAAATGATTAATTCTATTGTATATTTTTAACTCAATTAAAATGTTTCAAAGGAACTGCAAATTTGGAGATTCATATTAACTTACATTAGTTATACCCAGACAACCAACAATACTTTTCTTTAAATTTAAATAACAAGTTTACTTCATTTTGTGTCACTTACATATTCGAAGTTTAATATCTCCTTCATGAACATTTTTTTAACAGTTTATTAGCTCCCAGGTTTATATATCAATATGCCTGATAGAAATACTTTCAATATTGCAATAGTACGACTTCAAATGTCATGGCATTTAAGGATGTTATTTTATATTGAATCAGAGCTGTGGCATTTCTTCTTAGAATTATTCAGGTCAAGTGACGCTCAGTTTGATCCAAACGAATATTTATAGTCTTCCTGGTCCCTATCAGGTACATCAATATTTAGAATTTTCCAAGAAAATCCTCGAAGGACGAGAAGTATGATTCTGAAATTATTTTTGGTTTTAGTTCTGAATTGCTACGATAACGTTAAACTTAAAAATGGTTAGGGCATGTTAATACCTCTTCAGTAAACTGAAGTTAGTTTCAACATTGACATTTCAATCTATATAATACAAACGCGTTAGCAGCAGAGTTCCGTCACAAAGGTCGTTTTTCATTTATTTATTTATTTATGTTTCACAGGATACATCCTAATAACAAAACAAGGATAAAAGAACAAAAAAAAAACAAAAAACAACCAACAAAAATCAAAAAACAAAAGAAAGTAGGTTACTGAAAGTGAAAAAAATACATATAAATATAAAACAAGTTAACAAAAGATACAACGCTATATGATGCAACAATAAATACCAATTTTGCAGATTTTGGTCTCGAGGAATATGCCCTAATGTCAGAAATAGAACAGCGGAATATATCTAGCTTGCCCCCCAAAATATTACATTGATCACACATTATGTGCAGTGGATATAATCTCAAGACATTGGTTCTAGCTATTGGAAGTTACAAGGTGAATTCGCTTCTGGAAGAAACTCTTCACAGAAATATGCTACTGCACACTTGAATACGTGTAGTACAGTGTTATGTGTGGCCTATTGTACTTGTTGAAACTTGGTCACTTAAAGCCAGAACGCTAAATCGGATCGAAGCTTTTGAGATGTGGACACTCCGCCGATTGCTGCGTATTCCCTGGACAGCCCACACAACTAATGATGAATTTCTACGAAGAGCTGGCATAGAAAGACATCTAACGGACACGGTGAAAAAACGTTAAGTGTCATAGCTGGAGCATACACTGAGAGGACCTCGCTACGTCATAGCAAAGCTAATACTGCAAGGAGAGATCGATGGTAGAAGGAGGCCATGTTGAAAACAGCACTCTTGGCAATATAAGAAACTGGTGTGGTATACTGGATGCCGCAACCATTTTTAGACAGCTGAGGAGGAAACCCTAGCTATACTGTGACCGTGAAATGGACAAATGATCGCCGACGTGCAGCATAGCACATGGCACCCGAAGAAGAAGAAGAAGAAACTCTAGGGACAATGAACTTAAGTTTGTGCAACAACCCTTGACAATTTACTTTGTTGGAAATAATTTTATTAAAAAAAAATTTATTGTATTGCAAATCCTCCGAGCACTGAGAGAGTCCACATTATGCCGAGTTGTTAGCAGGTTATGCATTATGCCTATAGGTGGGTATACTTATTCCATATATTCTAAAGTTAACAGCTTTAACAACTTTCGTTTAACTGACTCCAGTCCATCAAAATGTACCCAATATCCAGGATTCCAAATTGTTGATTCGTATTCGAGACTCGATCTTACGAAAGCACAGTACAATGTTTTCAGAGTTGACATATTTAAAAATTCCCTACCAATGGAAACAATGAAGCCATACGTTCTAGAGGCAGCAGTAACTGTAGCATTAATATGTCGGTTGAGGATCGTAGGTTACCCCAAGATCCACAAAAGTCTTAGGCCTTTCCATTATGCTATTGATAATTTCATAATTAACATTACTACTAGATTTGATGGAAAATAATACAAAATGACACTTGGAAATGTTAAAGAGTCAATTTATTAAGATCACACCACATTACAATATTACGCATGTTTTGGGCAATGCGCTAACAATCACAAATACCAGAAACATAATGAAAAATCTTGAAATCATCACCAAATAATAAAGCGTCAACATAACAGCTTTAACAACTTTCGTTTAACTGACTCCAGTCTATCAATATGTACCCGATATCCAGGATTTCAAATTGTTGATTCCTATTCGGGACTCGACCTTACGAAAGCACAGTACAATGTTCTCAGAGTCGACATATTTACAAATTCCCTACCAATGCAAACAATGAAGCCATACGTTCTAGAGGCATCAGTAACTGTAGCATCAATATGTCGGTTGAGGATCGTAGGTTACCCCAATATCAACAAAAGTTTTATGCCTTTCCAAGATGCTATTGACAATTTCATGATTAACATTACTACTAGATTTGATGGAGAATGAAAGAGTCAATTTATTAAGATCACGCCACATTACAATATTACCTACGCATGTTTTGGGCAATGCGCTAACAATCACAAATACCAGAAATATAATGAAAAATCTTGAAATCATCACCAAATAATAAAGTGTCAACATCTATTACGTCAACTATATCATTAATAAACATCACAAACAGCAAAGTAGTGCATCCATCGAGATGAAATTCAAACGGAATTAATTAAAATGTTGAAAAACTAAAAAATACCGTTTAATGACAAACGGACTAAAATTAAGTAAATAATTTATTTGATTAAAGTATAAACTTTAAAATTAAAAACACTTGGCTTATGTTTCACAATATAACAAATATTTAGATACTGTATTTAGCAGTAATGAAAAGTCGACATGTTTCGAGTTATGAACTCATAATCATAACTCGAAACATGTCGACTTTTCGTTACTGCTAAATACAGTATCTAAATATTTGTTATATTGTGAAATATAAGCCAAGTGTTTTTCATTTTAAAGTTTATACTTTATTCTTTTTGATGTTTCGCCAAGTGATGTGCGATAATTTAATCTCAGTTATTTATTTGATTGTAAAAATTCGGGAAGTGCATCTCATATTGACGGAATGAAGTCTCTGCGAAGAGCGGCACGGTTGACGAAAATAGTTGAAACTTATCGTACTGGATCGTACTTCAATATCAACTCCATCCACATTACAAATTTTGACTCTTTAGTTCAATCTACAGAAGCTGCAGAATTCCTTCAAAAACGGTTTGTTTTATAAATTTCGAATGTTTATAATTAATTTCCACATCTTTCACCACCGGCTGAAGATTTGCCACGGATGTTATAGCGTTGAACAATTTTCCGAAACCACAAAAATGCAAGAAATATTTACGCACAAATATCGGCAGTTGGTACAAATTTTGATAATTTAGTTCTGCCTGATAATATAAATGAATTAATCATTTTTATACAAATTAAGTGTTCGGATACTTAGACAAAGTTGAACATTCCTATATATTTACCATGATCAAATAATTCAGTAAATTAAATAACAAAACCTAGGACATCGTTGTATTATAATTATTATACTAGCTGACTCGTGTGAACATTTCTCACACTTCATGTTAGTTACAAATGTCATAGCTTCATATTAGTTACAAAAATTATTTATAGAGGACGCCCCATGCATTGGTATTATAGATATAGTTGAATACCCAGCCAACAGATGGCGCACGCATCGTTATTGATAAAAAAAAATATATAAGCTTTAAAATGTTATATGAATTATTATTTTTGGTTAAGTATTTAAAAAGATCCTAACCTCCTCAGAAAGAAGCACCCTTTAGGAATAATATATATGATGATTTTATACATTTGATTCATCTCCTAAATTTTCAAAGCCGTCACCGATAACAATATTCAAAGTGATAAAATAGATTGCAATACTTTCACCATCAACGCAATTGAAGTACGAGGGTGGGTCCAAAATGCATAAAATTGAGGTCAAGTGTCTGACCACACAATAGACAAATGCAGAACCACAATTGATATAATAAATTTTATGGCATCGTTTTTCGAAAGGAAAAGGAAACACACGTGTTTCATTCCTCCCTGAAGTATGTGTCAGGGAGGCGGGCAGCTTGAGTTTGGGATTAACTCCTTCAGCCAGATCAGAGGATACACTTGTATGTACAAGTGCATTAAGGAAAGGTGAGACGGGATATTAATGGAACATGGGAAGTGTGGGTAGGGTTCAGAGGATTAATACTGACCCAGCATTCGCCTTATAAGTTTGCAAGCAGTGACTTACATTACCATGAGGAAACCTCTGAGAAAAACTCATGGCAGACCAGTCGGCACCGGGGTTTGAACCCGAGACCTCCCCCGTTTTTCGAGATAATTTTAACGATAATGACTCAACCTCATGGTTTATTCAAGAATGATTGAGAAAGGTTTGAAAGTGGCCGGTTGGGATAACACGTCAGACATTATAGAATAGATCGAAAATGGGAAAAAAAAAAATTCTTAGCCAATAGTTAGATTGCATTTTGGTGTTGAGATAATTTTAACGATAATGACTCAACCTCATGGTTTATTCAAGAATGATTGAGAAAGGTTTGAAAGTGGCCGGTTGGGATAACACGTCAGACATTATAGAATAGATCGAAAATGGGAAAAAAAATTCTTAGCCAATAGTTAGATTGCATTTTGGTGTTTTCTGTTCGTTTTACTTGATTTAAGAAAAGAAATGCCAAAGTGTAATGCGTCATAAAAAATATAGAGAATTCTGTCATTGTTTAATAAATTGTATATCTATGTAGATATCTTCATGTCAGGCAGTACGTATTCTGCATTTTCGATATGAGCGGTGAATTGTTGGTTCTCAATATCCTTGGTGGAGGGCGCTCTGGGTTGTTATCCAGACAGTGTTACCGACCACGATTTCTATTGGGGAACAATTAGAGATTTGTCATTTCTCCCCGTGTCAAATAAGCTGCACTGATGAGATCTAATAAGATCGAAACAGCTGTACGCAGATTTTGAGTTGGGATAATTTGACATTTTCTATTATTCATCGTTGGATTGTGAATGCAGAATATACGTGTAACCAGCTGCCTTGGAAAGTTGTTCGATAATTCTTAGGGTTCCGTACCCAAAGGGTAAAAACGGAACCCTATTACTAAGAATTCGCTGTCTGTCTGTCACCAGGCTGTATCTCAAGAACTACGATAGCTAGACAGTTGAAATTTTCACAAATTATGTACTTCTGTTGCTGGTATAACAGCAAATACTAAAAACAAAATAAAATAAATATTTAAGGGGGCTCCCATACAACAAAAGCGATTTTTCCGTCCTTTTTTGCTCGATATCAATAATGGCAACAGGTAGGCACTTGAAATATTCACAAAATACTAAGTTGTATTTTTAATTTAATAATGAAGAAACTATCGCAGCGAGCTGCATTAGAAGAGCAGGTTTTCATAACGTATCCATTTTGAAAAATATATTCAATAAATTGTGATTTTTTTTTCCTGGGGGGTCAACCCCCCAACCAATTCGAACCAAAAACAATCCCATCCAAGATATCATACGAAACTACCTATTTACAAACTTTCAACCCTATTGCTTCAAAATTGCACCCTTTATCGTGTAAACAACGTTAAAATACATAAGCTTATACATACATATGAACATATATATGTATATATATATATATATATATATATATATATATATATATATATATATATATATATATATATATATATATATATATATATATATATATATATATATAGATATATATATATATATATATATATATATATATATATATATATATATATATATATATATATATATATAGATATAGATATATGAAATTGAGTTTTTGGTGCCAAGCATCCTAAAAAGTCATGAAACGAAAAACTATCATGGTCCTAGGTCCAACTTTTAATAAGCAGGCTTTCACAGTGAAAACCTGCTAATAATGAAATTAAAATAAAATTAATATTGAAGGGGCACTCCCATACAAAAAACGCCATTTTTTGGTCGATATCAATAAATGGTAACAGCTAGGCACTCGATCGAAATATTCATAAAATACTCAGTTGTATTTTTACTGTAATAATAAATAATAAAATTGAAATAAAATAAATATTTAAGGGGGGCATAGTACGGAACCCTTCGTGCGCGAGTCCAACTTGCACTTGGCCGATTTTTTAAATTATTGAAGAATTTTCCTTGTTCACTTTATGTAATGTATGAAATTGACTATGGTCAACAAGTATGTTTTTCATGATTTGATTGAGTACTGTTTGCCGGATTAAAGGACTTGAAACAATATATCTTTCAATCCTTGAGATTGAGAGCTTTTTAACATACTTTTATTAGCTTCGTATATATGTATGTCTCTATATGAACGTGATTTTCACCCCCTTCAAAACGTCGGATTGATATGAAACTTTACATACTTATCAAGGATCAGTGACAACGCGATAATTTGAATAGTTTGTCCCATTTTCTATGGACCTTCAGGATTTTCCAAATACTATACCCGGTAGCGTCTACGTGCCAAGTACGCGTTTAAAAACTTTCTAAAACTATAAAAATAAAGATAAATAATGAATAAAACTAAAAAATATGATTCTGTAGATAACTGAACTAAAAAGTAGAAAAAAATTTTCAGTAAATTCAAATTGAGAATAGTGTAATTAACGAAAAAATTTCTTTTATCGTCGAAAAGCGTGGGATGCATTTTAAGATATTTCCATGACTCTACTCTTACCAATATTTGTCATTAATAGTTATTTAATAAACTAGTTTATTAATGACAGCGATTAATGATTGAGATATTTTAACGCGTGAGCGGAGCGAGCGCGTTAATAGTTCGAGACCATTAATAGCTACATTAATAAACGAATTTATTACAAGATTTTTCCGTCGACCTCATCATGAATTGAATATAAATTCTTGATTGAAATAAATTTTTATTTTGCATGACAGATACACTTGACACAATATAAATTTCTATGTTCATTTCGATATATTTATATTTATGCTCCCGATGGAACAATTTGAGAAATTCATAGATGGAATATTAGACATGTGACATTCTGAATAGTTAACATTACCTACAATATCCGATAAGGAATATGTGGAACTGGTGGAAGCTGAAGTGTTAATTACTTTCGAACGATTATTGCATAAAATTTTTTCCGCAGTTTCTACTTTATTTTGTATAGAGTTCAATTTTTCGATTTGAATTATGAATTCTTTTTCTCTGAGGAATAACAGTAGAGACACAGAATAATTCAACTATTCCGTGCTGAATACTTCTGTGTTTGGTTGCCCATGACAATCATACATTAAAATAGGAGAAATTGCACATTAAAATGGGTCATTAATGATCAATTTCGTGTACGTTAAAGTAAGCTTTTATTTAGAGGTCGACGGAAAAATATTATAACAATTGACTCCAAGCACCCCACGCTTTACTACACAAAAAGAAAATTTTTTGTTTATTATACCATTCTTTATTTAAAGGACCCCGCACATTTAGTTAGAAAAAATGACGACAGCTAAATCCGCTAATTTTTGGATATATTATAGATACTGGCCAGCTATGAAACATATCAATTTTAAATTCTGTTCCCACGGCTGGTTTAGGATATAGAGTGGTCCAAATGTCAATGTCTCGATAAACCATTTTTACAATTTTAGAAAATGTTATTAACATACAGACTTTCTGTGAAATGCGATAACCTCAGTGGGAAGCTATAGCTTGACGATAGTCTCCCATATAACTCAAAATTGATTCCGACATATACAGGCTGTTTACTCGATGTGTTTGTGTACACGGTCTCGACTTCGACAATTATGTTTCAAAAGGCTTTATTTCTTACTTAATAATAACAAAGGATACCCGAAATAGTAGACGGAAAGTACAACTCTCTACCATGTACAATTTAGAAAGAATGATGGTCGAATTTGACATCATCGAATTTTTCTTCTTTATATTTTGTACAGGTATTATTTGTGAAGTACTGGAAAAATAAATGAGTTCATTGCCAAATCGAATAGTTAAAAAACAGGCCACATTCATGTTAAAACTAAAGTTCATATACCGTATGTTCGTTTCCTAATGTCGAAAAATGAGAGTGTATCTAATGATTCTAATGGGACTGATTGGATTTCAACGAGACAAGTAAGAATAGTACTTATATTCAGTTTGTATTGTTCAGGGTGATTTGGAATCGCTTCTTCCAGATTCATAGACTCACTTTTCAAGATACAGGTACAGTGAAATACGTTCTTTGACCATAAGTCTAGTATCCCGAATGAATAATTATTGTCACATTTGAATATCAATTGAAATCGCGTCTTTAATTTTAGTAACAGGATATTTCACGTGCGGGAGGATACCAGAATAACCAAGGTACCACAACACCATTGTCACATGAGCACATGTTCCGAGTGTTCTTGGACCTGATTTACAGGTACAGTAGACTCTCGGTCTTCATTATTTTGAATCCATAGCTGATACTTTGTAACATTTTTATATCTCGAAAATAGTCTCAAACTAACAAGGTTAATATCGAGATGAGCTTCATCAATTTCTAAATTAATATCTTTATCACCTCAAGATAAAAAACAATTAATACATTTTTATCTACGAGGTATGCCTGTAAAAATGAACATACGGTATAAAAACGTCAGTTTCAACATGATATGTACTATTTATAGACTATTGGACTTACTTACTCTCCAGTACCTCACAAATAAAAAGTTTTCAAGTAATAAAGAAAAAAAATTCTGCGATTTTAACTTTTGGACCACTTTTTTTTTCTAAACTATACATGATAGGAAGCTGTATTTTGTTTCACTGTTTTAGATATCGTTTGTTATCAATGAAGCTAGAAATAGAGTTTTTTGGCATAAAACTGTCGAAGTTGAAGCCGCATACACCTACTCATCGAGTAAACAGCCTGTATATGCAGGGCTCATTTTTGAGTTATTTGAATGGCTTCCTTTAAAGAACGGTTTTTTAGTGAAGTTATCATATTACAGTAAAAATTTGTATGTTAACATCATTTTCTGAAATTATGAATATGATTTTTTTGGACATATATATTTGGACCACTCTATATCCTAAACCAGTCGTGGGAACAGAATTAAAAATTGATATGTTGTGTAAGTAGCCAGTATCTATAATATATCCAAAATTTAGCGAATTTAGCTGTCGTTATTTTTTCTAACTAGGTACTTAAATGTGCGGGGTCCTTTATTATTTATTTATATTAACTTTTTTTTAATATCATTTATTTTGAATCTTTTCGGGACTCAATTGAATAAGATATACAAATTTAGTTTTCCTGCATAATTTAATACATCATGGATCGTGATTTTACTGCTCAACTCTATTCAGTCAGTATAAAAAATATTTCTACAAACAATGATTTCATCATTTAATTATAATACAGTATTATTTGAATTTAAGATTTTTAATCAAATTTACATGCAAAAAGAAGATACAGCTCATTGTAGCAGAAATCGTGGGAGGTAAAATCGCCATTTTATGTCGTTGTTTGTTCAAATTCATCTATCTGCCTGTAGCAATTAGGCCCACGTAAGACATGCTGGATTCGTCTCCACGACCACTAACCCATTTAGTTATGCTGCCGTTTGAACAAATTATCGAAGGTTCGTTCGAGATGGTCATGAATAATAATTTTTGAAAATTAAATCTTCATTAAATTTGACGTTCTTGGTTTGTAGATTAGTTATAGCCAGTTCTTAAGAGTTGAATAAATTGACCCGTAGAATCATATTGAATGAGTTACTTGTTTGCTCTAAAGTTGGCATAATTCTTGATGATATTCAAAATACTGAACGATTCAAAGATTATTAATTAATAAATATGAGTTATTATAATGTTAGGTAGGTACAACTAATTTGAAATTCAGATTAACATTTGAGTTTCGATGTATCTATATAAATAAAATTTTAATGCCGTTCGTTCGCGCATCACTTGAGAACGGCTAGACCGATTTGGCAATTTTTTAAAAATGTACGTGATAGTCTGAATAAGGTTTTTAGGGTGATAAAAAATGAAAAAGTGTCCCGAAAAATTGGAAAATTCCGATAAACCAAATGTGCTCCTAGTCGACGAACTGCATCGATCGATATCTCAGAAACTGAATGTAGGAAAAATTTGAAATTTTGGGAAATTGCTAGATGTCTTGGGGCCTATACAGCTGAAATATTTTCATCTATTGGGCACTTCCGGTTGTACCGGAAATAGACCCTAAGTCGGTTATTTTTAATGGGGTACCCTATATATTATTACATTTTTGGATTCTACTCAAGATTCTAGGCAGATTCTATGCATCATCTACTATACCTAAGTCTAAACGTTTTTGACATATTTGGGTTTTTATGTCAAAAACGATGATTGCAAGCCCTAATATAATTATTATCAATTGTTCCTATAAGAAAGCCTTTTTTACTTACTTTGGTTTAGCTTAACTAATCATACAGTGTTCAAAAAATAAGATCTAAAATGAGATTGAGAAAACTGACAAAAATCAATTTTTTCAAATGGAAACCTCCCATTTTTCTTATTTTGTAGTATTTAGCATTTAAAAAGAAGGTAACTTTGTTTAAGGTTATCTATACCTAAAATCTGAAGTTTTCGAAATATTGCCTGTTTAATATTTATATATGGCGATTTTGCATTTAATCGTTAAACAATTAGATCTGGGATAGCCACGATCGTATTTGACATTTCAAATCATCGTAATGGAACCCCGGTTAAATTATACAAACGAATATTATTCAAACTTATTTATTATTTATGGACAATGTGATAAATTATTTCAGGAACATGCGATACATTTGCGACCCGATATCCTCATAAACAAAAACCATCACCAAATACTGTTAAACGAATTATAGAAAACTTCAAGAATTTTGGATCCGTAAAGGCAAAAGTGTACAAAAAGAAACCAGTTGTTAACAATGAAAATATTGAAATAGCAATTCTGGGATATTATGAAGCATATCCGATAAAAACTTCAAGGCAGGTAGCATTAGAACCAGGCTTATCCATATCCTCAGTTCTAAGAATTTTACGGAAGCACAAATATCATCCCTATGCATTTTCATTCGTGCAGCATTCATTTAAATGAAACTAATTTTCTTGTGACAGAAGTAGTATTATGAATTCAAAGAATTCCATTCTTCTTGGAAAATCAGTTTCATTTAAATGATGCATTAATGAAAATATGTATAGCATAGGGATGATATTTGTGTTTCCGTAAAATTCTTAGAACTGACGATATATATATATATATATATATATATATATATATATATATATATATATATATATATATATATATATATATATATATATATATATATATATATATATATATATATATATATATATATATACAACAACAAAGAAATTAGTCGCGGGAAAACATCAAACAAGTAGAGCAGAATTATCGGTATAGCCCGCTTTTATGGAAGCGGCCGTTGACACGTGTTTCGGACTCTTTGGTCCTCATCAGAACGGCGTAGCCAAGCATTGGATTGAAAACTTGGAGATGAAAATAGCACAACAAACGGAATCCCCTGCTACGGAAGACAATCACACATTTGTGGCTTACTGTTTGAACTCTCCGGTTTGGGAGATTTGGTCAAATTTTGCCACGGAGGCGATTAATGCCATCCGCGAGATCTCAGACCCAGTAAATAAACAACAACAAAGAAATTAGTCGCGGGAAAACATCAAACAAGTAGAGCAGAATCATCGGTATAGCCCGCTTATATGGAAGCAGCCGTTGACACGTGTTTCGGACTCTTTGGTCCTCATCAGAACGGCGTAGCCAAGCATTGGATTGAAAACTTGGAGATGAAAATAGCACAACAAACGAAATCCCCTGCTACGGAAGACAATCCGATGATTCTGCTCTACTTGTTTGATGTTTTCCCGCGACTAATTTCTTTGTTGTTGTTTATTTACTCGGTCTGAGATCTCGCGGATGGCATTAATCGCCTCCGTGGCAAAGTTTGACCAAATCTCCCAAACCGGAGAGTTCACACAAATGTGTGATTGTCTTCCGTAGCAGGGGATTTCGTTTGTTGTGCTACTTTCATCTCCAAGTTTTCAATCCAATGCTTGGCTACGCCGTTCTGATGAGGACCAAAGAGTCCGAAACTCGTGTCAACGGCTGCTTCCATTATATATATATATATATATATATATATATATATATATATATATATCTTTTTATATATATATATATATATATATATATATATATATATATATATAAGGATAATAATATTTGGGTATAGCAGCAAGCAAAACGTGTACTCTTATAACACTATATTTCCGATATTTCGACAATGATTATTGTCATCTTCAGGGAAGCTACAAAATAAGCACAAAAGAAAATCAATAAATGCTCCATAACGGCCAACAGCAAAAATACTCACTGTGTCTTTGAGAATGATTGCAAAAGGTGTAAAGATCGAGATACAGCATTATTGATTTCCACAAAACATTATTGATCGAGAACACAGGCGTGATGATCATCAACTGACATTACAAGTTAAAAAGTTAAAATGGTCATAATAAATTAAAATGAAACATAGTTAATTTTGAGGAAATTAAACATTATTGAGTTTAAGTTAAGTTAAAGACTAAAATAATATAATTATCTACTTCGTCATTTCATATTGACTGAAAAAGAGACGCGACCAGCCATCTTGATCAAGAAAGTAGACATAGACAACATCAAAACAAGAAAACTCCAATGTGAAAATATGATAATTTAGGACCACAGATTGGTCACTGCTAACAATTAAAATAGCCAGAAGTATAAAAGACTCAGAGAAAGAAAGGCAACCTTTCTCTCACTCGACATTTCTTAAATGGATGTTTTTATCTAACTCTAATAAAAAGGAATAAATTTCACTAAGATGATTTAAATCAGTTTTTTTATTTAAGCAATTTTCTGATTGTGAAATGTAAGCCATCTCCATAAACAGTCTCTTAACAGAATTTCTCTCTCTTGTCAATATTTTGGTGTCATTGAAATTCATAATATGTCCTGTAATATTAACATGTTCACTCAAAGCACATCTTTCAGGATGGCACCTACAGTCACTCTTATGTGAGGTAATTCTATCCTTGAGGGCTCTCGACGTCTGACCTACATATAATCTATCACAATTGGAGCTTGAGATGATGTACACTGTCTGAGAGTGAGAAGTTACGGGTGTGTTATCCTTTACTTTGGTGAAAAATGGAACTTATTGTTAAGACTGTTTTATTGGCAATTTTAATGTGACAAAGAGACCTGAAAATTCGTGACAACCTTTGGGAAACATCAGTGATATAAGGAAGTGAGGTGAAGAAAAATTGAGTTTGGGTCGAATCAGCTGCTTCATTGGTAGCTGCTGCAACCTGTGAGACACTTCTGTTATTAATTGTATCTTGTATTGACATGGTCGACGTACCAAAAAGGATCTTTTTTAATAGAGCAGGAGGATAAGAGTTATCTATAAACAAATCATATAAAATTTTTAAATTCTTCTGATGGAAGCAATTGTCAGAAATACAAAGCACTCGACGCTTCATCTGTTTTACCAAATTAACTTTCATGGATTGTTTATGATACGAGTGGTAGTTCAAATATCTTCCACTACTAATGGGTTTTCTATACCAGTCGATGACTATAGTATTATCCCTATTACGATGAAATTTTGTATCCAGAAAGGGAACACTATGTTCCTCATCTTCAAGTTCTATGGTGAACTGTATGAAGGAATCAAAACTATTGAATACGTCAACCACTTCTGTAACTCCGCCAATTGGTAAAGCTACAATTAGATCATCTACATATTTCTTATGTCAATACAAGATACAATTAATAACAGAAGTGTCTCACAGGTTGCAGCAGCTACCAATGAAGCAGCTGATTCGACCCAAACTCAATTTTTCTTCACCTCACTTCCTTATATCACTGATGTTTCCCAAAGGTTGTCACGAATTTTCATGTCTCTTTGTCACATTAAAATTGCCAATAAAACAGTCTTAACAATAAGTTCCATTTTCACCAAAGTAAAGGATAAAACACCCTTAACTTCACAATCTCATATAGTTTACAGCATCCCATGCTCCAATTGTGATAGATTATATGTAGGTCAGACGTCAAGAGCCCTCAAGGATAGAATTACCTCACATAAGAGTGACTGTAGGTGCCATCCTGAAAGATGTGCTTTGAGTGAACATGTTAATATTACAGGACATATTATGAATTTCAATGACACCAAAATATTGACAAGAGAGAGAAATTCTGTTAAGAGACTGTTTATGGAGATGGCTTACATTTCACAATCAGAAAATTGCTTAAATAAAAAAACTGATTTAAATCATCTTAGTGAAATTTATTCCTTTTTGTTAGAGTTAGATAAAAACATCCATTTAAGAAATGTCGAGTGAGAGAAAGGTTGCCTTTCTTTCTCTGAGTCTTTTATACTTCTGGCTATTTTATTTGTTAGCAGTGACCAATCTGTGGTCCTAAATTATCATATTTTCACATTGGAGTTTTTTGTTTTGATGTTGTCTATGTCTACTTTCTTGATCAAGATGGCTGGTCGCGTCTCTTTTTCAGTCAATATGAAATGACGAAGTAGATAATTATATTATTTTAGTCTTTAACTTAACTTAAACTCAATAATGTTTAATTTCCTCAAAATTAACTATGTTTCATTTTAATTTATTATGACCATTTTAACTTTTTAACTTGTAATGTCAGTTGATGATCATCACGCCTGTGTTCTCGATCAATAATGTTTTGTGGAAATCAATAATGCTGTATCTCGATCTTTACACCTTTTGCAATCATTCTCAAAGACACAGTGAGTATTTTTGCTGTTGGCCGTTATGGAGCATTTATTGATTTTCTTTTGTGCTTATTTTGTAGCTTCCCTGAAGATGACAATAATCATTGTCGAAATATCGGAAATATAGTGTTATAAGAGTACACGTTTTGCTTGCTGCTATACCCAAATATTATTATCCTTATTGCATCCTAACTAGTCAGCAAAGACTACCCTTCTTCTATATATATATATATATATATATATATATATATATATATATATATATATATATATATATATTCATACATATACCCGTATATATATCTTCTTCTTTGCCAGCCATTATCTGTACATTCCTGAACAAAGGCCTCTTTCATTCGTTTCCATGCAGTTCTGTCTTCCGCTGTATGGTACCATCTTCCTCCGGCTATTCTTTAACATCAGCCATCCATCTCTTCTGTGGTCTGCCGACACTCCTCTTTGTTTGCCGTGGTCTCCAATGTACGAGCTTTGATACCCATCTATCCACACTTAGTCTGGCAATATGCACAACCCATTGCCACTTAATTCCGTAGAAGACTTTTCGTTTGAGGTTTATAGGGATATCAGGATTTTTAACTATATGACCCAGTTTTCCAAAAACTATCCACGTCAGTTTGATTCTTGGTTTTATCTCCGCCATTTGATTTTCCTTTCCCATTTTAATGACATGTCCAAGATTATATATATATATATATATATATATATATATATATATATATATATATATATATATATATATATATATATATATATATATATATATATATATATATATATATATATATATTTATTCATCAACAATATCCAAAGTTTTATCTGCCATTGTTATGTTTTTCTCGGTCCTGCTCATTATTTTTGTTTTATATAAATTCATTTTTAATCCGACGTTATTTGCCGTCCTAGCATTTTCTTAAGCTCCTGGATATCTGAACTAATATGTACTATGTCATCGGCAAAGCGTAAATGGTTCAAATAGGTGCCATCAACGTTTTCACGTTTTATATCGAATGTTTCTTGAAATCCAACTTCGGTAAAACAAAAGCAAGGTCACTGTGTGACGTTAAATGTGTTTCATTAAACAAATTCAATTCAATTCAATGATGTGCCACCTGTTCTCCTCCAAGAATTTAACATGTCAGAGTGTCCCATTGTTAGATATTCAAATTAAATTAATTATATTATTTGGGAAGTAGGTACTTTTCTATCAGGACAGTCGAATATTCAAATTAGCTCAACCCGCGAGTGAGCTTGTGTTTATTTAATGTCATCATCGTATTTTCCTCGACAAATTGCTGTAATATTTCCTATTTTTATTTGCTTCTCATCTAATTGCTTTGTTGATTTAAATGTTTTTTGTAGGTTTGCTTGGTGTTACGAGGAACATAGAAATCTGTTTTTTTTTCAGCTGTCGTTGATTACAATCATGTAGATTGAAAAATCAGCTGATCATTTCTATGTTGAGCATTGTACTCTCTTCTTTTTATAAACACTTCAAGAAATTCAAGTGTTTTCTTATAAATTCATGTAGAGGCCTACTTATTGGAAATCCATTCTTGGAAATTCTACGATAGAGCTGTGGCAAACCGTATGTATTCGTTACTAAGTAACGAATACTTCATTAGACTCGAAGTAACGATTCGTTACTTTCGAACTAGCATCGTTACTCGTTACTTTCGCATTTTTCCTTTGCGCATGACTTTGAGCATGTATTTGTACTACTGTTCTGTTTATGAATATCATATAAAAATATTAAAAATTAAATAATAAGAAAACAACGTGTCTAAAAACCACAAAATGAAAATAACTTTTTATTCTGAATACATGTATTCAGTCTTGATAATGCTGTAACAGGCGAAACTAGTCGAATAAAAAGTTATTTTCATTTTGTGGTTTTTAGACACGTTGTTTTCTTATTATTTAATTTTTAATATAAATATGAACTACCACAGAGTTGATTCATCGTCCATCGAATTTATCATATAAAAAAATTAAAATTTATCTTTGGGTAATAATTATTAAGGTAGATAACCGTGACGTCAGATGTTTAATTTTTATTAGATGTACGAGTGAAAAGATGACCACCACAAGTCACACGAACTTTACTTCACTTTTTTACCTACATATTACATCAGTTAAACACTCACATATTTGATAATAAAATTTTTTCAATAAGTATAAAGAAAAACATGAAAAAAAACAAGACATACCTCTGAAAAAATTTTCAAAATTTAAATCACAAAAAAATTATTATATTCACATACCTTAAAAAAATGCCAATTTGCCAGTACTAATGAAAGTAATCTGCAGAAACCAATTTCTGTGAAATTATTTCATTTCAAAATGTTATATAAAATAAGCCTTAAATCTTAGAAGCAATTGAACGAAGAGTTAATATAAAGGGGAGATGAACAATTTGAAAATAATGAGTTTTGAGTCTTGAAATTATTACAAAATAATATCCTTTTTTGATCACTCTGTTGAATAATTTGAAAAAAAAACCTAAAAAATTCAAAAGCCGTTATTTCAGTAATAATATGCATCAATGGTGTTTCCTACAAATATGCACAAGAATTTTATTGTAATTAATAAAATGCAATCAGCTATCTATAACCCTAACCTACAGGAAAGTGTCCTATAATCCAATAAATCATACTAAGTATAAATAACGACACATAAATATTAATGCAATAAGGAATATGAGCTTGAATCTTTCAAATTATCGTTATATTATACGGAACTAACGAATCTTATACGAAAGTAACGATAACGAATGTAACGAAACATACGAAAGTAACGATAACGAAATCTAACACTAAAGCGTTCAAATCTTTCCTTATACGGAAGTAACGAAAGTAACGAAAGTAACGAATACTTAGTAACGAATACTCCATCATAAAGTAACGAATACATACGGGTAACAAACTTTTCGTTACTTTTACAGGCCTGTTCTACGATCTGAATTTTATTCTGTATCTAGCTGTCCCAACGGACGTTCTACTGCCAAATTTCGATTAATTAATTTGTGATCGTTTTATGAATACCTGCAGAGCTATTGGAAATGTTTAAACAAAGTGAAATTTAGAAAAAACGCATTTTTGTAAAAATTGTGGTCATGGGTATTTATTTTGAAGACGAATTACAATCAGAAGTACGGCAATGGAAAATTTTACAACGAAGTTTGCGCATAAAAATAAAAGAAATCGTATCATGGGACATCAAGTAGGAACGAAGTTCCTTCGGATTCGACATTATAATATAATTATTAATATGATAATATCGTATTGAAGATTTACAAACTATACGAAAAAAACGTCTTTATTTACGAGTAAAATTAATTTATGATGTGAGTATACACCACGTGCGTAGACAAGAATTTCATGTATATGTCGTGGCAGAAGGAGAAAGATAATGAAAGAATGACGCATGCGCGTTGCACATCCGTTATATGTTGTTCTTACAGTTTTAGTATCACATTTTTTTCAGTTTGGCCGCGCAGCAAAATCCCTATCTCCTTCAAGCCTGCCGTAAGGAACTTCGTTCCAATAAAATAACTGTATTTTTTGGACGGATCGCGAACGATTAGTAATTTTATTCTAATTTAGGCTGGCATGCGTTTTCCAGATAACGAACCAGACAAACAAAATCGTCTAATTAGTTCGTTTCTATAGTCAGTTATGATCGAGAATGCTCACAGAAGTTATGATTTCTGCTGTTGGCCTGAATTTTCGGGCTTTCCTTTGTAATCGTCTCGAATTTTTTCAAGGGCCATGGCGTACACAACATAAAAATACGCATTTCCATCGTTCAAATCGTGAGTTATGGTCTCGATTTGTGACGAAAATTCCATAGAAAAAAAAACACTTACAGTTTTTCTCGTATTTTTAAATTTTCCGTTCAACTTTCATTATTATAATACCTGCTGATCTGCTAGTATTGTTGGCCAGGGACTTGACCTTAACTTAGTGTATTTTGGACCTACCCTCGTGCTTCAATTGCGTTGATTGTGAAAGTATTCGACTTACATTTTATCATTATAAATATTTTTGTCCACGACTGTACTATAAATCATTCATTATACGTGTGCTTCCTGAAGTATAATTATACCTATTATTCACTACTATTGAATAATGGTTTATTATACACTGCATGACGTCACACTCAAAACGTATGTCCAAACTTGAGACTATCATTCACATTGTTAGGATAGTATTGTTATTAGATTTTTAGGTTTTATGTAACTAAGATAACTTTTAGGCAAATTATTAAACTAATATTTAATATAATGCCCAACTTATTGAATATTTACTCTAATAAATTATCTATTTAATTTTTATCAGAGTGAAAGAAAGGAATGGAATCGATGTCAAGTGAAATAGTTGACGTTTACGTGAGTATGCAGTTTTCAGTGAACACAGAAAATGTTATGTCAACACTTTTGATAACTATTTTTATTGTTGAAAATGCAGATTATTACTAATTTTTCCGAGGAAGTCGTGGACAAAGTATAGTATTCTACTCGCACAAAATTACAATTTTTCACTCGGGTGAATTGCGACACTCGCTTGCAGCTCGTGTCGCAAACTTCACCCTCGTGAAAAATAGCAATCATTTTGTGCTCGTTGAATAATATACTATTATCGTGCCACAATATATGCATGATTTATCTTTTTCTGATGGGTTTGAAAATTCAAGAGATAAATTAAATGTATAATATAATTTTAATACAATAGTTTTTCTGTTTAAACGTGATTCTTCAAAATATAATTCGATTCGTTGGAATCTCTTCTCGACGCGATGCATTTCGCGCGAAAAATACGACTTAAGTGATAGAGCTCTGCTGTTCACTATTTTTTTTAATTTTAAGTAGTGAGAATCTGAAACAACAGGCATGCCCCAGCTACCGCAAAAATGTAAACAAGTAATATTAATATGTTGAATTTCTAGAAATTCTTCGCCTACAATCTTCTTACTTTTTGCGTTTGAATGCTTCGTTATAATACAAGAAATCAATAGCGTCTATTCATTATACCTATGTTCAGAATTTGTTCTTATATATTTTTCATTGTAATGAGTCTAGTTTTAAATATAATACGAAAAACACCGAAGTATTTGTTCGCTTTTTTATTTTTCCTTCTAATTGCTGCATTTCAAGTGTTTTAGTATTTTACCGAAATTTGTTTTTGGTATAAACAAATGTTACTAATTTTTATCGAAGTTTCCTTATAGTTCAGTTCTTTCAGTTATAGTGTTGGAGGAATAAATGCTACTTTATGTCTGCTTTACATTCTTTTTCAAATCTGCTCGTATTCTGAAGAAAAAGTACAAATTTACTTGATTTGTATCCTTATTTATGCTTGATTCTGTTTTTAGGTTTCCTTACCCAAAGGGTAAAAACGGAACCCTATTACTAAGATTTCGCTGTTTGTGTGTCCGTCTGTCTGTTCGTCCGTCTGTCTGTCACCAGGCTGTATCTCAAGAACCGCGATAGCTAGACAGTTGAAATTTTCACAAATTATGTATTTCTGTTGCTACATACATAAAAAAAAAAATGAATATTCAAGGGGGGCTTCCATACAATAAACGCGATTTTTTTGTATTTTTTTGCTCGATATCAATAATGGCAACAGGTATGCACTAGAAATATTCACAAAATACTCAGTTATATTTTTACTTTAATAATAAATAATAAAATTAATATTTAAGGGGGGCTCCCATCAAAAAAACGCCATTTTTTGCCTATTTTTTCTCAATATCAATTAAAAGTAACAGGTAGACACTTGAAAAATTCACAAAATACTTAATTGTATATTTACTTTAATAATAAATAATAAAATTAAAATAAAATATATATTTAAGGGGGGCATAGTCAATGGTACGGAACCCTTCGTGCGCGAGTCCGAATCGCACTTGGCCGATTTTCTCAAGATTACCGCCATTAATTACGTTAGGTGTTTAGGGGGGGGGGAGTCGAGAGAAATCTCACTCAATCTCACGTGGGGGAGGGGGTGGTCTCGGCAAATATCACGTAATTTTTTTCCCGCAAGAAACATTATAAAACGCGAGAAAACTGGGTTAAATTAAGTAAAAAATGATTTTCCACTGAAATATGGCTAAAGCATACATAATAATATTCATCGAGGCTGAATCATGCACTGATTGAAGAATTTATTAACTACAAATAAATAACATTTGTTTGGAAACAATTTATTCATTTATTAAATACACTGGCCAGCAAAATTAACGCACCACTAAAATTTGGGTCAATTTCAAAGTTAATTTTCTCGCGAACTGCTGAATCGATTTAGATAAAAAATTTTTTCAATGTAGCTTAAATCTTCAGAAATGACGTTATGCAAAGAGAGAAAATTTAAATTCGAGTTTCAGGCATATACTGGGTGTTTGAAGAAAAACTAGTAAAATGCACAACTTTTGTCATATTCTGTGGGAATTCCCATCAACAGTATTAGGTGTCTCTCTAAGACAAAATATAGCCCCATCTTTTACAAGCATTTTGTTTTTTTATTCACTTTTTTATCTTGCTTATTAAATGTAAAACGTAACAACTAAAATTTATTTTAAAAAAATTTGAAATAAAATCAAAATAAAAACTCAACATCGGGTGTTTTCTCCCCTATTCCTTATAACTGATTGACATCGACGACCCATATTTTGAACCAGACGTCTTATTTTTGCTTGATCTATATTTGTCCATATTTCCCTCATAATGTTTTCTGCATCATCCAAGGAGGCAGGTGGGGGTTGATGATCTCTAAGCTGCCTTTCATTAGATCCCATAAATGTTTTGTAGCGTTAAGGTCTGGACTACCTGGAGGCCAATCTAGGACCTCAATATTCACCTGATTTAGATAATTTAGTTCTATTTTCGCAGTATGTGGTCTGGCATTATCTTGCATTATAGTATAAAATTATCTCCAATATAACCAGCCATAGGGACCACATGCTCTGACAAAATTTCGTCAATGTACTTTTCGCTATTTAAAGGTGCTCCATGCAAGGACATGATGTCTGTACGAGCTGCCAAAGAAATTCCACCCCAAAACATCACAGAACCTCCATTAAATAACTTGGTTTAACGAATATTATTTTGTGAATAACGTTCGTTTGGCTGTCAAATAATTTCTGAGCTTCGATCCTTGCTGTAGAGATAAAACCTCGTCTCATCAGTGAAAAAAACTCTTTCCCAATCTTCTGCAGCCCAGTTCACATGTTCCCTAGCAAATTGAAGTCTTTAAGTCTTTTTTCGACATTTAATTCCGTATTTCATTTAATATGTGAGATAAAAACGTGAATAAAAAAACAAAATGCTTGTAAAAGATGGGGCTATATTTTGACTTAGAGAGACACCTAATACTGTTGATGGGAATTCCCACAGAATATGACAAAAGTTGAGTATTTTACTAGTTTTTCTTCAAACACCCAGTATATGCCTAAAACTCGAATTTAAATTTTCTCTCTTTGCATAACATCATTTCTGAAGATTTAAACTACATGAAAAAATTTTTTATCTAAATCGATTCAGCAGTTCGCGAGAAAATTAACTTTGAAATTGACCCAAATTTTAGTGGTGCGTTAATTTTGCTGACCAGTGTATGAACAAATATTTTTCTAAAATTATTCGTTAACTATTTATGAATATTTATTTATTAACAGTAAATAAATTTTTTTTGGAAAGAATATTTCTTTTTCATATACGTACGATGGGAAGATTATTCATAAAAAATAATGCTATAACCTTTTATAACAAATATTCGATGCAATAATAATTTTCACTGAAAAAAAAATTTTGTATGGCTTATCACGACAATTGTTTTATTATTAATTTTATTTTCTCCACATTTCAGTGAAATATTACTGATTTACTTGAACTAATAGAATTTTTTATTGAAGTTATGGCGGAATAAAAAGTGTTGAAGTAGTATTCACACTTGAGATCATACATGAGTTGATTGAATTAGAGTGAATATTTTTTTTACTAATTTTAGTAGTTCCTATTTAGGTATTTTATTGTTAATTCTCATTGTGATTATATGCTACATTGAAAATATCAAGTACTAGTCTTAAATAGAAAAAAATATGAGAAAATGGTTTCTTTAAATAAATCTATAGGGTCATTCCATGTCAAATCAACACACCCATTTTACCTCACCATCTTAGATTTCGCTGAAATTTGGAATACTCATTGTGGATGCTGGAACTGAAAAAGAAACCAAAATTCAAATTTTTTCGGGCTAGACCGATAAGTTTGCTTGTTTTATATATATATATATATATATATATATATATATATATATATATATATATATATATATATATATATATATATACATATATATATATATATATATATATATATATATATATATATATATATATATATATATATATATATATATGTATATATCAGTGGCGTAGCGTGCCTTGGAGGGGCCCTGTATCAAAATTAGTTGCGCGGGCCCAAATTAAGGATTTCTCACACAAAAAAAAACAAAAATGCTTATGTTAAATTAAAATAAATGTTTATTGATCATAATTTATCAATTCCTTCTAGAAATTGAGGTAGGAAACAATTCTAATCAAATATACACTTTTCTTGCTTTTTTTCGGCAAATTGATGTATTAAATCATCTATAACTGAAGACGATTACAGTTTTTCTAACATTTCTGCCTCTATAGACAATAGTGACAAGTCTGATAGCCGTTATTTCTGTCCCATCGAAGTCCTTAGGTAATTTTTTAACAGTTTCAGTTTCGAAGAACTTCTTTCAGCTGTTGCGGTTGTAACTGGTAAGGTGAAGAATAGAAAGCATGCTGTTATTACCTCTGGAAAACTGGATGCAAGGCTATTGAATTTTATTAGCAATAATTCCATGAGTTCCTTAATGGATTAAATTTTTTGAATTTCATATTATAAGCATGTTTTCAGAGCAATTAATTGTTCATAAAGATTATCTGAGATGTCTTATGTCAAAAAACCAAGTTCACCCTTTTCAAAATATGGCATCGTAAACTTTCAAAATTTCGGCCAAAAACCGAAAAGTTACTTTTTTGAAATAGCTCTAGGAGCTGCCCTAGTTGAGCTAGAGAGCTGGAAGAGGTGTCATTTTGCAGAATTATACTCTTTCCAGTGATATATAATATGCCATACGTTATAAGGAAAAAGTTTTTGTCAAATTACAAATTCATATTTTGACTCAATATTTTTCCAAAAAGTACATAATTTAAAATTTTTAAAATTATTTTACAAAAAGTTTGTACTATTGTCAATCACCTGGCCAAATATAAAAATGGGATGGAAATGGCTTCTTTGTTAAAAAAAAGTTTAATTGGCACTTGTTTTTCTTCAATAGGCTGTTTTGACCAAATTATAATACCTATATACCCTTAAGAATCATATATTTTGAAAATAATTGGCATTTAATACCATTTAACACTGATATAAATAGATAATTCAATAATCAAAATACTCAACAAAATGAAATATTCAACATAAGATATGAAAAACTGTAAATATCAGTAACCTACGGTTAATCACTTGACAAAATTAAAATATCTGGAATGATGATGAGTTTCATTGTTGAAAGAAATTAATGACATAAGCTCGTTTTTTATTATACGAGCTAGCCTGCATAACTGAATTTAACTGAATAGGCATTAACAATAATTTTTGAACAACTACATACAAAACACACTTACCTGAGGAAAAATTAATTATTGAGTTTTAAGTAGCTTTCCTCTGAAAATAATTTTGTTTTTGGGATTTTGGAGAACAGATTCTTCAATATCGGTTGTACCAATATCTGGCGATGAAGTATCAGCAGCAACAAAAAAATTTTACATTTCATTAATGAGATTTTTTTTTCACTTTTGATGTGGCATAATGCTTATATGCCATTTTCTTATTATCAATTGGGGACTCGCCTAGTTCATAAAGGTATACGTTTAGTGGTTGAACAACCACTGAGCTTGAGATACAGTCTGGGTGTATGTTTGGGACTGTTACTTCTGATGCAGAAGAATCTTCATTTTCAGAATTATTATCACCGAGTAGCTCTGTATTTTTCAGCTTTATCACGCCTTGTCTACATTTATCCCGTATCATGGAGCCATTAGGTATTTGTGGAAATGATTCCACGATATTTCTCTGTTTTTTTTTTGTCTCTTATAAAATCATTTGATTTTTTCGAAGGGTTACATAGGTATTGAAGAATATATTCTCAAATTTCCCAAACATTTTTTTTAGGGATTTTTGTTTTGTATTTAATTATTCAAAAGTTATTGTTAATACCTATTCTGTTAAATTCAACTATGCAGGCTAGCTTTTATAATAAAAAAATGAGCATCGTGTCATTAATTTCTTTCAACAATGAAACGCATCATCATCATGGATATTTTAATTTTGCCAGGTGATTATTATTTATTTATTTAGATTATGGCATGCCACACATATGGATAACACAGAATTAAAAATTTAGAATACGAGCATCATAAAATAAAGATGTAAAGTTAACAGTAGGTCACTGATATTTAAAATTTTTCATATCTTATGTTGAATATTTTATTTTGTAGTTTCTTGGAAGTATTTTGATTTTTGAATTATCTATTAATATCAGTATTAAATTATATTAATTCCATTTTTATATTTGGCCAGGTGATTGACAATAGTACAAACTATTTTAGTGTTGGGTAGGACGCGACATGAAAATGAGTTTGTAAGAGTAGCCTCTTCTTTGTACTGAGCCAGTACAATGTCCCACTTCAAATGACGCGAGGCGCACTGAAGCTCGGTCGCTCGGCCGGCTCGGCGATACGTTTGAAGTTACGCGTACGAATATGAGTAATATGACATTTGATTTTATTGCAGTACATTAGTTAGAGTCTGAACTCTGGTTGATGATATATTAATAATCAGTATCGCAAAATGATATGAAACGATTAGCATAGTGAATATTGTTTGTAAGTAGGTAAATAAAAATATATTTTGAAGGATATAATAAAAAAGCTAATGAATAAAATCACAAATTACAATGTAAAAATAATATTTGCGCTACTTTGTTGCCACTGAGCCGGTTCCTTCTTTCCGTAAGGATCTGGCCCGCTTTGCTAAAAGTACGTTCGGAAGGCACAGAAGTGGCAACAATACAAAGCCGTTTTAAAAATAATTTATAAAGCCTAGGATAGTCGTCCTTTTTAACAAACCACCACTTGGCAGGATCTTGGGATCTTGGCAGTAAGGGTTCTCGAGGTATTTATCGACTTCGATAATACCCCCTGCAGTCGGATTAGTATTTTTCATTACCACATCCACTTGCTCATCAAACTCGTCCCATATGCTATGTTTACGCTTATGGGGTGGCGACGAAGATGGAGGCTCTGGCGTACATGTGTTTTCTATTTGAATTTGCCCGGCCATGACTTTTAAATTTGAACAGGCTGTACTATAAGCGTACTCAATCTCAAAACCATATTTTTTAAATCTTGGATCTAATATAGTGCTCTCAGCAAAAATATTATTCTCTTCAATGCCCGAAAACCTTGAGTTAATTTCATTTAAAAGCACTTGGGTCATTCGTAAAACACAGTCCGGATGTGCCATAGATAAAAATTTTAGTCATTTCTTTTTGTGGGCGTTCGATATAAGTATCACCTTAAATTAATTTAAAAATAACCAAAAGCTCGAAAAAAGCATGTTCAAATTAAAAATTTAAAGAAAAAAGTGTCATTACTATACCTCTGATATTGTAACATTCTTTTCTGAACTCATCTCCTCAGTTACATCTTTGAAAAAAGAAAGGATTTCTATTGCCGAATCCAAAACCTCAATATCTTCAGATGTCATATTTATAGTGTCTGGATAATCTATTGCAATAGTGAATATTGTTTGTAAGTAGGTAAATAAAAATATAAACAAATATATTTTGAAGGATATAATAAAAAAGCTAGGGTTAGGATATTCAAAAGCAAAACAGTCGCTTCAATACGTGCCTCATAGGATATTTCCTTATCGCTCGACGAGTCTCGAAAAGCCATAATGCAATAAATTTGTCGCATGCGTCTCAATTCCGCACTTCCTCTTTGTCTTCATTCTATAGTTTTACGGAGACGGAGAGTGAGTAGCGCCTAGCGCGACTACCGCGTCATAAAATTTGAAGCGGTACAAAATAAAATATTGAGCCGCTCTTACATTTTGACGTCATGTACGGGACAAATGTACTGCCTCTTGTATGTCCTACTCAACACTACTATTTGTAGAATAATTCTGAAAATTTTAAATTATGTACTTTTTGGAAAAATATTGAGTCAAAATATGAATTTGTATTTTGACAAAAACTTTTTCCTTATAACTTATGGCATGTTATATATCACTGGAAAGATCATAAAGAATGCTGCAAAATGACACCTCTTCCAGCTCTCTAGCTCAACTAGGGCAGCTCCTAGAGCAATTTCAAAAAAGTAACTTTTCGGTTTTGGCCGAAATTTTGAAAGTATACGCAGCCATATTTTGGAAACGGTATCCGAATAAAATTTGCATTTTGGTATTTTTCTTAGTTTCAGCATCCACAATGAGTATTCAAAAATTTCACCAAAATCTAAGATGGTGAGGTGAAAATTTAATCAAAAGTGTGTTGATTTGACATGGAACTACCCTATAATGGAATCGACCACAATTTAACTCATTTACATAATAAATACGCATTTGAAAAAATCTCACGTGAGATTCGAGGAGGGGAGAGGGGGTCGAGCAAAATCTCACGACATCTCCCCCAAGGGGGATGGGGGATCGAAAAATCGCCAAAATTATCTCACGTAATTAATGGATGCCCCCTAATCAGACAGAACCATGCATTTTTAGTTCCTTTCGTCCTTCATCGAATACGAACTTACTCAGGGCCGTAGTCAGCACTGCTTTCTAGAGGGGGCTTGTTATTTACATAGTACTAAAATAAATATACGTGAAAAAAAGACACGAAGTGTATACTGGAAAACGAATATCAATTGAAAAACATTTTGGATAAATAAAAAAATTTATTATAATAAAAAATAATAAATAGAAAATCTCTCACAGAAAACTCTAAGTAACATATAGAAATAAAAAATATTAAAAATAAATTAAAATGTACTTTCATCATTAAATATAAATAAATAAATATATCTATAGACGTTAATATCATAGAGCCACTTTTTGGAGGAAGGTTGTAGATTTAAAAAATGCAGCCTACAAATTCATATTTAGCTCTATTTGCATTTAATCTTCTAAGCTTACAGTCATCCAATGCATTCGTGGAGAAGGATATTTTCATTGATGAATGTAAAATTCGAAACAAAATGATACTAAAAAGTTAAATTCAGTTGTGTCTATTAGATCTCACTTTGCAATAAATGAGATTTGCTGTAAAGAATTTGAGCCTAGCAGAGCTATGTATGCAAAATTTAATTCTGATATGTATCAGTAGCAGAACCAATCCACAACTTAAAGCACAGACAAAGATGATGATGGAATGATGTCTTGTGAACAGTTTATATAAAAATAAAGATATTTGTAACAGAATCGTGGTTTTGATTGTAATAGTAATTGAAGTAAAAAGTCCCGAAAATACCTATTAGGTATTGGTTTCTGGACGAGTAGGCAACATGTTGGGTGTACTATTTTTTTCGTGCGGTTGCGAAAAAATCATGATTGCGATTTTGGGCGACAAATTAGCAGCAAAATACGTATGAAATAACTGATAGAATAAGTGAATTTTATATGCAAAAATACTTGTTACCAATGTTACTTCATTAACATGTCGCAACCACGGTTGCGCTTTTGCCGCAAATGAATAATTTTAAGTCAGTTTTACAATTAGTTAGATTTGTTTGTAACTAGGCTAGTTTTATGTTTGATATAAACATTTTTGGTTTCTAATGATTCTGGTATCTTTTCTAGAGGGAGCTTAAATAATTCCAGAGGGGGCTCAGCCCCCTCTGGCGCCCCCTTGGCTACGGCCCTGAACTTACTTCAAGTGAATAACTTACTGAACCATTTTCAGAATAAAATATTTAACATTACATACTTATTCCTCCAACAATGACTACTTTGTCATTTCATAGCAAATGCAATGAAAGGTTGTTCAACTTCCCAGGAAGCTCACGTTTTCATCTACTAGATTCAACTGACCTGATTCACTTACGTCAACATTTTCACATTATTGGATGACATGTCTTACGTAGGTAGCAATTGAAACGCTTAGTTTGATCCATCCACAACAAAATATGCTCCTCCTGCACATCTTATTCCCTCCTTCCCATTCATTGTTGTTTCCAAGTGCCTGCTAAATTCATCACTTCGTGTTATCCTTTACAATAACATTGATCACTGTCGAAATAAGACGAAAGCATTAGGAGCTACTTTTTACTGGAATCTCGATTGTTCTGTGGCTCGTTTTGGCAGTTTCAGATATTCAAATGCCTTCTGTGTGTTTTTCGGATATCGACATGACATATTACGGTAAGCGTTTTACTAATTTCTTCGTTAATTTAACGCTATAATGGATGACACGTTTTTCTTCTGTATTATTGTTGTTTACGCAGTTCACTTATAAGCGTTCGATTATGTTAATTTGTATGAATTATGTAGGAAATATTTTTAGATAGATGACTTACATGAATCATTCTCATAAGGTTCGATCTGATATAATGCGAATAACGAATTGAATACATAATTCTCTTTAGTTTAAGTTGAAATGAATTGAATGTTTTGAAAATTTATTAGAAATTTATCAGCCGAAAGGATTTTCGACATTAAAATAAGATATACTTAGACGATAACAACACAATGAACAAAACTAAATTTGAATTTACTACGTTTATTGTCACAAAATATTTTGAAAAATATATAACACTGCGATTGCAATTTCGGTCACTAGACCATCATCGGGCATATTGAGTTAAGAACTGAATACAGAATTATAGATTTGCGCTTACGGGTGGGAAAGAATTATTACAGTTACCTAAATAGACAAGAGGAACATATTTCAAGAAGGGCTAATCGAGAAAATTTCCCAAATTGGTACAATACAATGTTCTTAGAGAAGTCGTTATTGTTTGAATACACTAAATATAGGAGAATATATCAGATCAATCTGGTCGTTCAGCAAGGTATCTTTTGCATTATTATTGAATTTAAAAATTTCTAATGATTCTAAGTAAGTAAGTTTGGTTCGTTTCGGTAATTTGTGCATGATTTTAAAATTATCTATTTGTGGAAATGGGTGGTGGTTTTCACGGCAATGATTTGAAAACGTTGAATCCGTTTTATTTTTCAAAAAAGATTGTTGGTGTTCTTTAAATCTTGTCTTGAACGATCGACCAGTCTGACCTATATATACTCCTTTACATACAGGACAAATCAACTTATAAACTCCTGAACTTTCAAATTTTGAAGTGATATCTTTGGCATTGAATAAAAATCCTGAGAGTTTTGTCTTAGGTTTGAAAGCAATTTTAATATTACATTTAGGTATGACATTAGCAACTTTTTCTGTTAGAGGACCAAAATATGTTAAAGATGTGAATTTTTCCGATTTTTCTACTTTTAATTGAGGATATATGCTGTTGTACGCTAGTTGACTACGTTTCTTGTTTATCATTTTATCTATCAAACTTGTATGAAAACCATTATTTGAAGCAATTATTTTTATAGTCGAAATTTCTTTTGCTAAATTTGTTACGGATAATGGAATTGAAAACGCTCTGTGGATCATTGAATTAAAAGCTGAATGTTTATGGGAAAGAGGATGATTTGAATCCGACGGAATACATATATCCCTGAAAGTTGGTTTTCTATATATATATATATCGATAACAACACAATTTGGTTATTAGGTTATATCAGCCATACTGGAACTTTTTTTTTCTTGGGCCACTTTCAGATTTTAGTTGTGTCGCGCGGGCCGCTACCTAAATGAATCACATCTGTTATTTAGGTGTTGGTAAAAAACCTATTACGTTTATTACATAAAGTGAACAAGGAAAATTCTTCAATAATTTAAAAAAATTATCAAACAACTTTCCAAGGAAGCTGGTTATACGTATTCAGCAACGCAAAATCTGCATTCACAATCGAACGGTGAATTATAGAAATTGTCAAGTCACCCCGACTCAAAATCTGCATACAGCTGTTTCGATCTTATTAGATCTCATCAGTGCAGCTTATTTGACTCGGAGTGAATTAACAAATTTCTAATTGTTCCCCAATACAAATCGTGGTCAGTAACAATGGATGAATAACAATCCAGAGCGCCATCCCACCAAAGATATTGGGAACAACAATTCACCGCTTAGACTGAAAATGCAGAAATGCGTCGCCCAAACACGTACCTCCTGATATGAAGATATCTACTCTACAACAGTGGTGTATATTTTCTGCATTTTCAGTCTAAGCGGTGAATTGTTGTTTCCCAATATCTTTGGTGGGATGGCGCTCTGGATTGTTATTCATCCATTGTTACTGACCACGATTTGTATTGGGGAACAATTAGAAATTTGTTAATTCACTCCGAGTCAAATAGGTGACTTGACAATTTCTATAATTCACCGTTCGATTGTGAATGCAGATTTTGCGTTGCTGAATACGTATAACCAGCTTCCTTGGAAAGTTGTTTGATAATTTTTTAAAATTATTGAAGAATTTTCCTTGTTCACTTTATGTAATGTATGAAATTGACCATGGTCGACTAGTATGTTTTTCATGATTTGACTATTACGTTTAATTGTATATTTATTATATTGGGATTATTTTAATGTCATCGAAATGAGAATGCGTAATTCGGTTTCTATATACGTTCTTGGCATATTTCATTTTGGAATAAGATGATTCACAAAGATATGTCGATGCAAAACAAGCAGAATTGGATCAGATTTTTTCACAGTCTTAAATTGTTCGGGCACTATTGTCCAAAATTCAGCGTACCTACTCCATCTTCTCTCTCGTCTCTTTATAAATAACTTTGAATCATTCTTCATTTCAATGAACTCGTCAAACAAGTCTGCATAATTATAATCCAAAACTGAAGCCAATTGTGAAATACTTATCGGCTCTAGGTACCATAATTTTTCTACAAGCAGTAGCAAATTTTTTATTTTTCTTGAATCTCCCTTTAAATTCGTCTGATAGTGCAGATATATAATTTGAAATTATCAAACAGTTTTCTTCGAAAATATCAATATCAGTCCTGTGTAATACTTGTAAGTGTTCGAAAATGTTGAAGTACTTTGTTTTTAATTTCTTCGTAATAAATACTTAGTTTTTCTATGAAAGCGAATATTGTATTTGCCATTTGTGAAATTATTTTGTTTTCACCTTGCAAGCTTCGATTAAGGCTGTGAGTTTCTCAGTTATGTCGCATAGAAAAGCTAACAAATGGAGGTGTTGTTATTTTGCAGTTCAGGATAATTTGTATCATTTTTCTGTAAAAACAGCATTATTTCTTGACGTAAAAACAAACTGCGCCTATCATTTCCACGGAAATTTAAATAGTTAATAGGTTAATAGAATTTGGAGTTAAAACGGGCCTCTTTCAAAAGCCTGGCGGGCCGCACTTTGAGTATCGCTGGGTTATATCCTGTAAAAACAACAAAATTAATATTTCTTTAAAAAATTGTCTTAAAAGACATTCTAAATATTACAAAAGATGATTACATGATGATACAAGATTATCGGGTTTTTTCTACATTTTCTTCATTCGTTTTTGAAAAATTTGAATATTTGAATTTGAGCAATTTCTTTGTTTCAATATTAAATTCTTTTACGAGATCTTCGAGATATTTTTTGGAATGATGAAAAGTAAAATTTCACTGTTTGTGTTGAATTTTTGTTTATTTCAAATTTTCACACTACAGTGACAATGTTTCCGTTCCTGTCCTTCCTGGAGAAAAAAAATGAAATTTTTTGTTCATTTTTAAATGGCAAAATAATAATTAAATTTTCTTAAAATTGATTATTATCACTTCAGAAACAGAATAAATGAAGATTAATTTTTTCTTGATATTTTTTTTGTATCTTAAACTTTAAATTCTTTTTTTTTGTTAACTGATTAATGTTTCGCTACTAATTGAAATTTACGAATTAATTTGAAAAATCGAAGAGATTTTTGAACGATCTGAAATTCCAACAATAATGAATGCCAGCAATATTCAATGATTTTTAGCAGGTTTTCACTTTGAAAACCTGCTCATTAAAATGGGTGCGATTAGCAAAGTTGGACCTAGGACCGAGATTTTTTCGTTTCACGACTTTTTATGATGCTTGGCACCGAAAACTCAATTTCATATATCTATATATATATATATATATATATATATATATATATATATATATATATATATATATAAAGATATATATTCATTGAATTTAGTTACCTGACTTTATATATTAAATGGAACTTCTTTAATATTTTAAAGTCGACGTAAACATTGTGTTCTAGAATTTGTGATTGTAAGAATTTTTATATCAATTAAATACTGAAGAAGAAGGCCATAGCTTTCGAAACGTATATTTTAAACGAGAACTTTTATAAGTAGAATAATAACCTGCAAATATCCAACGAAAAGAAGTTCCATTATCTATACATATATATATATATATATATATATATATATATATATATATATAAATATATATATATATATATATATATATATATATCTCTCTAAATATCTGTGTATTAAAATGTGTGCGATTAGCAAAGATATATCTAGCACAAAGATAGTTTTTTGTTTTATTTTTTTTTATGATGCCTGGCACAAAACACTCACTTTTATATATATATATATATATATATATATATATATATATATATATATATATATATATATATATATATATATATATATATATATTTATATATTATATATATATATATATATATATATATATATATATATATAAATATATATATATATATATATATATATATATATACACGATAAAGAGCGCATTTTTGAAGCAATAGGGTTGAAAGATTGTAAATAGGTAGTTTCGTATGATATCTTGGATGGGATTGGTTTTGGTTCGAATTGGTTGGGGGGTTGACCCCCTGGGGGAAGAAGTAAATCTTGTTTACACGATAAAGGGCGCAATTTTCAAGCAATATGGTTGAAAGTTTGTAAATAGGTAGTTTCGTATGACATCTCGGAGGGGATTGGTTTTGGTTCGAATTGGGGGCGGGGTTGTCCGCCCTGAAGGAAAATAAATCTGTTTTTCACCACAGAAGGCGCCATTTTGTAGCAATAGTGTTGAAAATTTGTAACTAGGTAGTTTTGTAGGATATCTTGAATTGGTTTGAATTGGTTGGGGGGGGGTTGACCCCCGGGGGAGGAAATAAATCTTGTTTACATTATAAAGGGTGTAATTTTGGAGCAACAGGATTTAAAGTTTGTGAGTAGGTAGTTTCGAATGACATATTGGATGGGATTGGTTTTGGTACGAATTGCTTGGGAGGTTAACCCCGTAGGAGAGGAAATAAATCTTGTTTACACGATAGAAGGCGCAATTTTGGTACCATAGGATTGAAACTTTGTAGGTAGGTAGTTTCGTATGGTATCTCGGATGGTATTTATTTCGATATAAATTGGTTGGGGGTTGACACCCCAGAGGAGGAAATAAATATTGTTTTCCGTCGACCTCTAAATAAAAGCTTACTTTAATGTACACGAAATTGATCATCAATGACCCATTTTAATGTGCAATTTCTCCTATTTTAATGTATGATTGTCGTGGGCAAACAAACACAGAAGTATTCAGCACGGAATAGTTGAATTATTCTGTGTCTCTACTGTTATTCCACAGAGAAAAGGAATTCATAATTCAAATCGAAAAATTAAACTCTATACAAAATAAAGTAGAAACTGCGGAAAAAATTTTATGCAGCACTTCAGATTCCACCAGTTCCACATATTCCTTATCGGATATTGTAGGTAATGTGAACTATTCAGAATGTCACATGTCTAATATTCCATCTATGAATTTCTCAAATTGTTCCATCGGGAGCATAAATATAAATATATCGAAATGAACATGGAAATTTATATTGTGTCAAATGTATCTAAAAATTTATTTCAATCAAGAATTTATACTCAATTCATGATGAGGACGACGGAAAAATCTTGTAATAAACTCGTTTATTAATGTAGCGATTAATGGTCTCGAACTATTGATCAAATAATTAAAATATCTCAACCATTAATCGCTGTCATTAATAAACTAGTTTATTAAATAACTATTACACTATTGCCGTCGCAATTTTTGGATTTTAAATATATAATAATTGAATGAATAAATTTTTCAAACTGGATACGTTTTGAGAACCTGCTTTTCTAATGCAGCCCGCTGCGATAGAGTTTTTTTATCTAGTATGTTGATAGTTATTGTTTGAAAATTTTTGATAGGCACTGAATTAAACAATGCAATTACATCGAAATAAGATAGTTTCGTCGCTTGTTTTTGTATTCGAGAAATCTTCAATTTATAGTTTAACAAATGAGTTATATCATATTCTTAGTTCGAGTACTGTATACCACACCCTCAATATTTTGCATATGTATTGCTCAGTGCATAGTCATAGTCAATTCAAGCGTGCTAGCCTCCAATTATATGTTGAAATATGATAGCTACAAATTGATCGGAAAACTATTCATGTCAATTTGTATTCAACTTGAGTTGATAAATTGTCCAATTATCATTAGGATCGCACCATTTTAAACAGCGCGTGAATAGAAGAGTTCCGTCACTGAGGCCGAACTTTTCCTTAAATTTCGTTGTTTTTTACATACTAATTATTTACCCCCTAAGTAGTGTAGCTACACCGGTTCTAGACCACTTCATCTTTTTTAAGTCCGAAATGTCAGTTCTGCGCATGCGCGACGTGGTTCGAAAACCAACACGTTGTAGAACCTAACCCTCACGTTGTAGAACCCAACCCTCACGTTGTAGAACCCAACCATAACGTTCTAGAACCCAACCATCACGTTCTAGAACCCAACCATCACGTTCTAGAACCAAAACGTTGTAGAACCCAACCCTCACGTTGTAGAACCCAACCCTCACGTTGTAGAACCCAACCCTCACGTTGTAGAACCCAACCCTCACGTTCTAGAACTCAACCCTCACGTTGTAGAACCCAACCCTCACGTTCTAGAACCCAACCCCCACGTTGTAGAACCCAAAACGTCGCGCATGCGCAGAACGGACATTTCGGAAAAGTTGAAGTGGTCTAGAACCGGTGTAGCTACACTACTCCCCTAAGTCAATTTGGAAGGTCTGAAGAGATTCACAAATCCCGAAACCCTGCAAAAACGGATTCAAACATCAACCGAATTCAAATTTTCTCCCTTCTAACCTGAATTTGTAGTTTGACTGAAAATTTTAAGATTAAAATTGCGGCGGTGGGATGAAAAGTTATACCGCCAAAAGGCACTTCTCAACAAGCCACGTACATCTTTTTATTTTGGATGCAAAAATCCTGGGAAAACGGTTCTTTTTGGCTCCATGTTCATCCTCAAAAACAACTCCAGATAACAAAATTCAGCTAATTTGGTGATGCACCTCGACATTTTTGTTCACATAGAACCGAATTAAGTTGTTATGGAAAAAAAATTTCAAGAGTTTCCCGAAAAATTTTCTATTAGGGAAAAAAATTGACGCCACTTTTTCTATGGAAATACACTACCTAATTAAAATGTTTGTTTGGTTATTCGTGAAAGAAAAATTGTAAAAGTTGATCTGAAAATAGAAAAACTTGTGAAGTTCCTAATTATTTATGTGGAAAATTCAAAAAGTCGCTATAAACTGAAAGTGTTTTTTCTATGGAAAGACTATAATTTTTTTCAGAAATATTCATTATAATTAGTCTGTATGAGGTTTTTAAGGAGAAAAAAATAGGAAGAGTTTCCAGGAAAATTTTCTCATTCGGAAAAAACTGAACGTCCTTTTCCTTCCTTCCTATGAGAATAAAATATTTAAAATATGCGTAATAGTCCGAATATGATTTGGTTTCTAGGGAAAGAACAATTTGAAAAGTTACCCCCAATACAAATCGTGGTCAGTAACACTGTCTGGATAACAATCCAGAGCGCCATCCCACCAAAGATATTGGGAAACAACAATTCACCGCTTATACTGAAAATGCAGAAATTCGTCGCTTAAACACGTACCTCCTGATATGAAGATATCTACTCTACAACAGTGGTGTATATGATTCCAAGGCACACTAACATAGTGATTTAAAACCTTTGGATATACTCACGAGAGCGCGCTCCGAAGATGCTAGCAGCATAATACGCAAAATATAACAATCAAATCATGAAAAACATACTTGTCGACCATGGTCAATTTCATACATTACATAAAGTGAACAAGGAAAATTCTTTAATAAATTTAAAAAAAACTATTTGTATTGGGTAACAATTAGAAATTTGTTAATTCACTCTGAGTCAAATAAGCTACACTGATGACATCTAATAAGATCGAAACAGCTGTATGCAGATTTTGAGTCGGGGTGACTTGACAATTTCTATAATTCACCGTTCGATTGTGAATTCAGATTTTGCGTGGCGGAATACGTATAACCAGCTTCCTTGGAAAGTTGTTTGAAAAAAAAATTTATTAAAGAATTTTCCTTGTTCATTTTATGAAATGTAGTTATTTTATTCTGCGCAAATCTCGTTGTAAAATTGATATATATATATATATATATATATATATATATATATATATATATATTTATATATATATATATATATATATATATATATATATATATATATATATATATATATATTTATATTTATATATATATATTTATATATTGTTTTATATATATATATATATATATATATATATATATATATATGTATATATATATATATATATATATATATATATATATATATATTAATATGTATATATATATATATATATATATATATATATATATATATATATATATATATATATATATATATATATTATATATATATATATATATATATATATATATATGTATATATATATATTAAACTGCAAAGAGAAATTATCACCTTCAGCACAAAATGGTAAAACAATCTAAAATAAATGAAACCAATAAAATTGGGTTAGGTTGAAAAGAGTGTGAATATTTTCTGTAATTCTATTGGCTGTTGTGGCAAATTTTAGAGAATAAATAAACTGTATTACCTGGCAACAGCCTCTAGGATTTTGATTTATCACAAATTCATTGAGAATATTTTATACCAATCAATTTGCCTCCAGTCAATATTTCCCTATTATTAATCTATTAATTATATTGGAAAAATATGTTCACCTACGTCTATCCGTCCGAAATTGCGAAGAGAAATTATTACCTGCGGCAAAAACTTGGCCAAATGCCAATCGCAGAATTTATGAATTCACCTGACAATAAGCCTATTATTAACAGTATCCATATATGCATGAAAACGAATGCAAGGGCCATGGTGTTTTTCTATTGTTTTAAGTTTTTTTATTGATCGTAATGATTCTCACGTTTGGTTCTAAAATTACTTGGGCGGGTTATATAACACGTCATTTCAATGTATCAGGTAAGGAGATGAATTATCTCATGGCAGCGTCCTTGATGCAAGGCGCTAATTGAAGTAAATAGTGTTGAATGCAAGTTCGTAAAATTGCGGGTCTTTTATGTTTTGGTTTTTATTAACTCCATTGATTAGTATCGGTTTGATGCGATAGAACAATGGCGAAAAAGGAAGCGGATGCAGAAAGTTATCACGTCAAAGGTGTGTTCGATGTTCAGGTTAGTGTTTGAAGACCTAAATGAAACTTTAAAAGAAGCTTTGAATTGAATTGGCATTTACTTGGTGAAGGTTCATATTCATAACTTCATAGAGAAATAAAAAACTAACTTTTCACAGGTTGAAATAAAAATCTATTGATATATATATATATATATATATATATATATATATATATATATATATATATATATATATATATATATATATAAATATATAATAAGTAAACTCAAGAGTTTATTTATTTATTGTTACATATTGTATGTTTTGGTAAAAAGGCTTGGAAACTAGCCGAAACGTAGACAAAATTGGAAGTAAATTTTGAATAATTTCTAAGTGAACATCAATAAACCCCAATACCCACTAACACTTCATCTAAGCATTTTTCAATAAAAAGGTTTAAGAAACTATATTAACTATATATATATATATATATATATATATATATACATATATATATATATATATATATATATATATATATATATATATATATATATATATATATTTATATATATAAAATAAATATATATAAAAATATAAATATATATAGAGATATATATAAATATATATATATATATATATATATATATATATATATATATATATATATATATATAGATATATATATATATATATATATATATATGATAGCAATCTCAAATGGGACAGTCATGTCGAGCAACTATCCAAGAAGCTCAACAAATCTTTCTTTGCAGTCAGTCGCCTAAAACACATGCTTCCTCTGGAGAGCTTACTCACAATTTATTACGCATTAGTCTACAGTCACCTTAGCTACAATTCAGTTCTATGGGGTGGCTCATCTGGATCTGTTCGAGTTTTTGCTGCACAGAAGAGAATAATTCACCTCATTTTCAACTTGAAACCTTATGAAACCTGTCGTCCAATATTTGAGCGTCACAAGATTTTACCATTACCTTGTATCTACATTTTGAACTGTTTGTTATTGGTTCGCCAAAAGCTGTCAGATCTTAATACGCTTTCCAGTTTCCACGGTTACGAAACGCGACATACTAACACAATATGTATTCCATTGCACAGAACAACCAAGTTTGAATTATCTCCGACATATGTAGGTATAAAGCTGTATAATCACCTACCAAACCGGATAATGAACTTGAATCCGAGTAGTTTCAAGAAGGAAATTAGAAAAATATTGTCTACTTTTTGTTTTTATAGTTTGAAAGAATATTTCTCTACTGTTATTCGTTAAATTTCCATCTCGTTAACTTTTTTGTATTTTGTATACTGACATGTCCTATATATTTGTGTAATATCTAAAGGATAAATATATATTATTATATATATATATATATATATATATATATATATATATATATATATATATATATATATATATATATATATATATATATATATATATGTATATATAAATATATATTATGCAGTATTGCCTACCCACTAAAAACACCTCTGTTCTTTCGGTTTCCGGGCATTAGCCTACTAAACCTCCAGTCTCGCACTTAGATTAGGACTCACGTGCTGCGGTCAGCACTAGAACCTGTTCTCTTCCTTGTGTCTATATTTCAAAACCCAATTGTATGTCTCTCTGCGTCGCGGCACATTAAAAAAGTAAGGGGAAATGGAAAATGTGAGTTGGGAGGGATGGAGTGAAGGATGGAGAGGATTCCATTATTCGCCTGAGAGATTTCCGAAGAAATCTGCTTAAGTATAGCTTATGGATGGAAGTACCTGAAAATAAAATAATTATTAGTCAAGTTGATCTCTAGATCTTTTGTAATAGACTCTCGTTCTTTGTGCGTCCTCTTCTGAATCGTAGTTTGTCAATTCTCTGAGCTCTTGATTTTGATGCTCTTCTATTGCCGTAAATATATTATGCGCTTTTCTCTTCATAAATTATGGTATTACAAAACAATCTATTTATACGAAAAATTGAACATAGCAGAGAGCTTCCTAGAGAAACTAAATAACAATAAGCAATTCATTCAGAGTTATTAGTAGGTACATACAGATTAAGGAGAGGAGAAGGGTTTACTTCATTATGGTCGTTAACTAGGTTTTCGGAATTTTTATATTTATTGATGTATAGGGATTTCCAACAGTTGGTTTTGTGGAGACTATTTTCTAACTGTAATATTTTATAATTGTGATTGAAGGTATGGTTTTCTTGATTAAGGTGGCACGCATAATTAGAGTCAGTTTTCTGCTTAATATAGCTACGTTAGTGTTCGTGTATTCGAGTTCTGAAATTTCTAATTGAACGTCCTATATAGAATTTTTCACAATGGTTACAGTCGAGTGTATAAACATCAGTACGTTCATCTCTATTAATTCTTGATTTGTCGTTTCTAATCAATTTTCCAATGTTATTGTTGGTTTTATATGAAACTTTGAAATTTTGTTTATGAAGATACAATTTCAGGTTGTCGGCAGGTTTGCCCAAGCATGTTAAGCTGTTAAATACCGTACTTTTCTCGGATATAAGTGGGTAAACTTCTGAAATTGCCATTTTGTATTTTTTCCTCTGAATGAGACTGTCAATCATATTGGGTGAATAATCATTATTTACTGCCATTTTTTCAATTACATGCAATTCCTTTTTTGGCTAACTATGATAAACTAACTGTTGGGAAGAGAATCCCTATACATCAATAAATATAAAAATTCCGGAAAACTAGTTAACGACCAGATTGAAGTAAACCCTTCTCCTTAATCTGTTCAATGTACCTACCAATAATTTATTATTGGATACTTTTTCAGTGAGAACACAGATATAACACGAATTAGGAATACCTACTTTCAAAATCTGAGAGTTACACCAATCATAAATAAAAATCATGTTTAAATCAGACCACAATGAAATTATAATGAAGGATATTGTGGACCTTTATCGTAGACACTAGAAAGGTCCAGAAAGGTCAGGATACTTGGAATACTTTGACGATCATGAATCATGGATCCTCCTTCACTAATGCCATGAAAATTTATCCAAACATAATGATGTCAGTTAAATTAATTAGCGTAAATATTCTATTGGGAAATAGCATTTAATTGGATTAAGATTAATTTTATACACTACATTAAAAGTAGAGAACAAACACGTCATACATCATCGAAAAAAACAAATTCAATTACAATATTAGTCATACCTTGCAACTAACTTGGATAAAACTCAAAATATTTTGTAATCCTATTTTGAACAATGTAATTTCAAAAATTGTTTTTGAATGAATTGAAATTGAGTATTCGCTGAGGATCATCGTATGTCCTAAACCGGTCTACTAAATGCATTCGTTATTACTTTATAATTTCACAATACTAAAAATAGGGAATTGAATTTTCCAATATTTTCATTAAAACCTATCTTTTACGTCGTTCTCAAACTCTGAATAGAACATCGAACACACCTTTGTCGTTATAACTTTCCGCATCAGTTTCCTTATTCGCCATTGTTTTATGTCATGTATTTCAACATGAACTCAATCAACGTAACAAATTTGGACCCTCTAATTCATTCTGCAAAAGCTGCAGATTTTTGCAAATTTTCAAAAATTACGAAGATATTACTACTTAAAAATGACGGTGATTGAAAAAATTCACACAAATTTTGACAGTTTCTTTATGTGTCGAAAACAACCCCAGATACCAAATTTCAGCTCATTTGGGACAATGTGAGCCGCTGGAGGTGCCATTGTGTACCTAATATATATATATATATATAGGGTAAACTTTCCTAAATCGTACCACCTAAGAAGATTTCGGTGCATAAGGGTTAGTGAAAGTAAAATAACAACAACAATTGAACAAATCTAAACTTTATTTAATTCCTTAACATATTTTTGCAATTAAAATAACAAATGAACAAAAACTATTTGAAATTCTGGGATTCAAAAAAAATCTTAAAATGGTACGAAATAGGATAATTCTTCCTAATTCGTACTCTGGTGTGCCTAAATCGTACTGCTACAATTGTCGCATTGATAAGCGACTGTCCTTTTGTTAACTCCAGCACAAAGATCGTGCATCCAGGATTTGCAAACTGTGCACTGAATCATGCTTTCTTTTGTATTTTCATTGCAAATCAAGCGGTACCATTTCTCATCTTCACTGCTTCCTGTTGCTTTTTTCTTCTTTTTCACGACTGTTTTTAATTCTACTGATTTATTCCTTTTGTAGATTCCAACTATTGTTTTGTTTTCTTTATTTAGGTCCAATTTTACTTTCTTTTTGTCATCAATTTTTTTTTCTAGTTCATTTTTATAAGGGCTCTCTGTTAAAACTTGAGATGCAGTGGTACCTTTTAACGACTTATTTTGTGTAGTCTTTAATCTGGGAATAGGAGAGAGCTCCTGGAGATAAGATCTAATAAGTCGCTGTGAATCTTTGGGCGTCGATATTTTATCAGCAGAGTAGGCGCTGGTGGTCTCTTTCAGGGGCACTGAAAGTTTCTCTACTGGCGATTGTACAGTTTCTCCTAGGATCGGAGAATCAGATTGTATTGTAGCACAACTGCTTGTAGATGGCTTTGGATTATCGAACGGGTCTACTTGTCTAATGTTTGCTTTTGAACTCCTGTTCTCTGAAGATTCAGCTTGTGTGTTGACGCCCCCAGAACTTAAGGTGTCCCTTATTTCATCGTCATTTTCTTCAAGAATGCTTCTACCCTCCTTCTCGTCTGAACCATCTTCCAGAATATGTTGTACTAATTCAGCTTCCATAGCAGCCTTCAGGTCCTTTGGTCTTCCAAGTCTCTTGTGTTTATTTAGGTTGTTTACATGTCGCCTAAATGTAGGCTTAGGAATTTTGTATGAACGACAAGCTTCATTGAAGCCCTTGGTTTTACTTTGGTACTTGTCTATAGCCTCATTCATGTCCTCCTCTGTCCAAGAATTATATTTTCTTTTTGACATTCTGATCTGCAAATGGAAAATGTTTTGCTATATTTTTTCACAACATGCAATGAATAACAAAAAAATTCCATGAAAAATAAAATATAAAAGACTTAGTGCTTGTAGGTAGAAAAACCATGCGTAGTGAGACATTTATCTTAAATCGTACCAGTACGAAATAGGGATACATGTGTAGGTACGTTTTAGGCATATGACTAGATTTAATATTTCGAATGTGTCACTGTCAGGAAACTTAGCCTACAATATCACAATATCTATGGAATACACCTTGAATGATAAGCTTTTCAGAGGTATAACTATTATTCTACTTACCCAAGTCTTCAATGAAAAATTGTCTTCTTCGTAAACTAACAGTCCAACAGTAATGTCGCTATAAAAAGACTTTTGTGAAATTTTCGCGGCGGAACGAGCGTACATCTGTCAAATATGTGAATATAACATGGTCGACCCGTAAGTCGCCGATTGCCACCGATAGATGCGCAGCCAGACACAAGGCGTGAGAAATTTGAATGGGGTACGATTTAGGAAAGTTTACCCTATATAGATATATATATATATATATATATATATATATATATATATATATATATATATATATATATATATATATACATATATACATATATATATATATATATATATATATATATATATATATATAATATATATAATATATATATATATATTATATATATATATATATATATATATTATATTTTATATATATATATATATATATATATATATATTATATATATATATATATATATATATATATATATATATATATATATATAATATATATATATATATATATATATATATATATATATATATATATATATATATAGTATACAGGGTGTATATATATATATATATATAATATATACATATATACATATATATATATATATATATATACATATATATATATATAATATATTAAAAAAATTAAATAATAAGAAAACAACTTGTCTAAAAACCACAAAATGAAAATAACTTTTTATTCGACTAGTTTCGCCTGTTACAGCATTATCAAGACTGAATACATAATTGCAAAGACATCGCTTGAAAATATATAAGTATTTCGGTTCGGTACCTGGGGGTGGTAAAAAGTAATCGATGGGTCCAAGTTATCAGAGATTTAACAGTGGGGAGTGGTTTAAGTCTAACTGGTCATTAAGAAGAATGTAATTATGGGATTTTTGGATCTTGTTTATTTCCATGGCTTCCAGGAAGTTCATTATCATACCTTTATCACAGTAATGAAGAATTTTTGGTTTGAAAGAGGATGAGATGTTATGTTTTTTTGACTCTAGATGTTCCCTAAATGCTGATTGTCCGTTTTTTAGATGTTCTTTTAGCCTGGTTTCAAAACATCTCCCGGTCTGACCTATATATGTTGAATTACATTCTTCACAGTCCATTCTATAAATTCCTGTTCTCTTCATTGAATCGACTTTTGACATTTTGTTATTAAAAATCATTCTATCTAATCTGCTGTGACTCGAAAAAGCAGTATTCAAATTATTATTTTTAAAGAATTGAATGATCTTTGAAGAGGGGATGTGCGTATAAGGGATGCTCACAAACTTTTGTACATTTTTGTTATTGCAGTATGGTCCATATAATTTCAAATTGATAAAATGTTTCTCTTTTTTCGAAATTAAACTATTTATTATTTCTAGTGGAAAATCATTGTTAATACCTATCGCGCGAATCACGTCAATTTCTACCATAAGGTCTTGTTTTGATAAAGGAACCGAAAAAGCCCTGTGAATCATTGAGTTAAGAGCCGCGAGTCGATGGCTAATTGGACTGAAAGAATTATAACTTATGATGGCGTCTGAGAAAGTAGGTTTCCTGAATATTCTATATGAAAATTTATCCTGTTGTTTCGATATTGTTAGGTCGAGAAAATTTAACGAATTATTTTGTTCTGTTTCTACTGTGAACTTGATCTTATCATGTATTGAATTTAGATATGTTAGGTATAATTTAATATGTCGGTCTGTCCCATTGAATCCAACCAAGATATCATCCACATAGCGGTACCAAAAAATAATATGTTTTTTAGATAGATCTGATTCTAATATTGTGGTTTCCATGTTGTCCATGAATATGTCTGCTAATAACGGGCTGAGGGGAGAACCCATAGGAAGACCTGAATTCTGTAAATATATTTTGTTTTTGAATCTAAAAAGTTCTGTCTCAAAACAACATTAAATAATGTTGAGAATTCTGTTTTTGTTGCTGGAAGAGTTTTTTTGTTTTTCTAAGATGTTTTCAATTAGAGGTATACACTCTTCCGTAGGTATGTTAGGAAACATGTTGGAGACGTCGAAGGACACTAATTTAAAATTTTTATCAAAATCGATCTTTTTTCTAATTTTTGTATGAGTTCTAATGAGTTTTTCACACTATATTTTGGAGAGAAATGAGTATGTTCTTTGAAGGCTGTGTTGAGAAATTTTGAAAGTTTACAAGAAGGAGCTTTCGAAAACGAGGCAACTGGTCTAATGGGTAGGCCGTCTTTATGTACTTTAACAAGACCGAATAATTCGGGAGGTTCAGCACTCATTGGAATAACTTTTTTCTTTAGGTAAAAGGAATCCAACAATTCTGACGCTTGTTGTACGTTCGATTTAATTTGAGTTAAAAAGGACGTCGTGGGATCTTTTTGTAAAAGGGAAATATTTAATTTGGATAAGACCTCTTCCATTTTTTCAATGTACTCTTCTTGCTTCAAACATACTAAAGTGTTTCCTTTGTCGGCTTTGGTTAGTACTATGTTGTTATTTTTGACTTTCTCTTTTATGTTTTTAATGATTTTATATTCACGGTGTTTCCTTTCTCCAGTCGCTTCATTTCTTATGGTATTTGCCAGAATATGTTTACCTGTGTTAGGCTGTGCAATTATGTTTATATTTTGTTGGATTGCAACTTCCAAGTGCACTCCCAAGATTTCCTTCTCATGTTTTTTTTGTGAAATTGGGTGAATATTTCGGACCTTTATTCAAAATCTCATTTTCTTCTATATCAAAGTTGGTATTTGAAAGGTTCTTGAACCTTGGATAGAAGTCGTAAATTGGTTGTGTCACATGTGTAATGGTTGGTTTTTGTTGTTTCGCTGACAATATACTTATTTTCTTCTGTTGAGATTGACGTTTAGTGTATATAATTTTACTCACTTTTTCTCTCACTGTATCATCTAAAATATCGAACTCAATGGCTTGAAGATGGCGAAAAAGGTTAGTGTGAACAAGTTTCAGGTAGGATCTGCAGATATGTCGTTTTTTATGTAAGGAATTAATTTCTTCTCTTATCCACTGTTTTTGTACCATCTTCTTCAGTTTTTCGGTTAAACTATTATTGATGTTGAATTTAACTTTCACATAATTAGGCACTAAACTCATTTTTACACATTGTTTGTTGAACCAAATATTTTGCGCGGCTGTTCTTTGCTTTATATGTAATCTATAGTATAGATTCATCAAACATGCCCGACTAGCATTATTAATAAATTCGATGGACGATGAATCAACTCTGTGGTAGTTCATATTTATATTAAAAAAATTAAATAATAAGAAAACAACTTGTCTAAAAACCACAAAATGAAAATAACTTTTTAATTCGACTAGTTTCGCCTGTTACAGCATTATCAAGACTGAATACATAATTGCAAAGACATCGCTTGAAAATATATAAGTATTTCGGTTCGGTGGAAGTTGCAATCCAACAAAATATAAACATAATTGCACAGCCTAACACAGGTAAACATATTCTGGCAAATACCATAAGAAATGAAGCGACTGGAGAAAGGAAACACCGTGAATATAAAATCATTAAAAACATAAAAGAGAAAGTCAAAAATAACAACCTAGTACTAACCAAAGCCGACAAAGGAAACACTTTAGTATGTTTGAAGCAAGAAGAGTACATTGAAAAAATGGAAGAGGTCTTATCCAAATTAAATATTTCCCTTTTACAAAAAGATCCCACGACGTCCTTTTTAACTCAAATTAAATCGAACGTACAACAAGCGTCAGAATTGTTGGATTCCTTTTACCTAAAGAAAAAAGTTATTCCAATGAGTGCTGAACCTCCCGAATTATTCGGTCTTGTTAAAGTACATAAAGACGGCCTACCCATTAGACCAGTTGCCTCGTTTTCGAAAGCTCCTTCTTGTAAACTTTCAAAATTTCTCAACACAGCCTTCAAAGAACATACTCATTTCTCTCCAAAATATAGTGTGAAAAACTCATTAGAACTCATACAAAAATTAGAAAAAATCGATTTTGATAAAAATTTTAAATTAGTGTCCTTCGACGTCTCCAACATGTTTCCTAACATACCTACGGAAGAGTGTATACCTCTAATTGAAAACATCTTAGAAAAACAAAAAACTCTTCCAGCAACAAAAACAGAATTCTCAACATTATTTAATGTTGTTTTGAGACAGAACTTTTTTAGATTCAAAAACAAAATATATTTACAGAATTCAGGTCTTCCTATGGGTTCTCCCCTCAGCCCGTTATTAGCAGACATATTCATGGACAACATGGAAACCACAATATTAGAATCAGATCTATCTAAAAAACATATTATTTTTTGGTACCGCTATGTGGATGATATCTTGGTTGGATTCAATGGGACAGACCGACATATTAAATTATACCTAACATATCTAAATTCAATACATGATAAGATCAAGTTCACAGTAGAAACAGAACAAAATAATTCGTTAAATTTTCTCGACCTAACAATATCGAAACAACAGGATAAATTTTCATATAGAATATTCAGGAAACCTACTTTCTCAGACGCCATCCTTTCTCATAAAGTTTCATCATAAGTTATAATTCTTTCAGTCCAATTAGCCATCGACTCGCGGCTCTTAACTCAATGATTCACAGGGCTTTTTCGGTTCCTTTATCAAAACAAGACCTTATGGTAGAAATTGACGTGATTCGCGCGATAGGTATTAACAATGATTTTCCACTAGAAATAATAAATAGTTTAATTTCGAAAAAAGAGAAACATTTTATCAATTTGAAATTATATGGACCATACTGCAATAACAAAAATGTACAAAAGTTTGTGAGCATCCCTTATACGCACATCCCCTCTTCAAAGATCATTCAATTCTTTAAAAATAATAATTTGAATACTGCTTTTTCGAGTCACAGCAGATTAGATAGAATGATTTTTAATAACAAAATGTCAAAAGTCGATTCAATGAAGAGAACAGGAATTTATAGAATGGACTGTGAAGAATGTAATTCAACATATATAGGTCAGACCGGGAGATGTTTTGAAACCAGGCTAAAAGAACATCTAAAAAACGGACAATCAGCATTTAGGGAACATCTAGAGTCAAAAAAACATAACATCTCATCCTCTTTCAAACCAAAAATTCTTCATTACTGTGATAAAGGTATGATAATGAACTTCCTGGAAGCCATGGAAATAAACAAGATCCAAAAATCCCATAATTACATTCTTCTTAATGACCAGTTAGACTTAAACCACTCCCCACTGTTAAATCTCTGATAACTTGGACCCATCGATTACTTTTTACCACCCCCAGGTACCGAACCGAAATACTTATATATTTTCAAGCGATGTCTTTGCAATTATGTATTCAGTCTTGATAATGCTGTAACAGGCGAAACTAGTCGAATAAAAAGTTATTTTCATTTTGTGGTTTTTAGACAAGTTGTTTTCTTATTATTTAATTTCTTTTAATATAAATATGAACTACCACAGAGTTGATTCATCGTCCATCGAATTTATATATATATAATATATATATATATATATATATATATATATATATATATATATATATATATATATATATATATAAATATATATATATATATATATATATATATATATATATATATATATATATATTTATATATATATATATATATATTATATATATATATATATATATATATATATATATATATATATATATATATTATATTATATATATATATATATATATATATATATATATATATATATATATATATATATATATATATGTATATATATATATATAGTATACAGGGAGTAACTAAATAAGTGTAAAACATTTAAGGAAGTGATTCCTCATCGAAAAAAAGATAGGATCTTTCATATAAAAAAACTTCATTGGAGCTTGTTAAGATACAGCCCCTTAAAGGGGAGGGGGTATATAAAATTTGTATAGCAATTTTTTTCACAAGCAATAAAAAAGTTACCATATTGAAATTAACCTGACGTTTTCTACTACCAAAAAGACACTTAGCCAGTAATTTATTTGGTTTACCCCATGGTTGTAAGGGGTGGAAACCGCAACCCCTAAAATTTAATTCCAATGTAACTTTTTGTCTTATTATTCGTTTACCATTCAAAAATTTATTTCCGATAGCCTGTTTCATTCTAAAAAAAAAATGTCTCCTGGGTTTTTTTCCCAAAATTAACCAGTTCGCAGCAAAAAATTATTTTACGAACAACTACAGAGATACATCGTCATAAATGCGAACTGGATTTATTGTTATTTTGTAGTTATTACCTGCATTAAATGATTAAAGGGTAATAAACAAAACTAATTAATTTTAATATTGTAACTTTTTTAGTGCTTGTGAAAAAAATTGTTATTCAAATTTTATGTACCCCCTTTAAGGGGCTGTATATTAACAAGGGATGCTTCAATGAAGTTTCTTTATATGAAAGATCCTATCTCTTTTTCGATGAGGAATCACCTCCTTAAATGTTTTACACTTATTTAGTTACACCCTGTATATATATATATATATATATATATATATATATATATATATATATATATATATATATATATATATATATATATATATATATATATATATATATATTATATATATATATATATATATATATATATATATATATATATATATATATATATATATATATATATATATATATATATATATATACACTGCCCTGCATAAAATCCGGGTCACCACGTAATTTGCAATTATTTTTGAAATTTTGAGTTTTTTCGGATTTCTTTCAGGAGTAGTATATTTTATTTACTTCATGCGATGATTTTATCGTGCTTGCTTGAATAAAAAAAAGTTGTTGATATTTGATTGAAAGTGTAATTATATTATTGAAAATAATGCGAACAAAAATTTTAATTAGATAGTTGAAGCAAAAGAAAATTTCGAGGATTCAATATCGGGTATTTCCTCCTCGGGCAGTTATAACAGCTTGCAAACGACGGGGCATGCTTTGACTGAGATTCTGAATTACATCCTGCGGAAGATTGTCCCATTCCTGCACCAGTATGTTGCGGAGCTCTACAGAATTTTTTGGGGCCGGCACATGTCTCCGTAAACGCCTCTTCATCTCATCCCAAACATGCTCGATGGGATTCAAATCTGGACTTCGAGGAGGCCAAACAAATCGCGTGATTTGAACCTCGTCAAGATAAGCATTAACGAACCGAGCAGTGTGGGGCGGTGCATTATCATGCATAAATATTGCATTTTGTCTTCTAGAACTTCTGTGAGGTACCTAAGCGCATTCAAAGTCCCATTCTGTATAAATACTAGCTCCGTGCGAGCATGAAACGATATGCCTCCCCATGCCATAACTGATCCACCGCCAAATGGCAGTCGTTCGGCGATACAAGCTGCAGCATATCTTTCGCCTTGTCGACGCCACACTCTCACACGTCTGTCTGAGCCCGTAAGACAAAATCGAGATTCATCGGAGAACAATACCTTAGTCCAGTCATCTACTGTCCAAGCCAAGTGCTCTCGTGCAAAATTCAGCCTTGCAGTTCGGTGTTCACGGGAAAGCGGCGGTCCAGTAGCCCTAGTTCGAGAAGACAATCCTCCATCATGAAGTCGCCTCCTAACTGTCCACTGACTTATGTTCACATTTCTCACTTCTTGTAAATGATTCCGAAGGAAAACTGATGTAACCGTTCGGTTTCTCAATGCAGTAGAAGCGAGATCGCGGTCTTCTCTGGCTGTTGTACTTCTTTTTCATCCTGAACCAGGTCTTCGGGTAAGCAGACTAGTCTCTTCGTATCGTTGAGATACTCGTTGCACACTGGAGAGACTTACACCAAAGTTTCCCGCCGTTTCGCGCTTACCGCGGCCATCTTCTATGGCCGCCACAATTCGTGCCGCAATGACAGGATTTATGGCCATTTCACTAACAATAACAATAATACTAAATCAAACAATGAAATTGAGAACTGAAAACATGTATGGATAGCAAAAATATGATGGTAATGGTAATCAGAACCTTCGATGACAGACCACTTTTTCATCAAACTTTGAACGAAACAACAATTGACAGTTAGAAATAGTGCCTCCCTCTATTTGTGCAGTGTTGAAACCCAGTGCCAAGAAAAAATTATGAGTTTACTCTTGAAATGTTCAAAAATATTTGCAAATTACGTGGTGACCCGGATTTTATGCACGGGTGTATAATATATATTATATATATATATATATATATATATATATATATATATATATATATATATATATATATATATAGATATCAGTGATTTCAATGGGTTCTTTGACCAAGATTTGCCCACTTTAGTTGGGCATAACTCAGGTACCATATGAGGAGCCTACATGGCCAAGCCTCGGGGCTGTGTACTGACAAAGTGCATAGTATTTCCGTGAGAAATACCCATTAAAGTATGTTTTTCGACCAGAGGACCTACCCAAGTACCAACCAAGCTCTGAAGTTTCCCTCCGTAGAGGACATGCGCTAATTCACTCTTTCGGGGGATCCCTGTCCCTAGGAAGGGTCGGACCACTGAGTGTGGCACATCATTGAAAAAGTGCAACGATACACCATTAGGATAGTTATATTAGTGATTTTAGAAAAATTTGGTTCATTTTTTGGAATGGATGAAAATCATGTTGAATATTTTACATTGTCTTTTAAATTGGAAGAAGTTGTAAGATTTCAAACAATTGTGATAATTTACTACGTCTCAATATAAGATTTCAGTAAGTTGTAACAATTGAAACTCAAAAATTTTTCATTGAACTTTTGAATTTATCTATATTCGTTTATTTCATCGGAAATAAATGAGGAAAAAATCTAAGATACTGTTTGAATATACTAAGATTCCAATAATTCGACTGACCTCATAATTAATAATTTAATGGAATGGGGACAGGTACAAATTTAGAATAGGTGATTTTAATACGGTTAATTTCATTAATAATATAGTCGTTCTATTCATGTTTATCATATAAATAAAAATAAGAATTTAGTGTCAATTCATCAATGAAGCATATATTTAAATATTCGTGTGGGTAACTCAATAATAGTTTTTGATTTATCTCATACTATTAGATTGAAGAAACCGTAACACTCATATTATATAGACAAAGTAGCGTCATTTGATAATAATAGAGGTTATGGTTGCTTTGCCCTTTCTATGGATGAATACAGGAATTCAAAGCACATTTAAATCGAACTAACCCGTTAGTCTCTGTTTATAGCAAGACTCGTCGCCAATCGATTATAACCTGGTTAAATTTACTATTATTTCTGTTTTTTATTTACATTAAATGTATGGGTCTAGCAGTTTCTCCTTTTAAATTGTATAAGATCGTTAAGTACTCTATGATTGGCGATAGCAGTCATCTGATGAATTGTTCATGTCGTCTTTTAAAATCAAATTTAAAATGGTGACATATTTTTCAAAATTGCTGTGAAGAAAAGCGTTTTACTTCTTCATACATAGCATTATTTAAGACGTCTCGAATGTTAATTTATGTTAGAACATACATTAATAAAGCCTTTACTATAAGATAATTGAACATGAAGATGAATCAGAGAAATTTGATTCTTCTCGTGGAAACTATTTCAAAATAACCAAACATCGTATCGAACAACAATAGGTATAACATCTCAGAATCACATAGAACAAAAGTATCCCATGTTTGCCAATCTGAAAATGATCTTGTTTTATTGATCAGATTATCATAAAGTTTTAGAAGTTATATAGACTTGTTAGATTTGGTACAATAATCTCAGCCATTTTAAAATATATATATATATATATATATATATATATATATATATATATATATATATATGTATGAATTCTAGAAAACTTTAAGCTTGGTACCTGTCCAAAATTCCTAACTTTTTATTTCAAATCTTTGAAGTAGAGTTACAACATCGTGTCTAGTTTTTCAACTTCAACGAAAAGAATTTATATCAATTGCCATAAAATGAGAGTCCTCTGATACTAATTGGATTACAGTTATTACATTCCCGAATAATACACTTCAACAAGTGTTTAATTATATCGTTATTATCTAATTATTATGTTGTTATCTTCATTGCAGTAATTCAACACACATGACACGTATTACAATAAATGCTTTATCGATCATACGTTGAACAATTATGTTTACATAATAATTCTAGCAGCCCTTTGGATAAGTTTCAAACCGTTTGGAGTATGGCATCATTTCAGCAGGAATTCCCTTGTTTGTATTATTATCCTTCAGGTGTATTATAAGCGTTCTTGAAAATTAACTGTGATGATCTTGTCTTACTTTTCTGGAAGGATGATATGAGTTTAAGTCAGCGGTTCTCAAACTTTTTTGGTGACGGAACCCTTTTAAAGAACTGAATTTTTAATGGAACCCTAAACCTAAAATAAAACCAAAAATAGCTATGTGTATTATTTATTAATAATAATACAAAAAAAGGTGGATACAGTAAGTAGTAAGTTAATAATCAATGATAAAACTAAGTTCATTTAATGGGATAGGTATCTACATGAAATTTTATTCCTCATCAGCTGGGTAATGTCAGGCTTGATAGAAGAAATTTGGATTCTCATGTTCGGCATCCAGTCTCTTGCGGTATTTTGTTTTTTTAGCTGTATATGCTGAAAATTTCACACAAATACGTAGTTTGGAATGGCAGAAGAACATTCAAAGTAGACCTGTGTCGATCGATCATTTGTCGAGACCCGGGTCGATCATGACCCATTCGTATGGTGATCGGGTTAAAAAGATTCGATCATTTGGGTCGCAGTTCCTTTGTAACGAATAACGAATGCTGAACCGGGTAGAATATATTAAGATAACCTACATGAGTGAAAAACAACATAAAAATGTTAAAAAAGGAAATAACTAATAGTTTTTAATATCAAAAATGATAATTTACTCCAAATTGTGATTAAAAAATAAAATTTGAGAGGCTCTTTTCGATTTTAAAGAGCTTCTTTTATTATAGATAGACGCTTCATTAATGATTATAAATGTGGATAGAGGAGACGACGATAATATCAACTAAGTTCACTAAAACACGCAAGCAAAACCTGAATATAAAATCACGTGTCGCGGGTCATACCTATTATATGTGACTGATTCGATCTCAAACTGAATTCGATCTCGATCACGACGCGATCGAGTTCGCGACCCAAAAGACAGAGAGATCGACAGTACTTATATCAGCATGTCACTGATTCGATCTCAAACTGAATTCGATCTCGATCAAGACGCGATCGATCGAGTTCGCGACCCAAAAGACTGAGAGATCGACAGGTGGCGACTCTTCTACGCGAGCGTTCCTGAAAACATAGGTTCCTTTCGGATTACGTGTCAAAATTCAAAACAACACGAGAAAGAGTGCGATGAATGAAAGCATGTAAACGATTGTATCAGCAAGCAATTAGTTATATACTGTTGTGTAAAAACATATAAAAATAAAGTGCAATTTGGTTAGTCTTGTCAAGTAAATCGGGATCGGGTTGAATAAGATCGGGTCTTTTAGAAATTCGTGATTCGATCAATCACGATCGACACAGGTCTAATTCAAAGTCTCTGTGGCAAGCATATGAGGATATTCATCACGACCCCTACACCAAAAATCTTCCAGTAAAATTGTTTCGAACAATGATTCCATGCTTGTGTCCGATCTGACACATTTTCAGGCTTCTGAAATTTGGATGAAAAAGGGTTTCGAATCCATGAGTTCATTTTCGCTTTCGTATTCTGTTCTTCAAGTAAGATTCAAAAGTCGCTCGCAGATTATTGAAATATTGCACAAATTCAAAAAATGTTTCATTTTTAAATATTTCTGAATCGCTAAGACTAAGATGACTAAGGAACGCACTTAGCAATGAAAAGCTTTCTATTTCTCTGTTTCCAAAAAAAGTAATATAAAAATTCTTTTGGGGACGGTTATCTTGTTGTTATGTTGTTAGCATTGAAAAATGTTGTATGTTTTCCTTGTAGTAACAGGTTTAATTCGGTAAGCTTCCAAACATGTCTGCTAACAATGCTAGTCTTAACGACAAGCTTTTATCGGACAAATATTCTTTTAAATTGAAAGGAATATCTGTAAGAAAAGCTTCTAATTCTGTTCTTAATTCAGAAAGCCTAGGAGCAAAGTATAGGAGCAACGAACCGATTTCAAAAACGATTTTGCATTATAATAAAATAATTTTTTCGTGAAAAATAAAATCTTGCATGCACCACGTTCCTTACGCCCATCGGGCAACATTCATCCCTCGGGCCGAATGTTTCCTTCCGGGCGTTAGGATCTATATAACGCACTTGGTACATAAATAACTATTATTTGCAATATTAACACACTTGCGCACCGACTTGATAGCTACAGACACAGAGCTTAGATGTCATACGATCACGTGTACGTACCATAGATGCAAATTATAATTATATTAAGATTTCTATGGTACGTACGCAAACGTCACTGTCGGGTGGTCTAAGGGTTCATCGAAAATGAATAATAAGCTGTTTTGAATCGAACGCATTTCAGTGTTTCCTACAAAATTGAAATATTTTTGTGTTGTATTAATTTTTTTAAATATTCAGCATGAAAATTTCACCCCTTCAGACTGGCGTAATGCCTCCCTGTGGTCGATGACCCAAGACACGTGCCACGCTTGCCTTGCCGTTAAGATGGCTCTGCAAATACATTTTTTTTCAAAAACCCAATTGTTTAATCAAGCTCTCATCACTCAAATCTCTATTTAGAGAAAACCAATACTTTTCACATCGTTCATACAAATAACGAAGAAAATTAATTGAAACTCAAGACCTTCAAGTGTTGTTCAAGTTAATATTACCTATATCCTTTCCATTACATTACACTGAATGTATTTCGATGCAGAACATAATGAAATCCAAATAGGCAATACAAGTCGGCACAATAAAGGAAAGATAAATAACAAACGTTGTTTATAAGAGCTACTTAAATTATACGTCATCGCAACTAATGAATATATTTATTTAGCTTTCTTGAGTATGCGTGGGGAGAATTTTTTTTTCATTCAACATTTCTACGAGCGGGAAAATCACCTTGATCATTGGATCATTCTAGTTTAGTTATTCTAAGAAAGTACATTTACTGTATCCCGGAATTATTCGAGTCAACCGTCATCCATTAAAGTGTTGAATTATATTGAATATAGATGTTAAGTTATTCTTGGTGAATTTTATCATTTTTAGATTACGACATTCACAGAATCGCAAACAATTTTGGTAGATACACTAGATTGTCAGGTATGTATGATTAATTATTTCGTGTGAAATTAAGTTCATCGGCTAATTTTTAATACGATTTGTGTAGCAGCTAGGGTTGCCAACCCTCCCGGATTGCCCGGGAATCTCCGGTAGTATTGGTTGACCTCCCGGGTTACAACAATTTCTCCGGTATTTCATTGCAACTTAGGAATCTATAGTTATAGATAATTGGGTATTTGAAAAAAAAAATTTCGAGATAAATAAAAAGATCACATACCTACTTATACGACTTATAAAAAAAACTATTATTAGTTTTTTTTGTCACTAATTGAGAAGTTATATTTAACATGAAATAAATTTTTGAATCCAGTCACGAAAACACGCTGACAGTTCAAGAAAAAACAAAAGCGCGTGTGACATCATAATGTTAATTTCTACTCATCCTAGCACACAGCTGATACAGTGTTCTGGCCTTAAATCGATTAAATCTTGTTGTTATCGTCAATATATTAATAAATATATCTAATATATCAAACGTAAAAAGTAATACTACAAAAACAAAACCACAAAAAATGTTTTTAAATGTTCTACAAGATGTTATTCATCAGATATATTATCAGAATTAGCCTTTATAAATCCTTTATGACATATGACTAAATAAAAGTAGCTATTATAAATAATTTTTTACATTTAATTTAGGATCTTTTCATCCATTGTACACGTAGAAGCCAATGACACTGTACTATCGAGAAATTCCTTTAACATTATGACGTCACAAACATGACCATCATGGGCCTAGGGTTGCCATCGGTCCGGGTTTCTCCGGATTTGTCCTAGTTTAGTTGGCGTCCGGGGGTCGTCCTGACGGGGCTTTCAAAATATGTCCGCGTAAAACACGGACAAATTTTGTGTCTGGGTGTATGCAGCTTGAGTGTCAGTGACGGAGATGAGCTATTAAATGCAAACCAGTTGTGGCCGAATTTTTTCGAAACATGTATATTCTAAACTACTCAAAATTGCATAGTAATATTTTTGTATACCAGCTCACAAAGCGAATGTAGAGTGAGTTTTCTCGCTAGGGTCGCTAATGGAGGAAGGAGAGAAACTAAATACACATACGCTTTCTTCTCTGATCAAAGTAAAGTCTAATTTTAAAGACTTGAGTCTTTTACAAATTCACGATGAAAAATTAAGACATTTTGGAAAAAATTGGCAAGTCTGAAGTTAAGTTGAATTAGTAAAAGGAACTTGATCTCGTTAAAATTAAAACTTGTTACTTACTTTTAAATTATTGTTAATATATAATTTAGACTTTTGGGTACCTAACCTATCTAACCGAACCAGATGACCTATCCTATAATTTGCTATTACAATGTAGAATGTAGTCTATTTGATTTTTGATCTACCAAAAATTATCGTCATGAGTTGTTTTTTATTTGATGATACCACAAAAAAAAGAGAAAACTGTAAACTGTGTATAATAGAATATTATTTGTTTTTTGTTGTTCTGTTTATATGGCAAACAAGCGGTTTAAAGTTTAAATAAATGAAAAAATTAAAATATAAACGATGTTTCATTTTATTAAAAAAAAAATTTTACGGGGTGTCCGGGGAAAAACAAAATTTCACAGAAATGTCCGGATTCTTCAAAATGTTTGTCCGGCATCAGCAATTTAGGTGATGGCAACCCTAATCATGGCGCGTACGTATAGTCCTTTGATTCTTTGTAAAATTTTATCAATTTTAAAAGGGTTTTTCGCATCGAGTATTAGTATAATTATTTATGATAATGTTTTAAAATACGTTAAATTTTTTTATTTTCAAAAACCGTATTCTTTGATGAAAAGGATTCCGAAAATGTTATTTATTCAAAGTTCTCTGGAAATGTCATTTGAACCCAATGCGATAGATCCGTGGATATGTTACTATTAAACATACATTCGTGATGAAGTGTTTACCTATGTTGGTTCTCAGTTACTTTTCGATTGTTTCAGTAATAATATACGTTAGCAAATACTGGACTAGCTTGTTTCAGCTGTATTATTTCGAATAAGTAATATGTGGACCTTTTCAAAATGATAACCATGCTAGACTCCATTAGAAATAATTCTTGAATTCACAATACGCTGGCATCATCAATGAGAAAAATGACAATGAAGAAATAGTCATAGCTTGAAACAGTAAGAAACAGTAGCACGCACATAAATACAAATCATTGAAATTAACCTCAAAATTTATGAGTAAAGTACCAGAAGTATCATCTAATCGTGATTTCGACTGTGGTCCCCATTCACTTTTGTGAATAATCCTTACCTCGAATAATAATATTCTGCATAATTTATAATTGCTGAATCTTCACATATACCAATAATTCATTCGTTAGTGTTACTTCCATTGAATTTTTTTTCTGTGAAAAAAGTACCTTCAAATGCATATATATATATATATATATATATATATATATATATATATATATATATATATATAATCTCTTGATAATTATTAGCAATAACAGGCTGGTTGAATCTTAAAAAACTCAATTTTATTAAAAAGTTGACGTTTCACTACGACATTCGTTTGAAAAACTACGAATGTCGTAGTGAAACGTCAACTTTTTAATAAAATTGGGTTTTTTAAGATTCAACCAGCCTGTTATTGCTAATAATTATCAAGAGATTAAAAATAGATCACAGGCAACAACAATTCGAATAAATAATTATATATATATATATATTTATATATATATAATATATATATATATATATATATATATATACTAATATATATATTTATTCGAATTGTTGTTGCCTGTGATTTATTTTTAATCTCTTGATAATTATTAGCAATAACAGGCTGGTTGAATCTTAAAAAACTCGATTTAATTAATAAGTTGACGTTTCACTATGACATTCATAGTTATTCAAAACTTTTGAAAAAAAATTGAAAATTCTTTGACATTTATTGACTTGAAAAAATTGAATAGATAAGATTGATCTGTCTTGTTAAAAAATTCTTTCAGTCTAATATTAACATATAAACGAACTATACCGATAATTTTTGCTTTACTTGTTTGATATTTCCCAAAACTAATTTGCTTTTTTAATGTTAATTTACTCTTTCTGAGATCTCTCGGATGGAATTAATCGCCTCCGTGGCAAAGTTTGACCAAATCTCCCATACCGGAGAGTTCAAACAATAAACCACAAATAAGTGATTTTCTTCCATAACAGAGGATTTTATTATAAAAATTTCATTAAAAACAGCTACTTCCATATAAACGAACTATACCGATAATTTCTGCATTACATGTTTAATATTATTCCCCAAAAACTAATTTTCTTTTTTAATATTAATTTTACTCTTTCTGAGATCTCTCGGATGGAAATTAATCGCCTCCGTGGCAAAGTTTGACCAATCTTCCCATACCGGACGAGTTCAAACAATAAACCACAAATAAGTGATTATCTTCCATAAACAGAGGATTTTATTTATTAAACTATTTTCATCTCCAAATTTTCAATCCAATACTTAGCTACGCCGTTTTGCTGATGAGGACCAAAGAGTCCGAAACACGTGTCAACGGCTGCTTCCATATAAAAACGTTCTATACTGATAATTCTTACTCTACTTTTTTAATATTTTCCCGTGACTAATTTCTTTCTGTTAAATAAATAGTACCCTATTATTATTATTTTCGAACATTACATAGGTAAAGGTTTCTGTAGTTTCCCTTGCCTTCTAATAATAACAATTTTGTATGTTAATATTAGACTGAAAGAATTTTTTAACAAGACAGATCAATCTTATCTATTCAATTTTTTCAAGTCAATAAATGTCAAAGAATTTTCAATTTTTTTTTCAAAAGTTTTGAATAACTATGAATGTCATAGTGAAACGTCAACTTATTAATTAAATCGAGTTTTTTAAGATTCAACCAGCCTGTTATTGCTAATAATTATCAAGAGATTATATATATATATATATATATATATATATATATATATATATATATATATATATATATATATATATATATATTTAGTTCCTTGATAAGGGTATAAAGAGTACTTTGTAAAGGAAAAGTCAAGTGAAACTACTATTCATTCTTTGTCAAGCTTTCGAATACAATTTTCTTCTTCGGGGCTTTCTGGAAATACAATAAACATTTATTTAACTTTCACAATAAGTTTTTGGTCTTTTTTTACTCACCGAATATGAGGTTTGTTATAGAAAAGTATTGGGGCTCTGAACATTATTCGACTCCAAATTTAAAAATAATAATATAAACAAATTTATAAATTTTTTCCTTTAAATTAGCTGATTTTTCAAACTACAATGTCAGCAATACAATTTTTCTACGAGCGGGCGGAAAATTGAATTTGGAATAGCATGGGTTTTTTCCGCACTGTTTGGCAATGTGACTCTTTATGAATTGAAATGCGTGCGGGAAAAGAATATGTTTCTGAATACTATATATAAGCACTTATAATCAGATAAAAATATCTCAACTTTTGATTAGTTCTGTTGACTTTCCTCACGCTCGTAGAAAAACTATTGTACCTAACACTCGCGGAATAGTTATTTTCCTAACAAGTGCGGAAAGACTCTTTCCGCACGAGTTAGGAACAATATTTTTTCTACAAGCGCTTATTTTAACGGAGATTTTAACACACCGATGAAATTTGATTTGATATATTCAAATAATTTCATACTAATGACATATTATGTGAATTCACATGTCGTTTTCATAGTAACGTCGTCGGTGGCGTTCGGTGCATAGAGACATATCATTATTCAGTTTATTCTCTAATAAAAGCGTGCGGGAAAAATCCCCGCTATTCCATTACCGCACGCAAACGCGTGCGGAAATGGATTAGCAGGGGTTTTTCCCGCACTGTTTGGCAATGTGACTCTTTACGAATTGAAATGCGTGCGGGAAAAGGGTTGAAAGCGCGCGCTTGTAGAAAAAATGTTTTTCCGCACTCGGCTGCTTCACCGAACTCCGCTACGCGTCGTTCGGTGAACGGCAGACCCGTGCGGAAAAATTCATTTTCCGCACTTGTTAGGTAAATAGCTATTCTGAATTTGTTTCTCGTTTGATACGTCTTATTTTCTGGCAATTGACATTTCTGAAAAACATAATCTAAAATTATATATAACACGCGGTTCATGGACAATACTAATGTGGTCCCAAAATGGCTGAAGGAACTGTATGTTGATGATATAATTTAATGTTCTCAACACTATCTACAGAACAACCTACTATTAATCACATCCACAACAATCATTATTTCTAAAATATTGTCGAAATTAGGAGTAATGCCTTTGAAAAGGCAAATCCATAAATCAAATAATCTAGCCTTGTAATTTGAAGTTATGATGCAGGTATAATAAAAAATAGTGTATGATACATTTGTATAGGTGGCAATAAGTGCCTTTGAACCACTTTCAACTTTACGCGTGCTTTAAAAGCTCTTGTATGATAATATGGTATTTTTGCTATAGATTTATTTTGCCGATATTTCAACAACAACAAAATTTCTCCGTCGAAAGCAAAATCCCCCTGTCTCGGGGTTTTCCAGAAAAACAGCATTCATTGAAAACATTCCAGGTGGACTATTTTATACCACCATTTAAAGCCCATACGCGGATACAAACCCGGGAAACCAGACAACCAGATTATCTCCGCAAGAACCTGAAAATCATATGTATATATATATATATATATATATATATATATATATATATATATATATATATATATATATATATATATATATATGTTGATTTTCAGGTTCTCGCGGAGATAATCTGGTTGTCTGGTTTCCTGGGTTTGTATCCGCGTATGGGCTTCGTCTTCATTGAAGTCTGCTCGACGTTTCGGCAAAATCACATTTGCCATCTTCAGGTTGCTCTTCTTGGTCGGAGTGAAGTCGAGCAGACTTCAATGAAGACGAAGCCCATACGCGGATACAAACCCGGGAAACCAGACAACCATATGCCATTATATCATATATATATATATATATATATATATATATATATATATATATATATATATATATATATATATAAATATATAAATATTTTTCTCAATAGCTAAAAAATATTTATTAAAATAAAAAGTTGTGGCATTCAAATATTTATTCAGTTCTTGTAGCTAATTAGTTTTAATTTTTATTCCGAGCGTATTAATTACGATGGCATATAATTTCTCGAAACTGCAACTCTATCAAGGTCTAAATGCATTCACAATTGATGAATAATGGATTCATTCTAATACTCCTCCGAAACCCCACTTTGAGAATTTTTATCGATACTGCATAGTTGTTTGGGCAGATTTCAAGGTTTATTTAACTATCTGTGTTTTGCTATTTGCAATTCAAATAATTAATCCATAGTGTTGAATATTTTCGGTTTAATTAATCTCTTCAATGTCCCAATGTTTTCATTAGTTACGAGATACCTCACTGCACTCCAAATAACCATCGAATTGTGGAGATCATTTCAATTCATAATACTTTCTTCATACCGGAAATTATAATTCACATAATAAAACTTGAACAAATTTTGAAAAAAAAAATGCGTGAGCTGCAAAGTTCCGTCACTAAGGTCGTATTTTCTCATCATTTTTGCAATTTTTTACATACTACTTCTTTACCCCTCAATTCAATTTGGAGGGTATTAACAGGATACACAAAGCTCAAATACCTACGAAAATATATGAAATTTCTACATAAATGTTGCGGCGGTTAGAAGATACATTTGGAATTCCCAAATAGCAAATCTTTAACATCCACCGAATTCACGTACACATTTTTAGGATTCCAACTGAAATTGTTCTGACAGTAGAGATGCCCAAAGCTCGAAAATGCACAAAAGCTCTTAAAATCTCAACATAAAAATGACTACGATAAAAGAAATCATTTAAAACCCACAATGTGCACTTTCCTAACATGAACTCAATTTACGTACCGAATTTCAACTCTAACCCAATATATATATATATATATATATATATATATATATATATATATATATATATATATATATATATATATATATATATATATATATACCTTTATATATATATATATATATACAGTGTGTCGCATTTAAGATGAAGACACCCCTATATTTTTGTTATATAAAGGAATATAGATTGGAATTTTCGCACAGTCATAAATGGTGATGTTTCATATTTTTTGACATACTTAACCTAATTCTGAGTTTTAAACTCAGCCTACTACGATATGACAAATAAGGCCGATTCTCAATATTTTGTTTCGCGTGAGAGATATCAGAAAAAGTTATAGGAAAAAGTTGTTTAGAATATTTTTTTGGACCCATATACCAATTTTCATGACAAAATTCGAATTTAAATTTTTTCAATATTTTTCTATCTTAAAATTATCACAAGTTTTTTTTTAAATTTGATACTTAATATGCCATCGAAAATAATAAAATTTACAGAAGTGTCAAATACTAGTCAGTTTGGAGTTTATTGGGTTATGTTTTAGTTAGTGATTAGAGATCAGAGAATCAAAATGCCATTATAACTTTACGTGAAAAAATCGAAATAATTCGGTTATTTGGTGATGATGTTCGTATCAGCAGACAAGTTGCTGCAGAGTTTAACTTGGAATATCTCGAACGTGCTTCCGTTACTCATTGAAAAATGTATTCGAATGGACGGAGATCTAGCTGAGAGATACCTCATCTAATTACAGTTGATTAATTATTTTGTACTAGGAAAATTATTTTTTCATAAATTTTAAAAAAATTTAATCAGAAGAATAAGAGAGTTGTTGTAAAAATTCTCATTCCTTTGTGTTATTTATTTTATTGAAACATTTGAATATTCATAACATATTAAATTGTGAAGTTCTTACTTTCCATAGCGCACTGGTTATAAAATTGAAAAATGAACTGCATAATTTTGAATTATAACCAAAATATTGAATAACTTGAAAATGCGAATTTTGTCATGAAAATTGGTATACGGTCCTAAAAATATATTCTGAACAACTTATTCTCATAACTTTTTTCTATATCTCTAACGCGAAACAAAATATTGAGAATCGGCCCTATTTGTCAATTCATAGTAGGCTGAGTTCAAAATTCAGAATTCAGTTGAGTATCTTAAAAAATATGTCCCATCACCGTTTATGACTATGCGAAAATTCAAATCTGTATTTCTTCAAATAACTATAATATGGGGGTGTCTTCATCTTAAATGCGACACACTGTATATATATATATATATATATATATATATATATATAATAATATACATAGATATATATATATATATATATATATATATATATATTATATTATATATATGTATATATATATATTTATAATATATATATATATATATATATATATATATATATATATATATATATATATATATATATATATATATATATATATATATATATATATATTTATATATATATATATATATATATATATATATATATATATATATATATATATATATATATATATATATATATATATTAACAGAAATAAAACTATCTTTTTTTGGAAATATAAAATTTTATTCATCTAATTCAATTCCTCCATGATAAGCAGTACGACTGGTCTGATCCTAAGACTTTTCAACAAATGCCATAAGATAATATCATTATCCCTGAGAAAAGATTGAAATTAATTAAAGCTATAACTTCAGATATAAACAAATTTGCTATTTTTCAACTAGAAATATTTTCAATGGTTCGTTGAGGTAAAGTATGATAACTATAACCTAAGTACTTCAGTTATATAATTTTTTCAATTGTGGTTGGTGTTTAAATTTTTTGTGCCTGTGTTATGTAATGTACATTTGCTTTTAGTGATACGCATGTTATTTCAATGTTTGCATGATTTTTGTTAGATGTCTTAGAAGAAGATTCTAGGGATCATCTTCGCTTCACCAGCATGTCGCCCTATAGAAGGAGATATTCTTCCAGTAAGTTTGAGTTCAAAAATTTTTGTAGCTGTTCTTCTTGATCAGGCTACATATTTTGCGAACAACACTGAAATTCTATTGCTTTTATTGTGTTATTTCATTTGGTGATATCCGAAAATTTAATTTTTACAATATTTCGATTGTTTGGGAAGCTATTCTCATAGAACTTGTAAAAATTTGGAGGTTTGTATAATTTGAAACAAACAAACGTACACTCGCTATCATACGGTATTGAATGAACTCATGTCAATGAGGAGTATAAGAAGGCAGATCACGATATTAAACCTAGATCAATTCAACTACATTTTGATGTGTTTTTACATAGCAGCCCATTGTTTTGATTAGATGCAATTATTGATTTTTAAAATGCTCATAAATCCTCTATTTCTTTAGTGAAATGAGGACTCTAGGTTCAAGAGCTTTTCGTGATTGTTTGCATACTTACATTCTAATGCTTAGAGAGATTAAAACAAATGATTTGATTTGTCATTCTTCAGTTCAAACACTCTCCTCACTAAAAAAATAGTAATATGGGTTTATACAGACTAGTCTAGTCAACAAGTGCTTTTTTGTTCAACCTTTTTCAGCAGTCTCGAAAAAATATGTGCAAGGTCACATTCGATTCGGAATGGAATGTAGATATTTTTTGAAAAAATTAAGTTCCGATCGCGAAAATTGTTGAAGTTGTAAACAATATACTGAGAGAAAAAAGAGAGTTTTGGTTTTCTGCATATATCTCTAAAACTAATTGAGAATTTTGATATCCAAAAACAGATTCAAACAGAAGAGGAAATTTCCTAAATGAAAGTTTTAACTACCGAAACTGTAAGATCAATAATTATGGTTTTCTCATAGGGATAAAAATACGGCCGAAAATGGCTAATCTGGCTTGCGAAAAACACTCCCTAATAGGACACTTTAACAATAAACATTATTAAACCATAATGAAGAAATGAAAAAATTCAGGCACTAACTGGATAGTTCACTGAACAATAATTCGGTGGCAAAAAATTTCATGATTTTTCAATTAGTTATAGTATACAAAAGTTAATTAATAATTTTTTGCTGCTTGAACAAGAACATTGCAAGTGTGATAACTGTTGAACTGTAAATCTGAGATTTCTTCTCCTTCTAGGAGCTAGTTTTGAAAGGCTTCTGAATAGATCCCCGTTGAAAAACTTTGTTTTTCAGTGTCTTATTAATAATTTACGTAGTTGCAAAATAAAAAAAAATTAATCATACAAAAAAATTTTTTATTCTCCTATGAACAAAGCATTTGCTTATAACAATTTTTCAAATAATAGGAGACGAAAATTGAAAAAAACATTCATGAAGCTTCCGATTATTAGAAACGGTTCTATGAAATTATATAAAAATTTTTTATTTTATTTCGCAACTACGTAAATTGTTAATAATAAACTGACAAATTAGACTTTTTAAATTTTTTCAAAGGGGATCTATTCTGAAGCCTTTCAGAAATAGCTCCAAGAAAGAAAAAAAATCTCAGATCATAGTTGAACAGTTAGCACACTCACAATTTTCATTTTCAAGTCCAAAAAAATTTATAATTAACAATTGCATAACTAATTGAAAAATCGTGATAAAAAGCTTTTACCACCGAATAATGTTTACTTACCTATCCAGTAAGCGCCTTAATTTTTTCGTTCATAAATTTTCGTATTTAATAGGGTTAAATAATGTTTATTGTTAAAGTGTCCAAAATGGGTTCGACTTGCACAAGCCAGATTACCTGTTTTCGGTCGTATTTTTACCCCTCTGAGAAAATTATAAATATTGATCCTACAGTTTCAGGAATCAAGACTCTATTATAGAAAATTTCTTCCCCTTTCCGAATATTTTTTTAGATATCAAAAATCTCAATTGGTTTTTGAGTTATTTGCAGAAAACCAAACCACTCTTTTCATCTTTCCGTAAATTGTTTATAACTAACAATTTTCGCGAGCGGAACTGTATTTTTTCGACAAACATCTTCATTCTATTCCAGATTGAATGACACCTTGTTCATATTTTTCCTAGACTGTTGAAAAAGGTTGAACAAAAAAGCACTTGTTGACTCGACTAGACGAAGGATAAATAAAATCTTCTCAGAATAATTGTCAGTTCCAAGTTTCGGTTAAAAATTCATAGTATCATTTTGTTAATAGTTAATAACATATTAAGTGTGTTTCATTATATAATTTAGCTCGAAACTAAGGATGAGACATTATTATAATTCTTTTAAACAGGGTATGTAGTAAAATTTTTCGAATCATCGGTATTTGGCTAAACATGTAAACTGTTCAATTCATGATCGTTGAAGATATGTTGTAGATATGTTGAAAATTCAATTTCTTTCATTTTTATACCTTTTATTGATTTAAATATATTTCAAAATTTCGTTAGTGTGCAAGAAATTATTCTATATATTGAAAGGAATTGCTTTTTTTAATATCACGTGAATAATCTAAAATTTGAGGTGCTTATCAATAATCTACTCAAAAGCTGTTGATCAGGAAGAACAACTATATATTATTCGTATACTTATTGAAAATTAGAATATTACAAAAGAATATTAATGGCATATTGAAAATATGGTTTTTACGTATATGTATATTATTTTATATTATTTTTTATTTTATGATCAACTTGTATATCATATATCAATATTTAGTTTCGTACTTGTATCGAATTATGGTGGAACAGATTTAGTAAAATGAATTTCAACTACGAAAACCATTATTTTCGAAGCTGCCCAGACATTTTCTACTTTTTAAAATTGGCTCAAACTTCAATAACTTTTTGAATCAATTATTTGCATATCGTTTGTGTTAAATGTTGCTTGTGTTAGCCGGAAGCTCGTCATCGTCCATGGATCATGTTTGGGAAATGTATCCGCATCGTTTACTGGAAGCAGGATTGAGTCGCCATTCAGGTAAAGTTTCATCGGGGTCAATTTATCTGGTCTGGGTAGAAAAAAATCATTTTCTCACTCCATCGTATAACGCTTTCGTCTATAACTAACAGTAAATGGAAGATGGGACAGTTATATAATATAATAATATAGACATGTAATAAATATTAATGAAAATGTTGGCGCCCCTCTTGGAAATACTCAGCGCCTCGCACGTTGGAAATCTGTTCTCTAAACGTAAATTTTGCTGATTTTGGAATAATAACTGAAGACATCTTTTACAGCATCGAGTTATGTAATTAGCCCAATGTTTAGACTGGCTTTCTAGCATGCGGGAGGTCCCTGGTTCAAACGCCAGAGCCGACTAGTCTGAGATGATTTTTTTCACAGAGGTTTCCTTATGTCACCGTAATTAAGTTACTAATTACAAACTTCTAAGGTGAATGCTGGGTCAGTATTTATCCTCTGAACCCCTCCTCACCTCCACTTCTCCAAAAATCATACAACTGTATCCAATGATCTAGCTCCCATAACTCATGCATCGACCCCCTCATACAGGGAAGTAAACACGTGACATTTAATTTATTCAACACCTCTGAGACTATGATGTCGATCCATTAAAGTGCTAGATATAACAGCGTTTTCAGTTATTCTCTAAGTGAAAATTTCTCAGAATCATCTGGATTTTATCTCGATACATATTACGTAGTATGCAGCACAATGAAATAATTAGGTATTTTATTCCAATTTTGTCAAATCTACAAACAAATTGTTTCATAAATATATTAATAACCGGCAGTTTCGAACTGACGTTCATCCTCAGATAATACAAAGTATATCATGTCCCTCACGGTGCACCAGCTTTTATACCCCACACGCTATTTCACTCTACGTGAATTTTTTACACATTAATTAGAATTTATTACACCTATTCCCAAATTAATTAAAGTTGCAGAAATAAAGTTATGAGATTGTGCTGTAGAATTAGTCTAAAGCTGCACCACACTTCATCATCATGATCATCATCACTCAGCTCTCTGCGTCCACTGCTGGACATAAGCCTCCCCCATTTCTGCCCATTCCTTCCTGTCTTGAGCTCTTTGTATCCAGTTGCCTGCACATCTCTTTAGATCGTCCGTCCAACGTGTAGGAGGTCTTCCCTTACTTCTTTTGTCCAAGCGCGGTCTCCACTCGAGCAGCCTCTTCGTCCATCTCCCGTCCGTCATTCGTGCCACATGTCCAGCCCACTTCCACTTGAGTTTGCGAATTTGGACAACTACATCTGTGACGCCGGTTCTTCTTCGTAGATCATCATTTCTTATATGACCCCGAGCATGGACCTTTCCATCTTGCGCTGTGTTACCATAAGTTTGTTAGCACTTGCTGTAGTTAGTGTTAAGGTTTCAGCTCCATAGGTCATGACCGGCAACACGCATTGATCAAACACCTTCCTCTTCAAACATTGTGGTACGTCGCTTTTAAAGACGTCCGCAAGCTTTCCATAGGCTGCCCAGGATAGTGTAACTCTTCTTTTTATTTCGCACGTTTGGTTATCTCTTGAGATTTGGACCTCATGACCAAGATAATTATACTTGTTCACCAAAGCTACTTCCTCATCACCAATGAAAATTTGCTCACTGGGAACTAAATTTGTCATATATTTTGTTTTTGAGATATTCATTTTTAGACCGATGTCAGCACATGCGTTTTGTAGTTCCCGTAACATATCTTTAATGTTTTTGAGGTTATCTGCTAGCAAAACTATATCATCCGCAAAACGTACCACACTTACACCATATTAATTATTCTTGATTCAGAACTTTTCTGTAATTAATTACAATTAATTACAGTTAATTACAACCATTTTCTCCTCATTGCAATGCCACAATTCCAAAAAGTAGGTAGCGCATGGAAAAAAATTTGACAATAATACATACGCGTAAGGATATTCCTTTATTTCAATAGCCCGCTCCATTTTACAGATACAAGAAATCTTCAGGAGGGTTGAAAAAGTAATGATGAATAAGCTGCAGGTTAATGGGGAGGTGTATTTATCGATAAGAATTTTCACGAGAGAAAAAATCATAGAATTTTTGAATAAATCATAGAAATACAGGGATTTCAATTTATTACAATAGCCCACTCGGTTTTATCCACACGAAAAATGGCCAGCAGGATTAAAAAATAATAACAGAGAAGCTGCAAGTGAGTGGGGTAGTGTAATGATTGATAAGAATTTTCACGAGACAAAAAATTATAAAATTATCGAAAATATGATAAAAATACAGTTTTTACACTATCCCACTAACTTGCAGCTTCTTTGTCCTTATTTTTTTAATCCTGCTGACCACTTCTTCTATCGATAAAACCGAGTGGCTATTGTAATAAATTGAAAACCCTGTATTTCTATCATATTTTCGATGATTCCATAATTTTTTGTCTCATGAAAATTCCTTCAATTATCACACTACCCCACTCACTCGCAGCTTCTTTGTTATTATTTTCTTAATCCTGCTGACCTTTTTTTGTGTCGATAAAACCGGGCTATTGTAATAAATTGAAAACCCTGTATTTCTATCATATTTTCGAAAACTAGGTTTTTTTCTCTGGTGAAAACTTATCGATAATTGCACCACCCCACTAAGCTGCAACTTATTCATCATTACTTTTTCAACCCTGCTGAAGATTTCTTGTATCTATAAAATGAAGTGGGCTATTGTAATGAATGAATATCGTTACGTTTATGTGTTATTGTCATATTTTTTCGATGCGCTACCTACTTTTTGGAATTGTTGCATTGTAATGAGGCCGGAAATGGTTGTAATTAATTGTTATTAATAAGATAATAGTTTTTAGTCAAAAATAATTAATATGGTATAAGTGTGGTGCAGCTTTAGACTAATTTTATACCGCAACCTCATAACTTGAGATCTGCAACTGTAATAAATTTGGGAAAAGGTGTATAAATTGTAATCAATGTGTAAAAAATTCACGTAGAGTGAAATAGAGTGTGGGGTATAAAAGCTGGTGCACTGTGAGGGACATAAGTAGGTATATCTGTGTTTTCAAAAGATTTGTATGCAGATTAGACATAGGGGATCCAAATTTGAAGTTGGTTTTCAGCTGCAACAAAAATATCAAGCTAGTAAGTACAAAATATGAATTATAAACAAATATAAATTGAAAATATCGAATTTAATACGGTTGTATTTTGCCATTTACGATCGGCTTCAGAAATTCTAAATTCAGTAACAAATTTACGATAACATTAAAATACCGATAAATACATAGTTAAAATTTACTTATCGTTTTTCTTTTTGAATGAATCGAATTGTTGAAATAATCTTTTGTGGAACAACGAAACATTTCATATTCTCATAATGATCAAATCATGAAAAACATACTAGTCGACCATGGTCAATTTCTTACATTACATAAAGTGAACTAGGAAAATTCTTTAATAATTTAAAATATTATCAAACAACTTTCCAAGGGAGTTGGTTATACGTATTCCGCAACGCAAAATCTGCATTCACAATCGAACGGTGAATTATAGAAATTGTCAAGTCACCCCGACTGAAAATCTGCATAAGCTGTTTCGATCTTATTAGATCTCATCAGTGCAGCTTATTTGACTCGGAGTGAATTAACAAATTTCTAATTGTTTCCCAATAGAAATCGTGGTCGGTAACAATGTCTGGATAACAGACATTGCATTTTCGATCTAAGCGGTGAATTGTTGGTTCCCAATATCTTTGGTGGGAGGGCGCTCTGGGTTGTTATCCAGACATTTTTACCGACCACGATTTGTATTGGGGAACAATTAGAAATTTGTTAATTCACTCCGAGTCAAATAAGCTGCACTGCTGAGATCTAATCAGATCGAATCAGCTGTATGCAGATTTTGAGTCGGAGTGAATTGACAATTTCTATAATTCGCCGTTCGATTGTGAATGTAGATTTTGCGTTGCGGAATACGTATTACCAGCTTCCTTGGGAAGTTGTTTGATAATTTTTTAAATTATTAAAGAATTTTTCTTGTTCACTTTATGTAATATTTTCATAATGCTTATATGGATTAAAATTATCTTATTGCAGATAGTAATAAGCTGCTAATGTTTTTTTTGGTCAAATGAAAATTATAATTCAGACGGGGATATCTAGTAGGTTTTTACCTTTCGCGGTTTTTCTTTAATATTTTTCCAACAACAATTTTCGGCGTTTAATTTGAAGTTTAAGTAAACTTTGGGGTTATTTGCATAAGATACGGTTTATTTTTTCCTAGAAATTAAAATTTTGCTGGCGGAAACTCGAATTTTTGTTTAAAATGTTTTACGAAGAGTTTGATATCTATAACGACAACTTGGACGTTCTAGAATTCCTGGAATATGGTAGCCTGTAACAGTACACACATATTTATTTCAAAAATATTTGCTTGGCAATAGTCAAGCTATGCAAAAGTGTTGGTATCCGATTATATTGTTTTATTGTTATAGATTGTTTTTCAATCAACAATAATCATCTTATAGGTATTTTGCCAGTTATTCTCTCTAGGTGGTGAAAAATATGGCCAGCAGAACTGAAGGCGTGGATTTATAGTTTATGTATACTAGTGAACAATGCACTAATTTAACTCATAAATGCAAATTTACCCTCCGTAATTAAAAATACACACAAAAAAAAAATTATTAATATGATATCAAGGGTAGAGTGCTCATTAAACCTGTATAACTTTGTAGGAATGACAGCTTGTCCACCATGGATCAGCTTATTTTAGCATTAAAATTGTATGCCCATGAAGGACATTTGCACAGTATTGCTCAATTTGTTGGAGTTCATACATCCACAGTTATACGCTCTATCTGGAAAGTATCAGTGTAGTCCCCTTTCCCTTTTATTATTATCTTCCATTTTATGTATATTTAGTACAAATCACAAAAAAACAACTTCTTTACTATTATAACTAGGTTAGAAAAGAAGAACAATAAATTCTGTTTCTTCTTTTTACTTCATGTAATTTAAAATATACAATATGTAATTTTTTAATTCATACTTACTCACAGAAATATTAATAGTTTCCTCATAACCAGAGCTTAAGAAGTTGACCACCTGTGTCTTAGCAATAATACAATCTTTATTTGAAGCTTCGAATAGAATTGTTTATCATTTATAGAGAAATTGTTTTTATCTCAAGACATTTGAGAGTTTTTGAATCAGTTATGTCTGTTATAAAGTGAAGTCAAGTCGGGAGATCTTTCCGGCCACTTAATTACACCTCTTTAAACAATCCATCTCTGAGGGAAATTTGATGATTATACTTTCAATCGTCTCAAAAAAAATACCTTGTTTTTTGAATTAGAAAAACGGTTTTATTGAATAGTTTTCGTCATGAAATTCATGACTTCTTCACAAAGTTTTGAAAAAGTCATGAATTTCGTGAAGAATCGAATCATGAACTATTCATTCAATAAGGACGTTTTTCAAATTGCCTCTTATTGCTAAAAAAAGACAAGTTAATAGCAATAAAACGCAGGCAAAAAGAATTAAAATATATTCCTGGAATAATAACATTTGTTCCGTATGTAAATATCCGAAAGGATCACTTATACCAGCTTTTTAATAAATCTACACCAATTAATATTATTTTTATATAATGAACAATTATGTATTCTAATCAGAATCTAAATAAAATATACAATTAATATTTTTAACATAATCAATAATTCTAACTGGAATGTTAATAAAATTTATAACAATGTTAAAATTTATAACGATATATCATGGTACAATTCATTTGTGTATTCAACCTTTCATTTGAAATCAGATTCCAGCGTCGTACTCACGGAAGACACCGACAGTTTCATTATAGGACAAAGAGTATGGGTGGGAGGAGCAAAACCAGGCACTATAGCTTTCATAGGAGAGACCCAGTTCGCCCCTGGAGATTGGGCTGGTATTGCACTTGATGAACCAATAGGTAAATTAGATAATTTGGAACAACAACCAAAATGCAACACCCAATACTTATGGACTTATGGAACTATATAACATATTTACATATATACACTTATGTATATATATATATATATATATATATATATATATATATATATATATATATATATATATATATATTTATCTATATATATATATATATATATATATATATATATATATATATATATAATATGTATATATATTATATATATATATATATATATATATATATATATATATATATATATATATATATATATATATATATATATATATATATATATATATATATATATATATATATATAGAGATGGGCAAATGTGTGGAACCAAGTAAATATCTCTGGAATTATTAGAGATATCAAAATGAAATTTGGAAGGTGGACACTACAGTAGATTGCCTATTTGTTTTCATATTTTTTAACAATTTTGAACTTCCAGTTTCACCGGAAGCAATGTCGATTTTAAAATTTGCAATGGAACACCCTGTATATTATTTTAGTTTCTGATTAAACATTTTATTACGAATACAAAAATATCGGGTTCGATATTTTTTATTTCAATACCTACCGAGATATTAACAGAAAAGTAACTAAGGAAAGGAAAAATTTGATGGTAGCTAGTAGTCCATGAAATTCATTGTGTGTTCCTTTCCTTAGTTACTTTTCTGTTAGTATCTCGGTAGGTATTGAAATAAAAAATATCGAACCCGATATTTTTGTATTCGTAATAAAATGTTTCATCAGAAACTAAAATAATATACAGGGTGTTCCATTGCAAATTTTAAAATCGACCATACTTCCGGTGAAACCGGAAGTTCAAAATTTTCAAAAAATATGAAAAAAAATAGACGATCTACTGTATTATCCACCTTCCAAATTCCATTTTGATATCTCTAATAATTCCAGAGATATATACTTGGTTCCACATACATATATATATATATATATATATATATATATATATATATATATATATATATATATCTATATATATATATATATTATATATATATATATATATATATATATATATATATATATATATATATATATTATATATATATATATATTACTGTATATATATATATATATATATATATATATATATATATAATATATATATATATATATGTATTATATATATATATATATATTGGATGTCCTAATTGTCATGGGCCACTATTGCTATCTCGGTAATTATAAGAACTACAATGTTGGTCTAATCAGACAAAATGTGCAGTTTTTGGAGGACATTGAAAATCTAGTTTCATATATGAAAAAAAAATCCATCTCGAGCTATGGGGTTTTTTCGAAAAATTGCTCAAAACAATTTGATCGAATATCTCAAAAAGGATAATTTCTACAAAAAAATAGTTAAGGAAAAAATTCATGCATTTTAGACGTTCTTCAATTTGGTATTTTTTAAGCAAATTTGGTTCGTCTAGTTTTCGAGATATATCAATCAACTTACTTTTTTTGAATGCGGACCTGTATTTTTTAACGATGTATCACATGTTCATATTTGTTTGCGTTTCAATGATGAAAAAACAAAATTTAAGTTGTATTGAGTTTTAAAAAAAATTAGAACATCAGAGGTGGCTTAGACTACCAATAAAACAATTGCCTATTTTAATAACATAAAGTTGCAGCGTGTAATGAAAGACACTGTTTATTAAGTTTTTAAAAATTCAAACTTTTTACCATTTAATTAAATTCAAGTTATGTTATAAACCTCAAAAATAATTTTTTTTAAATTACATTTGCCAAAATTCAAAGTGGATGATACAAACCTAATGCATTTGTTACATCTTCTCCATTCTTTGCCGTTACAGTTGTTCCCCGTTCTGAAGGATTATTAAATGATCCGTATAGTAGCAAATTTCGCTCTAGCCTTGTAAAAATTATTCGATTCGGTAAGCGCCTTTCGGGGTACGAATTTTGATACATTTGAAGGGGTTTTTCAGCACTTCGAGATGCTTTTGGTTAACAAAAAAAATAAATCTAATTTTTCCCATTGGAAAACGATACCATGTTGGTTTAAACTTACTCTGACACGACACATGTATTACGGATCATAGGCTTTTATAAGCAATTGTTTCTCTTTGCTCTATGAATAAACCTATGTAAAATGAAAAAGTGCCAAAAAAGTTAAATACTAGTTTTTTACCATTTAAATACAAACGAATATGGAAATGTGATACATCGTTGAAATCAGAAAAAAATTTTTTTTTTAATTTGGAATGAAAAATGCAGGTCCGTATTTAAAAAACAAAGTTGAATGTGATATTTCGAAAACTAGACGAACCAAATTTCTTTAAAAAAAAACAGCTTGAAGAACGTCTAAAATGCAAAATAAATTTTCCTCACTAATTTTTTGTAGAAATTATACTTTTTGAGATATTCGATGAAATAGTTTTGAGCAATTTCTCGAAAAACCCCTGTAGCTCAAGATAGAATTTTTTTTTATCTGAAACCGGATTGTCAATTTCCTCTAAAAATGCATCTATCTAATTTGACCAACCTTGTAGTTATTTCTTATAGTTACCGAGTTAGCAATAGTTGCTCATGACAATTAGGACAACCTGTATATATATATATATATATATATATATATATATATATATATATATATATATATATATATATATATATATATATAATTATTTATTCGAATTGTTGTTACCTGTGAACTATTTCTAATCTCTTGATAATTATTAGCAATAACAGGCTTGTTGAATATCAGAAAACTCGATTTTATTAAAAAGTTGACGTTTCGCCACGACATTCGTGGCTTCATCAAAACTTTTGAAAAAATTGAAATTTCTTTGAAACATAGTAGTCTTTTCTAACTATTCAAATTTTTTCAAATCAATAAATGTCAAAGAAATTTCAATTTTTTCAAAAGTTTTGATAAAGCCACGAATGTCGTGGCGAAACGTCAACTTTTTAATAAAATCGAGTTTTTTGATATTCAACAAGCCTATTATTGCCAATAATTATCAAGAGATTTTATATATATATATATATATATATATATATATATATATATATATATATATATATATATATATATATATATATATATATATATATATATATATATATATATATATATATATATATATATATATATATATATATATATATATATATATATATAATCTTTTGATAATTATTAGCAATAACAGGCTGGTTGAATCTTAAAAAACTCGATTTAATCAATTCAATCTTATCTATTCAATTTTTTCAAGTCAATAAATGTCAAAGAATTTTCAATTTTTTCAAACAATTTGAATAACTATGTATGTCATAGTGAAACGTCAACTTATTAATTAAATCGAGTTTTTTAAGATTCAACAAGCCTGTTATTGCTAATAATTATAAAAAGATTAAAAATAAATCACAGGCAACAACAATTCGAATAAATAATTATATATATATATATATATATATATATATATATATATATATATATATATATATATATATAATATATATATATATATATATATATATAAATATATATATATATATATATATATATATATATATATAATTATTATTATTATTAATCAACTAGAGTAAAAAAACACTTGGCTTTATTTGACTAAAATTGCTATACTGATTCGACATTAGTCCTTTTATTAAGGAAGTATGTGAAAAAAAAAATTCAATTAATTTGGGGACAAAGTTAATTGAAACATTTGCATTAGGTTGAGAATAAATACAATGTAAGAATTATTAGTACGGTTCCTTATTGGTCAATAATAATGACAGACAAACATTATTTGAATAACCTGGTGTATGTGAATTGAAATGTATTGATTGTGATGAATTTTATGCTAGTTTAACTTATATACATAACAGCGGAACCAGATTGGATGAACACATCAATCATCCAATTTAAAAACGTCACAGAATTTTCGAATATTCCATAAGGAATAACCATTTTATAGATTTAAATAATCCGGAGATATTGCATTTCTTGAACAATTTAAAGATGGACCTTTTAGAACCTCTAGACTACAGATTACGTCGGCTAGCATCAGGAACTTACCCATCACTAATGACCTAATAGATAGATTTATGCATTTTCAAAACAGTTTAAAAATTCTTGATAATGGGTTAATAGCCCCATTTTGGATCATGTTTTTTATTTTTTTTTAAGGTAGGTAGGTAGGTGCTTGAAATAAAGCAAAAAACTGAACTTAAGAAGTCATATTTATTTGTAGACTAAAATATCAAAATGAAACAAACAGAATAAAATCATAACAAAATAAATTAAAATAAATTCTTGTTCACGCCCAATAAAAATATATTTGGGTAAAAAAAAATTTATTATAACCAGTATCCTATAAAGCGTTTATATTGATAGTATAAAGTAAAGTAGAGAGCACTTACCATTTTATAAAAAAATCAAACCGTTGAAATTGCAGTCAGCAGGTATTCAGCACTTAATTTTTTAGAAAAAACTTTAAATGTAAAAATTAGTAGGATTACTTGTTTTTATGCACTTGTTGCACGGTCCAGTGAACTAACCAGTTTAGAAACGCTCCTGGCGATGCATCGCTTTTATAGCGCTCCAGGCATTATTCATGTCTGAACAGGAAAAATCGAAAACTACCGCCTGACATGTTCTCGTAACATAGGAATCGGCAGTAACTTGATGATATACTAATAAAATTTCGTGTGTATTTATACCTAATCCTATTTAATTTCTCAACTTTTATTTTAAATTTATTTTTGTTGCAAATTTTTTTGCAATTTTTGATCCTGGGTTTTGGCGCCCCTAAAGGATGGCGCCCCTGTGCATTGCACACTTTGCACATATGGTAGCGGGGGCCCTGGCCCGAAGCATATATGTCGAGTAAATATAGCAGTTTAGTAGAATCAAGTCTAGTGTTTTACTTGAGTTGATATATAATTTTGAACAATGTTCCACCATGTGTTAAGCGAAGTCATTCGACGTGGTTAGTTTGACAAAATTAAAGCATATCGGTACAAAAACATTCTTAAATAAAATCAATAATTCGTTATGCACAATTCTCTCCAGGGCTGTATTAGCTATACTATACGTAATTATTTTTACGTGAAAACTATACAAACATAACTTCAAAATTGGGTGTTGCAGTGTTGAAGCAATATTCAAAACTGCAATCTGAATCAAATTAATCGTAGGTAAAAATGATGGTACTGTGGCCGGTATCAGATACTTCCAATGCGAGCCTAAGAAGGGTGTTTTTTCGAGACTCACAAGACTAACTAGAGTGCCTTTGGAAGATGCAATTCATCGCTCATACGATAGCTTTTCCACCCCTCCCGGTAATGGGGTTAGAAGTCCTATATCGCCTACGGGAAGTACGAGAAGTTTGTTGAAATCTCCTATGTCGCACTGTAAGTATTATCCACTCATAAAAGCGAGAAGTCTGTGAGGTACAACTGTAGAGTCATTGATTTCCGTGAAAAATAAATACACTGCCCGAAATAAACTCTTGCTTTCATAGATTTGATGAGTGATAATCGTGAGTTCACATTGTAGACCGGGAGCCGAGAGGGTTTCTGCATGTATCATAGGCCCCACGACGAGACTTTGGCGGCTGATAGGAAATGTTATTCCCGACTTTGAATTCTCGGTATGGCACCCCTAAAGTGTAGCTTCTAGGAGGGGTGAATTTTCAAACGTGTTATCTATATACATGCCCCTGGATCATAGGCCCCACTTTGATTCCTCTATTATGTCGTCAAGCAAGTCGCCAAAGTCCGCAAACTCAATATGCCATACCAATATGGCGTCACTTAAGGTCCGCCATTCTTACCGAAACGTATAATTTTTCCAATGTGAACATGGATCATAGGCCTCGCGCTGTTGTTTCATGATCTTTGTTAACAATGAACTGTAGAACGAAGATCTCAAAATGCCATACCTCTGAGGCGTCGCCAACAAAGATCACGAAACAACAGCGTGAGGCCTATGATCCATATTCACATTGGAAAAATTACACGTTTCGGTAAGTATGGCGGACCTTAAGTGACGCCATATTGGTATGGCATATTGAGTTTGCGGACTTTGGCGACTTGCTTAACCACATAATACAGGAATCAAAGTGCGGCCTATGATCCAGCGGCATGGATATACACAACACGTTTGGAAATTCACCCCTCCTAAAAGCTACACTTTAGGGGTGCCATACCGAGAATTCAAAGTCGGGAATAACATTGTCTATCAGCCCCCGAAGCCTCGTCGTGAGGCCTATGATACATGCAAAAACCCTCTCGGCTCCCGGCCTTTTTTTTTTTTTTAACTCGAGGGACCTACAGTTTAACGCCGGTTCCGAACAGCCAATGGGCTTGTAAACTATGTACATTACCCAACAATATTTCATCTTATATAACCACTAAATTCCGGACATACACAACACCCAAGAGCAAGGTGGGACTCGAACCCACAATCCTCGGTTTACAAACGGTATAAGGCGGTTCACCTTACCGCTGGTCTACCGAGGCCTCTGGCTCCCGGTCTATTGGAGCGAGATATATAATCTCTTGCATTGGTATGGTAAACAGCAGCAATGGCAATTGTAATTACAATTGCTAATTATATAAACGAATTGAATATTTGAAGCAAATACATAATGTACATCTATTTTAATTAGAAACGAAATGAAACCACCTGTTTTTACGGATTTATATCAAGTATCGGCCTTCAATTTTCATTGAATCATTGAAAATTCCTGAAACTGTCTTGTCGGCGTTGTGGTATTTCAAATTTTTACTAAGAAGTGCTGCATTCACTCCAAAACTGTGGTTCCTAACAACATGTTGCCGAAATATATGAAGCTGAAGACGAATAGAAAACAATGTGTTATGCAAAAAAGGAAGTTCAATTTGAATTGTTGAAATGGCACAAATAATATAACTGAGGCAGTATCAAAATTTAGTATTTATATATTGAAAACTAGGGTTTGCATTTTGTTCTAATTACAAGATTAATAAATAAGAATTCTATTTTACTGCTAGAAGTGACTGTTAAATAGTTGAATGTGACTTAATAGATCGGAATCATTTAGAAAATAATGAACAAAAATCTCTTTTTATTCATTAAAAGAAATTACTTAAGTCAAAATATTTTTCTTTAACTTATAGGGTCTCTGCGGTTGGGATTTCCTATGAGTATTAACAGGTTTCTGAATCACCAGAATATTTAATCAAAAACCTAGTTGGCTGATATTTATCTTGTAATATCTCGGAATAGGCTAGTCTATATTAATTCATGACTTTGATCGAATGATTTAATTTTCCGAGATTTCCGAAATTATATGATTATTTTTATTTCTTCATTAAGAAAGTTTAGTTGAAATGCGAAGCTTAGATATTTTTATCAGTTGTTCATTTATTTGTAGGTATTACACTTTGAATTCATCTATTGCCAGATAGATGAGTTATTGAAATTCTGAATTATACCAGTTAGTTTCCTTTAAACTGTCCTATGAATCTTATTTCTAACCAAACATGTAGAAATTTCAACACAGCTTATCTTTACCCAGTCCTTCTCCTGAGGCGAGTCATAAATGCAACATGATACGAAATCAATGTACTCTTCGGTGAAAGAAAATGTTGCTGAAATGAAGCACTATGCAAAATTTGATTCATTGCAGTTTGTGGAGGTTAAAACCGTGTTTTACAAGTGGTTATATACTAGTTTCGGCAAATTAACATCGAAAGTGGTAAAATAAATTATTTACCGTACCTGCCTTTATCATCAGGATTTGAATCTGTCTGGAATTCTTCAAAGAATATAATGTCGTTTAAAGATAAAAAGATGAATCAATATTTCAACATTCCACGAAACTATACGCTACATTTCTACAAGAGAACAACTATTTTTCAATTCCATGTGAAGTATTTTTCAAGCGGAAATTCACGCCATAGGAAGGTGCATTCAGTTCAACCTCGATAGGAAATACCGGAACAAGGAAATTGCGATCCTCTCCGATAGCCAAGCAGCCATCAAAGCGTTGAGCTCTTATAACATCAACTCAAAGATGGTTTGTGAATGCCTAGACAAACTAAACGATCTGGACAGGAACAACAAAGTGATCCTCCTCTGGGTGCCGGGGCACGTCGGAGTGAAGGGTAATGAACAAGCAGACACCCTGGCACGAAAGGGTGCGTCAACGCCACTAATCGGGCCAGAGCCTTTCTGCGGACTTGGAAAATCTTACTTCCAAGAAGAACTCAATAAAGCTGAAGAAGCAATGAGAGCAACATACTGGCAAAGACTTCCAGAACTGAGGCAGGCCAAAGATCTCCTCGGAAAGTTCAACCGAGCAAGATCGAAGACACTGATTAACCTCAGCAAAACTAGTCTAAAGAAAATCACAGGATTTCTTACGGGGCATTGCAGACTCAAAGAACACCTAAGGAAGCTAGGTTTAGAAGGGGACAGCACCTGCAGATTCTGCAAGGAACGTCCAGAAACACCCCACCATATACTGATGGAGTGCTATGCTGTGCACCATGAAAGACTGAACACACTGGGATCATACCAGCTGACTGTAGAAAAATACCACGAATAGACCCCCTTAAAATCCTCAAATTCCTGAAGGTATTGAGGCTTGAGGGGCTGCTGTAAAACGAGAACACATCGAAAAGCAGAAGAAGATGGGGCACAATAGATCTGATAAGGTCGCAGCGCATCGGTCACCATCCACACCTACCAATACCAATAAGGCGCAATTCCACTTGGGCAACATTTAAGCGACATGTAGCATGCGACAATGACGCATGCTACACTCAGTCTTTCAATTGGAGCAACATAAGGCAACATGCAGCATGCTACAATGACGCATGCCACATGTTGACCGGTGTTGCCCAGACACATGCGTCAGTATTCGACAAGATTCATCGTTTTAAATAGTGTCGGCGTTTATCCGATAGTCATCGGTTCGGTGCGACTTGTATCCTGCGACAAGGAGTGGAATATTGAGAAAACTACTTTGTTCATTGAAGATTATCATAATTCTCCGGAATTATGGAATAATAAAATATCAGATATCCGGTACAGATATATAAGTGAAGCTTAGCCGGTAGCCAAATATATTAATGTTACTGATAACCTAACACGAGGTGGTATTGCTCCAGGAAAGTTATCAGGTTTTACGAGATCTTCCTCTCGGCTCATTCGAGTAAAATTTTGAAGCAGATCTTTATCGTCAGCAATCACTTTTTTGTATAAATCTTCCTGAGCTTTTTGACCACCAACATATAATTGTTTCCTCCTCCTCCTTGCTTCCTTCTTTTCCTTTTTCTATTCAAAGCTATTAGCCAATATGCAGCAGTCACAAGTTTTTAAATTCGTGCGACATAGTTGCACCTACGAATAGATGTGTAGCATGCTGCATGTTGCCTAATGTTGCCCCAATGGAATTGCTCCTTTAAACACATTATTTCTCCCACAATTCCTCCATATTATGATATTCATTTCTGCTGGTGATTTTTCAGATGGATGTGTCGTGGTAGAATTAATTTATTGATTAAATTATATTTTTATTTTACGAATAAGTATAGTTATGAGTTTCAATACAACCATGAAAGTTTGTAATAGATTTGAGGAGCGTCATTTTGGGCAGTGTATTATGTTCGCTTACCTACTATTATCGCAGCGCCTAACTTAAAATTTACCAAAACTACATAGACTTCTCGCAACTTGCGTTCGAAGAATTCGATAGCCTCGAATTTTTCTTTTTAGACGCCTCCAATACAAGTTTGGCATCTACTTCTACCTCGCACATCATCGATTATAAAATGGGAGACAGGGTAATTATCAAAAGCAGCCAGGGATCAAAAGTGGGCACAGTAAAGTTCATAGGTTACACCGATTTCGCGGCTGGCGAATGGGTGGGTGTTGAACTGGATGACCCAAGAGGTAAAAATGATGGAGCTGTCGATGGAAAAAGGTGAGATAAATACAGGAACATTTATGAAATATTCGTTTCGATCTTCTTTCTTTAGACACCAGAATGAGCTACTTTTCGCGAAGCATTTTCGCTGATATCTGCTTCAATATATTTTCCCGAATCAATTACAAAAGATTTACGAAAATTATGTTTAGTTCCAAGAAGATATTCAGTAGCTTGCGGGAAATTCTTTTTCAATTTTGGTATTAGTACAATATGTTTTAGCTACGAATTCTTACTTAAATTATTCTTCGGCTGATGATACCAGATTTTTATTTGAAATTTCCATTCAAAATAAAATAGTACAAATGATCTCTATTCAGAATGCCAGATTCCAGTTCATCATTTTATTTTTTTGTTATATTGAAAAAGAAGATGAAAATATTACAATGAAGGTCAAAAGAATGTTCTAAAATAAACAATAGGTATATCAAACTTTTCCGAAGGAGTTTCTATATGAATCAAACATCAGTTCCAAGTCTTATTTTGATATAGTTTATGGTTTATATAGATAATAAGATTGTATTGAACAGTAACACATTAATTTATGAGTAGTGCTTCAAGCTGTGAATCTGATTAATCGAAATAAAATTTAAAGTAGCTTAATATGACAAATCCAAAGAACTTTCTTTTTGACAGCAGGCGTTAACTTCTATATCATATATCACAATTTGAATTCGAGATATTACTTAACGACTATGTTTGCAGATATTTTACATGTCAACCTAATTATGGCTTGTTTGCGCCTGTCAATAAAGTTAGCAAGTCGCCTTCAAAAGTAAAACCTGGGACTTGCGCTGTACACAGTTCCGGTTTGCCGCCTTCGGGTATGCGCAAAGCCACATCTAAGGAATCCATGATCAGCTCAACCTCTAGCGTTAGAAGGGTAAGACTCGGTGTCAATTCCTTAACTCCCAAGGTATGTTTTGCTTGTTTCCATAGATCCCTCTAGCGGGAATGTCCAACTGAATTATTTCGTTCCATGAAAGTAGTCACTTAAGTATATTGATTTTTTTTGGGAAAGGTTTGTTATTTACTCATTTCTTTTAATATTGCATGTGGTTGCATACTGCACTAATGGCTTAGTGCATTGCAATATTTAATATATTGAACAAATTATTCCGGTTAACTTCGGTCTACATTTAAAAATTGTTTTTTAATGTAAAATACTATAGTCCATTGAAATGTTACATTTTTTTGGGCGAACCTTGCGTTTCTTAGAGGTCGCAATTTATTGTTGGGATGTGTGAGGGGGGTCACTAGGAGCTCAACTCCAAGTTTATGGGGTTGCAACCCTTGTCCCGCGGCTGCCATATTAGAAAAAGTGGTGCAAACACTTTTTTCGCTGTATCTCCCGAACGATTAATCCCACAAAAATTTTGTCGAGACATAATTTGTAGTAAATCGCTTTGTCTATTTAACTTTTTTCAATAAAATGACAAATAAAAAAGTTATTAACAGAAATATGAGAAAATTTACAAAAATATTTTCTTTTTTGTTATATAACTGTTTCATTTTTCATTTCACGACCAAATGACTTCAGACCACTCTTAATTATAGAGCATTTTTCAACCAACATTTTCACATATAATTTTTTTGGATTTAAGGAATTTATGGGAGTTCCAGAGTGCTCCAAAGTCGACTAGGTTCTTACTACTCGCAATAATCCGGTAACTATGAAACGTCTGCCTTACTTTTTTATTTTCATAAATCGTTTTTAATATTTGTCTTAACTACCTAAAAATTACCTTTTTTTATTACTGCACTTTTAGAAGTGGGTTTTCGTGTTGACCAAGCTGAATGAGATGCAGATACATCGTCTATTCTGCGCTTGCTGCGTCCCAATCCTATGATACCGTGAATAACGTAGCATTAGTAAGATTCAGCTTGGTCAACACAAAAAACCACCTCTGATAGTGCAGTTTTCAGAAGGTCTATGAACTTTGCTTTGTTCTTTTCATTAACAATAAATTTTTCTTGGGATATTGCTGGTACGGTGCTCTTATCAAACTTAATCTCGGTTGATTGATGCTTTTTTGTGCGACGCAAGCGGTGACTTTGTTTGTAAATGTACAGTCGCGTTAGAAATTATTGTAAAGAACAAGAATATTTTTGGTTGTATAGTAATAAAAAAAGGTAATTTTTAGGTGGTTGATCATATATAAATGTTAAGACAAATATTAAAAACGATTTATGAAAATAAAAAAGTAAGGCAGACGTTTCATAGTTACCGGATTATTGCGAGTAGTAAGAACCTAGTCGACTTTGGAGCGCTCTGGAACGTCCATAAATTCAACAAATCCAAAAAAATTATAGGTGAAAATGTTGGTTGAAAAATGCTGTATAAGATTGGTCTGAAGTCATTTGGTCGTGAAATGAAAAATGAAGCAGCAATATAACAAACAAAAAATATGTTTGGAAATTTTCTCATATTTGTGTTAATAACTTTTTTATTTGTCATTTTATTGAAAAAAGTTAAATAGACAAAGCGATTCACTACAAATTATGTCTCGACAAAATTTTTGTGGGATTAATCGTTCGGGAGATACAGCGAAAAAAGTGTTTTCTAATATGGCGGCTGCGGGACAAGGGTTGCAACCCCACAAACTTGGAGTTAAGCTCCTAGTGACCTCCCTTACACATCCCAACAATAAAATTGCGTCCTCTAAAAAACGCAAGGTCCAATGCAACTTCTCAATGGACTACTAAGAATTAAGCTGAAGTTTCGTTCTAAATTTCTAAAATGTCGTTTATTAGAATTATTAGTTTAACTATTCCAGTTTGATTGCGTGATCCAGAATTTCCAATAATATTTGGGATCCACTGATGTTATATATAGTTCTATAATATCTTAATCCAGTATTTTCTGAAAGCTTTTTCCGATTGTATGTCAAATGATCTAAAATCATTGTGAAGAATATTTTATATTATTCAATATGTTTGCCATCATGGAATTTTAATTTTGGTCTGAGAGGAATACAAAATGTGTTCCTTCGTTTCAAGAACATCACGTTTACTGACATCAGATTTTTGCATTATTAGATATTCTTTGAAATAACCTTTTAACCAGGTGACCTCAAATTGAACTAACGTGCGCATTATTTTGATACGATGCTCACGTCGTATTTGCTACATGTAAAAAAATAGATCGTTCGTTTTTATATTTCCTAATTAATCGGGTTAGTTTTCTTCAAATTATATAGGTAACAATTCAAAGGAAATATAGACCTCGTTAATTATTTATTCTTTTCAAATAAATTCCATCGAAATATGTTTGAATATGTGAATTATTATTGAACAAAATGGAGTTACAATTTATCGCCTTCTCATAAAGGAGAAATTCATCGGTGAAGTAAAGAAAGTATGCGTGGAACTTATAAATACTGAAATTCCATAAATCTTCTTTTATGTGTCATATTGCGTAGAAAGTCAATTTAGGTATAATATTATCGAACGAGAAGTATTCATTACCCAAAGACAACAATGCTCACATTAGATTTTCCAAATTGACATTAAGAATATTTTATATGATTTATATGGAAGAACTAAATATTTATTGGTCTGCTTCTGAATGTTGTTGTGCTAAAAATAGTTTTTTTTTGTGTTGAATAGATTGACTTTTTATTTTGTCTTGTGATTTTATTATTATTTTGTATTGATTTTATCTGCATGTTCTCTTCAAGTTGATTATTTTCAGTTTGACATTCTGCATGAGTTTGATATGTTAATTAATCCATAAGTGAAATGTCGAAATCTTTATTGAATGTGAATACAATATTCAATAAACTAAATACTAGAGAGCATATTTTATCTCCATTTCATCTAATAACAACTTTTCAATATCGGATGATATCAGTACCTCAAAATATAAAATGTTCAAACTTCATTAATCACAAATTCGATATAAGTACTTATAACTGTATTAAAACAATGTTTTATAAAAACAATTTACACATTTATTAAATAAAACAACATATCTCCGTTATATCGAATACACGAAATAAATATATAACAAATTGTTTAGAAAGGGTATTTAGACGGGTGACTACAAATAATTAGTAAAATAGGAAAAACACATTCTAATCTGTTAGTCAGGTAGTTCGGTAATTTTGTAAAGATTCAGAAGGGGGCTTTTAGTATGATCAATTTGGATATTAAATAGGAGACCTGAATGTTTGTATCTATTTATCTGTAATGACTCTAGAAAATTGAGTTTAATTCCCTTACTTTCAGCATTTAATATTTTAAAGTCAAAATTCAATGTTTGCTTTTTTGGATTAAATGATTTGCATTTTGATTAACAAAGCTACGTTTGTGTTCTGAAATGCTAGTCTGAAAACTCTGAAAGTTCTACCAATGTAAAACTTATCACAATCACCACAATTAATTTTATAAACACCTGGTTTATTGTTTTTGTGTATTTTTGATTTATTATTTTTTTTATGATTTCCTAAGTTATTCAATAAATGTGTAAATTATTTTTATGAACCATTGTTTTGATATATTTATTTATATACATCATCCAATCAATACAAAACTTATAACTGTACTTTCATTATTCATTTTGATAATAAGCAAAATATCTGAAGTACATTCAAGTGAGAAGAGTTTCTTGATTCAGTAACATCAATAAGTATTCATAATCGATTTTCACACTATTGATTATTCCAAATATTTGATTTAATAAATATAATAACTTTATAAAGAAATAAAAAACTAACTTTTCACAGGTTAAAATAAAAATCTATTGAGTAAACGCGTTTCGTCATAACATTGACTTCATCTCGTACTAAACTATGGTATTACAAAACAATCTATTTATACGAAAATTGAATATAACGAGAGGGGTTCCTAGAGAAACTAAATAACAATAAGCAATTCATTCAGAGCCATTAGTAGGTACCTACATTGAACAGATTAAGGAGAGGAGAAGGGTTTACTTCAATCTGGTCGTTAACTAAATTTCCGGAATTTTTATATTTATTTATGTATAGGGATTCCCAACAGTTGGTTCTATGGAGACTATTTTCAAATTGTAATATATTATAATTGTGATTAAAGGTATGGTTTTCTTGAATAAGATGGCACGCATAATTAGAATCAGTTTTCTGCTTAATATAGCCTACGTTGGTGTTCGTGTATTCGAGTTTTGAAATTTCTAATTGTACGTCCTATATAGAATGTTTCACAATCGTTACAGTCGAGTTTATAAACACCAGTACGTTCATCTCTATGAATTTTTGATTTGTTGTTTTTAATCAATTTTCCAATGCTATTATTGGTTTTATATTAAATTTTGAAATTTTGTTTTTGAAAAAACAATTTCAGGTTTTCGGAAGTTTTGCCCAAGTATGTTAAACTGTTAAATACTCTACTGTTTTCGGATATAATGGGGTAAATTTCTGAAATTTCCATTTTGTATTTTTTCCTCTGAATGAGGCTGTCAATCATATTAGGTGAATAACCATTATTTACTGCCATTTAGTTTTTTATTTCTTTATAAACTTATGAATATGAACTTTCACCAAGTAAATGCCAATTCCATTCAATAATAAATATAAAAATAATTAAAATTTCGACATTTCTTTTATATCAATGAATATAATTTGTTTGGAAATCAGATGCAGTTAGATATGCAATAACTTTGATTCTAGTTATTTTTGTTAGCGAGCATTTTTAATTTCCACTTAATTACTAGCTGTTTGATTTCCTCACAAGTTATTGTGGTGCCACTAATTGGTTGATTTGTTTTGATTTTGGCTGACAGAAAATACCTTCGAAGACAGCAACTCCCATGATGAGCAGACCATCGCTCCAGGTAATTCATTAAGCAAGAAATTCTCTGAGGTCTACTCCATGCAATTTTTTTGATGTAAGGTGACCGCATAATGTTCTGGTGGGTGAATGATATTATCAAGCAGCATTCCATAGAGCTTAGGTGTTATTTAGAATACTTTGATGTTTAGTTATATTAATTTCGCAATTTTAAATAGCTTACTACTAATAATTTCTTTGTTTCTTTTTTAATTATATATAGTGCATTTATAACGAGGTACTTATATTTTATAATTTAGTAAATATATTATTTTTGTATAATCCTCGCTTTATTCCACAGCAAATGGTTCCTCGTTCTTTGTGTGTTCATTTTAATTTTTGTTATTATTTATAGGTTGTTTCACTTGACATATTGTATTTAATATATTGATACTGCATATTATACAAATTAGTTTACAACATAATTCTAAGGAATCATTTATAAATTATCTATATATATATATATATATATATATATATATATATATATATATATATATATATATATATATATATATATATATATATTTATGTGTGTGTGTGTTATAAAAAAGTTTGATAATTGAGAAGTTGTTGTAAATTTCTCATGGACTAAGACTTTTAAGAAGCACTGCTGTTTAACTGTCTAGGTAAGATAACTAAGGACATCAAGGACATTATCATTAATAAAATTGATATGTTCTTCGCAGGTCCATTCAACCTGTAATTTGTTTTAGTGAGAATCATATTAAATACCACAATGGAGGTTTTACAATAAATTGTCAGTCTCTCTATTCATTTCCTTTTATTTGTATATTTTATAAGACATAAAAAATTTTGATCATAGGCCAAAATAATGGTGTTGCACTAAGTACGGGTTTGCTACTCAATATATGTGCCAAATATATTAGTTATAAAATTTCATGAATATTTACTAAAACCTGATATAATGAAAAATGAGACATCACATGAGTTTAATATTCGAGATTTTTAGAAAAGATTTCGTTTTCAGAGCCAGTTTTCATTTTGGAAATTGTAGCTCTTTTCTAATTTACTTTTGGATTAGATATAACTATATTTTTAATAAATTATTTGAATATTCGATTTCGATATATAAAATGTATAAATATCGATCAATTACCTCCACTCAGATTTTCTCAATAGTAGTTTGATTAGCTATAATTTACTTGCTGTACCTACTTGGATGAAAACTATCATATGTAGTTCGGTAAAATTTTGTCCTTTTAATTATGCTGGAATCTGTAATGTCATTTCCATATAAATTGAGTAACTGAATGTAAATTTATCATTGCTATAATTTTAATACAGAAGAAATTGAACACCTAGTCTCTTAACAACTGAAATGTGGTTTCAAATATGCTTTGCACCCTAAATATAAAATATTTGATCAATTTTTGTGAAACCGATAAAAAAAATCCTGAGAAATAATTTTTATAAATGCTTTTTCATTCCTACATTATCATATTTAATTTTCGTTTAAGCTTAAAGTCTTTATAGATTAAAAAACGTATGTAACGAAATAAAATACATTAAGTTTTTGTAAAATATAGTTCTAGTGTTTAGAAGCTGACTACGTTATCAAGTAATGTCATGGGAATTAAAGTTCTGTTATTTTTGTTCACTGGAGTTGAAGAATTTATTTTAAGTGCTGAGCACCAACAACGATTTTGTATCACACGCGTCGATCAAGTGGTCAGTATTGTTTAATGGATTGGAATCTTCAGGTTGAGCCGATTATAATTATTATGCGCTTCTGAGAAAGATAATGATATATCTTTCACCGAATGGCAGTTCATTTATTTGTAATCTTATTGCCAACTTAAACTACCTTCCGATTCTTTTTGTTCCAAATTAAAATGAAGAATGTTTTATTTTCACAAATAGAAGGGCATTCATAGGAGCTGTAATAATTTCTAAACCGAATATGAGCTTCAGTTATCTATCTATATAAATATATATATATATATATATATATATATATATATATATATATATATATATATATATATATATATATATATATATATATACATATATACAGGGTTGCGATAAAGTATGGAACCAAGTAAATATCTTTCGAACGAAAAAGAGAATATTTATGAAATTTTGCAGGTAAGTCCAATGGCGCAAAATGCATCTGATGTATGATTTTTTGTTGATAATATACTTCCGGTTGTACCGGAAATAGACCCTAAGTCGCTTATTTTGAATGGGATACCCTATATATTATTACATTTTTGGATTCTACTTAACATTCTAGGCAGATTCTATGCATCATGTCATATACCTAAGACTAAGCGTTTTTGACATATTTAGGTTTTTATGTCAAAAACGACGATTGCAAGCCCTAATATAATTATCAGTTGTTCCTATAATGGAGCCTTTTTTACTTACTTTGGGTTAGATTCCTTGTTGAAAAGGACCTACTTTAATAGATTTTGTATAATATTTGGATAACTAGTCATACAGGGTGTGCAAAAAATAAGATCTAAAATGAGATTGTGAAAACTGACAAAAATCAATTCAACTTCTTTTGAGTTTTTTACATTACCGTAAAAAAACGTTGAGATAAACAAATTGATGTTGTGTGTATGCATATGTAGTAAGTAATAAACGAGTATAACGATGATTTGAAATTCAAATACGATCGTCGCTATCCTAGATCTAATTGTTTAACGATTGAATGCAAAATTGCCATATAAAAATATCAAATTGGCAATATTTCGAAAACTTCAAATTTTAGGTGAAGATAACCTCATACAAAGTTACCTTCTTTTTAAATGCTTAATACTACAAAATAAATAATATGGGGGGTTTCCATTTGAAAAAATTGATTTTTGTCAGTTTTCTCAATCTCATTTTAGATCTTATTTTGTGCACTTCCTGTATAACTAGTTATCCAAATATTATTCAAAATCTATTAGAGTGGGTCCTTTTCAACAAGGAATCTAACCCAAAGTAAGTAAAAAAGGCTTCCTTATAGGAACAATTGATAATTATATTAGGGCTTGCAATCGTCGTTTTTGACATAAAAACCTAAATATGTCAAAAACGCTTAGACTTAGGTATAGGACATGATGCATAGAATCTGTCTAGAATCTTAAGTAGAATCCAAAAATGTAATAATGTATAGGGTATCCCATTTGAAATAAGCGACTTAGGGTCTATTTCCGGTACAACCGGAAGTATATTATCAACAAAAAATCATACATCAGATGCATTTTGCGCCATTGGACTTACCTGCAAAATTTCATAAATATTCTCTTTTTCGTTCGAAAGATATTTACTTGGTTCCATACTTTATCGCAACCCTTTCAAATAAATTCGAGTACATTGTACTTATAATGAACCCTGAATATATAACAAACATGTTCCATATTAGTAAGATTCAAAATGATTACATGCTATGGATTTTGGAAGCTTTTCTTGGACGTCATCTTGGTGCTTTGGAGGATTTATTTTCTTATGTAAATATAGCAGGCAGCGGGTAATCTGTAAAGGTAATTCATGTCGCTCTTTCTTTTCTTTCCACAACAAGATCAAAATTCATGTTTTATGTGCATTTTCAAAAACTATGAAGTTGCTTTGTTTCCATTGTTACTAGGAACTATAAAAAAGATTTTCGTTGCAAAAATTACAGAAACATCTAATTTCCTGATACTGAAGGGTAATGAAGAAGTTTAGCAAATATTAAAACTATTGAAAAATTATTCACGAAAAAATTTATCATTAATAATTTTGATGAAACAAATGTTACTGGTAAAAAAGAAATTAATTGGAGTACCGATATTAAAAGATGTTTGAATTAATCTGAAAGTAATAATTTTTCTGTGTAATGCTTTACATTTATTCAATTAGTAATAGAAATCAAAAATTCGTGCTTTAGAAATAGGTTTTATGTAGCAGAATTGAAATATCATTTGAACAGCAAATTACGTAGCTCATAACATTGTGTTCATAAACTTTTAATGTGAGTCATATTTTCGAACTGTTTTCACAAATTCAAAAAGACCTGCACTTTGAATTTGAGTTGCTCAAATCTTATTACAGTGTGTGTATAGTTGACATCAATTCCAGTAAACATTAAAAAAAAATTGGAAAAAAATATCCGCTTGATACTCAGAATATTTTCGCCTGCACTTTGAAAAGAGCAAAAAAAAATCGAGTAGCTCGTATTTGATTACAAGTTCACGCTCACAAAAATTGAAGATATTCACGTAATATATACTTGGTACTCAATTGACTCTCGTTGCTTGAAAATGAGGCCTCTGTAGACCAGCGGTAAGGTGTACCGATTGTGGGCTCGAGTCCCACCTTGCTCTTGGGTGTTGTGTATGTCCGGAATTTAGTGGTTCTATATATATAATTAAATTGTTGGGTAATGTACATAGTTTACAAGACCATTGGTCATTCGGAACCGGCGTTAAACTGTAGGTCCCTCGAGTTAAAAAAAAATCATTGAAAAAACTACCCAAATCACAAAAGCATCGACGCCGAATGGTTTGAGTTCACCCTTACACACCAACATTTAGAAAACGAAACACGCTACTTTAAATGCAAGCATGAAAAGCAATTATCTCATATTTAAGTATACTTTATCTTCTGTTATTATTTACCTATCCAGTCCTAAACGAATCTTCTTCGAAATGATGAAGTCCATATAGAGAAGATGCTGTGTTATATGCCCTGAGATTAGTAATCATCAAACGACATTTAGTATACTTCAGGTTTATAAGTTCTTTGAAACCTTTATATCTGTTTAACCCTGATAATATTTTATCAGAAATGATTTCACCTGTTATAAAATTCTATAAAGGGTTTCTTATGCCTTAAGAATTTTAATTACAACTTTAGATTACATTTCAATAAACTAAGAAATTAACAAGTGTTTGAATAGAATAATTTATTACATAATTTCAAGACCATATTTTGAAACAAATTTTATTTAAGCGTGTCTGAGCTACATCATGTAAAATATCTATATAAACTATTAAATCTGTACATATAGGTAGGTAGGTGTTCATATATCACTCCAGTGTCTGGCTCACATCACAGCATTTTCATTGCACGTCCATAGGTCCCGGAGGGTACATGGAGCTTGTAGGGATTGGCATACCAAGAGGTGCTCCATTGTCTGGGATTCTCCGCATTCACATGTTTCCTCCTCCACATATCCCCACTTTAGGAGGCTGTTCTTACATTTCTCCATTTGGCACCGGAGTCGGTTGAGGGTTTTCCAGGTGCCCCATTCCAGGTCCGATCCTGCAGGGAGTTTTTCTTTTGGATTCCAGGTTGGGATATCATTGTCTGCTAAACGCTGTTCCCATTTCGCCTCCTTGGTCGCAGTTTTAGAGGCTGTAAGGGTCTGTGTAGACTGCATAAAGTTTCGCCTTGATTATAGTCTGGCACCGGCGGTACATGCTAATGCAATGGGTGTCTGTGGTCGTCGCATTGCCTGATTCGTTCGGCCATATGGCTAGGGTTTCCCTCCGTATTTGCGGTGGTGCAATTCCGGCTTGCATTTATAGGTGGTCAAGGCTGAAGGGTTTTAGGCATCCCGTAATTAACGTGCACGTGTCATTCAGGACAGGGTCCAGTTTATAGGCGTGTGCTGATCTCTCCCATAAGGGGGATGCGTATTCAGCTGCGGAGTAGCACAGCGCAAGGGCCGAGGAGCGTAGGACGTTAGGGTTGGCTCTCCATCGAGCATTGGCCAGTTTCCGGAGGATGCCATTTATGATGTTAACTTTGGAACAAATTGAATTTTTATTGAATTACATTAAGAAATTATTTAATTTTTTATTGAATTACATTAAGAATATTGAATTCTTAATATAGGTTTGTGTTGAAAGTCCTAATAAACTATAACTTATGAAGCTAGTTTGACATTTGCAACGAATAGTTACATGTGCCAATTCCATGAAAACTATTATATATTAGAATAACACAATAATTAATATCCAAAAGAACATGTGGACAGCCTTAGACGTGAAATTTGTAGTTTCTTTCTCTACCAAGTGAAACGGAAGAACCCAGGTTTCATAAATAAAATTAGCATTATAGTAAGAATTTCAGGCTATTTGTGATTCATATTTTTGAGGTGTAGTATCAACAGAAGTAAAAGTTGTGTCTTCAGGTCCATTGAATGAAGTTTTTGATTACATTCTGAATGTAACGATTGGGTTTAAGATTTTTTATGTTGGAATGAGAGTATCAGCCGTTAAGTATTAGTAATGAGGATTTATAAATATAGTTAGGATATGCTGCTTGATAAATATTGAATCTCACAGAACTAAACCAAAGACAAAGTTTAATTGGACACATTTCAACAGGATATGGTTAAAGATAAGCAGCAACAAATCGATCAGCTTCTCAAAGAAAGAGATTTAGAAAGACAGGAATTCACGAAGGCCGCTAGTCAAGCTGAAGATGCAGAACAGCAATTACTCCTCATTAAAAATGAATTCGATGCGGTGAGTAACTATATCGGATTTTAAAAACTGGATCAACATCGATATATTAAAAATATTCAACAATAATTTCGAAAATTTTGCATAAATAAATATTTGAATAATGTTGATTAATTATCAATAACTAATATTTCAACTAAATACTCTGCCAATTGTTTCACAAAAATTTTATATAATTGTCAAAAATTTTTTTATATGTTCATTGTTTCACTTCGCTTTCCTCAAATATGTGCTCGAATTTGACGATTCGTGAAAGATAATTGAATACATATTATATTATATATATTGAGATAAAATTATAGCTTTCAATATATATCGAGAACGTTTTTTCACAGAACAGTGCTCAAATTACTTTTTGTAATTTTTTTATTTTTCAAAAGTATTTAGGGGAATATTTTATAATCACTGTGTAAGCGAATTTTTTAATCTCTCATTTTTCAGCTTTATTAGGTGGGCCGTCAACATCCTTCGGAGGGGAGACAGTCCCCTATTTCAATTCTGGTCGTTATTTATATTCATTTGAATAATGTCATGATATTTAAAAACTAAAATCCAACCTTTTTCTATTAACTTGTTAACCAAAATGAATTGCAGTACTAATGAATGTCTCTAGAACGCAACATTATCCTGTTTGTTGTAATAATTTAGTTTGTTCTGTCGAGTATTGTGCGTTGTAAAATATTTACGTTTTCGACTTTGAACAGAAAATATTTTAATTATATAATTAAGTTATATTGATATTAATTAAATTTATATCAATTTTCAGTATCGATCTGAATGTGAGATCAAACTGCAAGAACATATTGCTTTGTTGACGGAACTGAAAAAAGATCGCACCGATCTTCTAGGGCAGCTTGAGGATGAGAAGAAGAAAAACGAAGACCTACTGTTTAAATTTGAAGAAACAGCAATCATTAAAACTGATTTAGAAGTAAGTTCACTTTATCCCAATGTAACTTTTTTTATCTCATTCAATAACAAAAAAGGACTCATTAGAAGCGGTTTCACACAGTTACATTAAAACATTGTGAATAACGCTGAATGCACTCATTTCTTTAATCAATTTGGCATAATCAGGAGTTAATGACTGATATTGTAAACCAAAGCTTGGATATTAATTAGGACCGTATAAGACGTCTGAACAATCGATTCATAAGCCAGTCACAATACATATCTTTGAATAGGAAGGAACACTTGCGCATTTTTTTCATTCGAATGCAAGGAAGTTCTGTTTTTTGCATATTTTTAAGTTACATTCGGTAATACTAAATTAGCATTGATGGCCGACTACAATTTTCTTATTGATCACTGGTGCTTTTTATCACTATATTTTCAACAAACTACATGTCGCCTTCCACTGCAGCACAACTGGGTATGCATTTGTATTTTTTTTTCTGCCTTCGGCAACCCCTCGGATCAATTTTGAATATCCCAAATTTTTTTTTCTCATTTTGGCATTGAAGCAATACGCTCTCGATAAAGAATGATGGGTTAGGAAAGATAAATGAGACGGGACGAGGTTATTTTAAATTTGATCTTGTTAAACGCATTAAAATATAATAAACTAAAGAAAACAGTTTTGTGAAGTACAAATTAGAAAAAGTCAACTTCCAAGATATTTATTGTTTTTGTGCAGTACAGTAGGTTCAAATATTAACTCTTCTAACTTTTTTAGAAACAAAATCGTTTAAAACATCTTGGAAGTAGACCCTTTGTAATACGTCATTTTCAATGGCCATTATCGACAATGAATCCAAGCGGTTCTGAGACATTTTTGAAACGACATTTTATTAGTTCTACTACTCGATATTAGATGGTTCTGTATGTATGAAGCATTTCATCAATTAACAACATGCGTCGAAAGAAAGCAATAATATTGTTGAGGGGGCCTCTCGTTGATGCGGGGCCCCTAGGCAGTTGCCTACTCTGCCTAACTTTTTTAGATCCGGCCCTGCTGATGTCGAAACTTGGATTTTGCATGTTAGTCACATCCCATAGAAGAAAAACACCTCAGGCCTCCGTTTTCATGACAAGATCACTGGAGTGACTACGGAAGGAAAATATTTGTTGGAGAGCGGTGCTATAGTGAATCGAGTACAATTACCGATCCCGATTATTCGTAATTACCTTCGATTGTTCTTTCGCAGATCTCTTTAGTGACTACTAGTCCAAACTGTATCGAACTACTCATATAAAAATTGCAGAATGTGTTACTCCAAATCGTGATTTTTTTTTGACTTCGGAAGACTTGGCGAAACTTCATTTACAATCCGTCCATTGCAGACTTTAATCTTTAGAAATTTAATCTCATGAAACAGAAGAATTAGAAATGCGAATGGAGGATCGTCAGCAAAATAGTGAAAGAAGATGAGAAGAAAGCAGAAGAAGAAACAGAAAGGAACCGAGAAGAGAAAGAGGAAAGATGATATCGTAGTTACAAGAGATAGTCCACCAGTGAAGAAACCGCTGCGTTTCAATAGTTGGATACAGTTACAATTTTTCATTCACTTTGTATATTTGGTAAATTGTAACAGAAAAGGATGTTCGGAATAAAAAATTTGTAACTGTATGCAACTATTGAAACGCTGCGGTTTCTTCACTGGTGGACTATCTCTTGTCTACCAGCTTTTGTAACTACGACATCATCGTGGTTAGTTTTCGATCTTGCCTCTTTCTGTTTGCACTTTCACTTTCTTCTCATCTTGCTAACGATTTTCGTATTTCCAATTCTTCTGTTTCTTGAGATTTCCAAAAGAAAGTCTCTGGAATGGACGGATCATCTCATCTGATCTATTTTTTCTTTTACATTTGGATATTCTGGGTTTACTGACTCTTCCTGGGTATATTTCTATGATTTTTGCTAGAGGCCAATCCTCCTATGTAGACTATATCATCAACTTTCGAACTATCTTGTCTCCTTCGACCAGTATTGACAATTTCTGATAAATACTCTCTTTTAAATTGACTCCTGAAATCGTCCCTGAGCTCCTGAATGTATCGCTGACGTCTTATCAAACTCGTCCTGTCCAAGTAATCGAATTCTGGTTCACTAGAGTTCACTAGACTTAAGTCAGTAATAAACACTGAAGGACTTGAAGGCATCACAGTGTTCTCTTCCGAAATGTTGATCAACAGACGAGCATTTATAATAGCTTCACACTCGCATAATGAAGTATTTAGTTCTTCGTAAGTTAGAGACATCTTTCTAAATTTGTCCGCAATAATTCTTTTATTATCCTCACTATCATTTTCCATAATCTTTCGGTACGATAGTGAATTCTAATCACTTCTGGATTCATTTTTCAGGAAAACGGTCTTAGTTGTGAACTCTACTGAATACCATATTTGATATGAAGCATTCTTAATCAGTACCAAATTCCTCTAGCGAAATATTTCAAACTGAGTTGAGTGTCAATTGCTTTTCAAATGTTCCTGCGAAATAAATAAAAGAGAAATAATCGAAAGGTTAACTAATACAGAAAACGGCTGGTTTTCAATAATTTATCAAAATAAAATTTTTATTTACACAGATGTTCTGATAAAATTAGAAGATTCACAGAGGAAGTGGTTATAATACAATACCGTACATTATAAATTAGGCATATTGAAATAATTTACTATTTTCTAGCGTTTTTTTATTATCTAGTTAATATTTAAAATATGACATACTTTCTAAGGCGTTATGGTTTTCTTCTTCTAAAATTAATTTTCAATATAAAGAACAAATTCTATGGAGTGGTCACGTTTATTCTCAAGTCATGAGATACCAACCCCATTGGCTTTTTCTATAGCTCCAACAGTTTTCAGTGGAAATTTTATGAAAACGCTACAGCTCAGAGTATATAGTTTCAATTTTGGGTTAAAATCTTTTTCCACTGTTAAAATTTTTCGTTTCACTTTCAATTACTAAAAAACTATGATTATTGTTTTCTGTAAAAAAAAATTTGTTCTATTCATAACAACCTTTTCTTGAACTTCAGGTAATGCTCGAGAATAAATCTACCGAGATTAAAGAACTGAGTATGGTGCTGGAAGCTGAACGCTCCCGTTTGGAGGAAATGGAAAAGAATTCCAACAAACTTTTCGAAGCCGAAGAAAGTTTAATCAAAGCAAACGAAGAAATCGATAAACTAAAAACGAATATGGAAATGCTGACCATAGAGAATAAAAGTTTCATTGCTGATATATCTCTTTCAAATGGTAAAAACTTCATCTACATTTTAACAACCAATAAATCAAAATTAAATTCCAATTGTGATAGACTATCGAAAGGTATAAGGTGGTAAATTGTTAGTTCAGCATTGTACACTTTTACAATAATCTCTCCGCCGAACATATCGATTCCATTATGGTAGAATTGAAGGCCCCCTCGATTTCCTGGAACAGTCCTACCACAATGCAATGCCTCGCCTCCATTAGTCTATGTACTGTCTTGTGGAGGGTAGGGTCCGTTGACTTATCTGCCTAGAAGGCGAGTTGTAGAGGGAGCAGTGGATGTGCCTTTACGGCTCATTCCTCACACACCTATCAGTTTCTCCATCGTCTTGAGTAGGAAAGAGGTTAACTTGATCGATCTAAATGAACCTTCCTGATCGTGATCGATTCGACCTGGGTTTAGAATAAAGAATACTCTCTTGATTCTCCACTGAAGTGGATCTCCGTTGCTGCAAGCCTTATCACCTTCAGCAGAGCAGGGAATATCCCGTCCATACCCTATTTTTCTAGTCCCAGAGGCTGCAGGTGATAAAAGATCTACTTGTGGCCGCCCGCAGTGTTTGCAATCGTTGTTTCCACCATGTAGTTTCATCTACATATACAGTCTCGTTTATGAGTTATCATCGTAATATTGTATGATTGATTCTCTCAGTATTCCTACCGTAAGTTTGAACTTCTCCTCGCTACCGTATTTTCTTGGGAACTGAGTTATCTTGTCCTGCAAATCCTCTACGTACAGAAAGCCCACAACCTTTCTGTGGCATGGAAAAATGCACCTATAAGAGAGAGTTTCGGGAGAAGGAGAGAAACAATCTGGCGGAATCTTCCAGGGATGGACCACTCCAAGAAGTTCCTTCGGAATTTAAAAATTGCAAGATCCAAAGAATGTCTGGATCTCAGTAAGAGTAGATTACACCTCCTCACTGGCTTCCTTATAGGACACTGTCGTCTCAGGAAGCATCTGATGAGAATAGGTCTATCAGAAATCAGTGTAGTAGTCAGTGTGAGGAGGACGAAAATCCTGTCCACCTGGCTACAGAATGCCTCGCCATTGCAAGCCATCGAAAAAAATGCTTTTGTCAAGAAACTTTTAGAAGTGAGGACATAACCTCCTTGAAGACTTCCCAGATATTCGAGTTTATTAATACTCTGGTACTAGAAGGGCAGGGGCAGCTGTAGGTAGATGGCGTAGTACAGAAAACAGCTCTGACGGGGGGGGGGTACAATAGACCTTAAGGTCACTAGATTTCCAATTGATCATAACTTCGTGCGTTGGTGTTGGTGCTGTCTCATATTGTCTGATAGGAGTTATCGATGCATTCAATGATGAGTTCCCGTCCTTTTCGCCTGCAGTCCTCCACAAGTCATGCGATGACCTCTAATGGTACTGGAGAGTCGTAGGGCACATATGCCGATGCCACAACGTTTTCTCTTCGTCTGCCGTCCAGAGTCGCCTCGAGCTTAATATCCACAAGATTCCTTTGGAAATATTCCGCCATGGTGGTGTCGGTTAGGCCTTTAACAGGGGCGCATGTCCTAGTCCTGTCAAAGGAGATAGAATAGTTTAGCTGTCTCCCCTTCATGTTCAGTGCTCTGATTGCCTGCGGCAAGTCCACGGTTCTTGTATGAGAAAGATTTATATCTGCTCTAATATTAGGCGCCTGATGATTAGTGTTTCTGCAGCCGACTTCTTAGGCAGATTCATCTGAATGAATCGAATTGTGCTGACTATCTTGGGCTGCACCCTCCATTATTTCTCTTTAATCGGGTTGCCCCGAGCCAGAAGAGATTCCGACTGTCGGCTGATGTAGCTATCCCTCACAGGGATCACCCAATTTTCTGATTCCTTTTCGGTTCTTGTGTGTTTTTCAGTGTTGTCTATGACCTACGAGTATCTAGGGAAATTAAAGCTCATCCCGACAGAGCCCCGATTGTTGTCTAGCTTAGGTCTGAATACTCCGGAATTGGACCTGGTGTTCCGAAGGCACCGCTCGCGACACTATTCCCCAGTGTCATTCAGTTCTCGGTATGGTAGTTAACGCCTTGACTTGCGTTACTGGGTACTGCAGGGGACTTTTCGATTCCCGAATCCACAAAACCGAAGTTACTTCAGTTTTTAGTAGTTTCAATGCATCATCCAATATATCTTTATACAGCCAACTACTTAATATCATGTTAATCTTATTCCACATAGATATTTCAAAAAATTTGTTATTTGCTCACCAAACGATAGTTTGTCTTGTAAATAATTGCATACATACAACTTTTACGTAAAATTTCAAAATGAATTCGTTATATTAAGAAATATTAATTTTCTTCTTGAAATGTATAAATAATTATACATATATTTCTTCTCATTTGTCAATTTATAATTGTAAATTTTATCTATTCTATTATTGAAAATATTTGTTCGATAAAAAAAATTTATTATAAATTATATCACCTTTTGAAAGAATAAACGAAATTACAACAGATTTGTTACAAGATTTGGTTCATCATTTTGCGGGTTCAATTAATCATGGAAGAATTATCGTTTCTAAACTATTTGTGATATATTAATTTTCTTCGCAGATAAATTGGAAAGCCTACAAAAAGAATTGGAAATTACGAAGAAGCAGCTAGAGGAAATGAATACTAAGAGAAATGATTTAAGCCAAAAATTCACAGCTTTACATATGGAACATACACAAGTTCTAGAAAAACTTGCAGAATTACAACAGAAACTTGAATTTTCCGAAAACCAGTCTGCGCAAAAGGACTTAGATTTAACTGTTTTGAAAACAGAATTAGAATCTACTAAACAGGCTATGATGAATTACCAAAAAGAGCTTGAGGAAATCAAAATGTCACAAACAAAACAAGAAGGCGATTTGAGTAAAGAAATCGAGAAATTAAAAATGGAATTGAGTGCTCGATATTTCGATTTAGAAACAGCTAACGAAGAATTGAAGAAAAGAACAGAAGAAATCCAAGTTCTAACTAAAAAATCTGAAGAATCGAAGCTCCTTCTAGAAACAAAGATTAATGATGAAGAAGTAAAGTATAATCAGATAATGGAGAAACTAACTGAAGACTTGAATTCAGTTAGAGAAGTGTTAAAAACCAAAAATGAAGAAGTCATAACATTGAAGAAATCTTCCGATGAAAATGCTCTTTCATTTAAAACTCTTTTGGAAGAAAATGAGAAGAAATTGAATGAGTATCAGAGAGACAATGAACTATTGAAAACAGAAGTAGATAATTTGAAACATTTTGCAACTTCTTCCAATCGTGAATTACAAGAACTGTTATCGCGAGAGCGCCAAGAAACCTCAACGCAGATAGAAAACTTACAAAATCTCTTGAGAAATAAAGAGGAGGAGTTCAATTCATTATCGTCACAATATTCATCGGCTCGTGATGAATTGGCTAACAAGTCGGAAATCTTAGAAAAAGAACTAGTTGATCATGGAAATCTTAAAATGTCACTAAATTGCTTAACCGATGAACTGGCAAAGTTGAAGGTCGAAGCACAACAGATGGAACTAGACAATGGTGATTTGAAAAGAACTAATGAATCTTTAAAACAAAACTTAGTAGATATGGAAACCAATACGAAACAAATGAACGAGCAAATTCAATCTCTTATAAATTCAACTGGAGATAACAGCGTAAAACTAGAAGAAATGCATGCGCATCTCACTGAAAGGCAAACTTTGTTAGACAAAACGAAACAGGAATATCAAGAAAAGATCCAAATGATTGAACACGAATTACAAGAAAAGATTCTCAAACTGAAAGAAAAAGACGATGAAGTATTTAG
>JARQZK010002243.1:102500-167500 GCA_030704885.1 Cynegetis impunctata | reverse complement strand
AATAATACTGTTTGAGTTATTAACTAGTGGTATATGTGATCATCACTTGTAACATGCAAAAGAATGTAATGTGCACACTTGCACATAAGTTGATAAATTAGTGTGGTATAATATTAGAATACAACAAGTCCTGGGAAAAAGTTTTCACAATTGATTGATTTGTTACAAAAGTGTGTGAAAAATTTCAGAAAATGGCTATAATTTCAGAAATTATAGTTTTTAAAACACCTTTGTTACTAACGAATTAATAGTATAAAATAATGTAATTTACTTAAAGTATTTTGTTAGGATATATGCATTCTACCCTTTTTTTTTCATTGCGCACCCTAAAATATATTAATGTCGTACAAACACGTCTCACATCCACTGTATGACATCTATATAAATCACTTTTTTCGTCAACTGATGTTTTTTTATTATAGACAGAAATTGTCACTACTTTTGTTAGTTCTCAATCTATTTAGTTCTATTATCTAAAAACTTTCATTCAAATTAGAAATTGAGGATTAAACGATTGTTATGTTTTTAATCTCTGAAGGAAGTTAATATTATATATCCTGAAATTATATAAAAAAATGGCTAACCATTTTTTATATCTCTCTCTCTCTCTTCGTCAGCCATTCCTGGTCCACTCCTGAACATAGGCCTCTCCGAGTATTTTCCATTCCTGTCGATTTTGTGCTAGTTGTGCCCAGTTTCTACCAGCGACCTCCCTGATATCATCCAGCCAACGTCTCTGCGGTCTTCCTCTATTTCTTTTTGTTTCTCTGGGGCGCCAGTGAATCACTCTGTTGGTCCATCTATTGTCTTCCTGTCTTGCAACATGTCCTGCCCACCTCCATTTAATCTCGGCCATGTACCGGATCACGTCTGTTACCTTTGTTCTTCTTCTTATTTCCTCATTTCTGATCCGGTCTCTTATGGAGACTCCAAGCATTGCCCGTTCCATTGCCCTTTGTGTTGTTTTCAATCGATCGGCACTGCCCCTTGTGATTGACATTGTTTCCAGGCCATATGGCCTGGATATGGCAATTTTTTTATATAATTAGCTATTAAAGTTTCCTGTTATATTTTGATTTGTATTTTGTAAATTTCACGCGTTAAAATTTATCGATAATAAACAATGAATAATTGAAACAAATGCACTCCATTTGTTCCATTCTAAAATAGAACTATTTTAGGGCTTATTCTATCTCTGTGGTAATTTCTGTGAATGTACTGAATTTTTATTTATTTTCTTCTCAAAAATTGCACGTTTCTTTATTACAACACACTGATTTCAAGAAAAATGGAGTCGTCTGTCTAATCTAGATGCATCATCTATATAGCGATTTCAAAGGCAACATTACTATTAATTTAATGAAACTAAGTGTTGTGTTCAGTTTTTCAGAAATATTCGAATCAATAATCTTCATTTGTTATTAGTCTCATTTGCCATGCATATGTAGAGATGAAGTGATAACTTAAATACTTTTTAAATTGTTCATATCTTCATTTATTACAAATAGAGCTTTTTTCAACAAAAATATCTGATACATACATACCTACTCAAGAAATTACTTTTTTTTCAAATGTTCAACGAAGTCCTGGAAGAGAAGAGATATATAATGAATTTTTTATGAGTTTCTTAAAAATGGATTTATATCAAGTAACGACCTACAATTCAATTATTGAAATGCCACGTTTTATTAGGAAAATGAATTTTCATTTACGATTTGTCTGCTTGTTGTGCCTTGTTTTAATGTTGAATAATTTCGAAATTGTTAACCCTAATTTTAAATATTTTTCATGTATCTCAGGTGCAGGATGCATCTATTAAGACAAGCAGTTCTGATGTAGAGAGTACTGAGAATTCGGTGAGTATTTTGCTTTATGTACCTAAATTTATATATATATATATATATATATATATATATATATATATATATATATATATATATATATATATATATATATATATATATATATTTATACAGGGCCGGATCCAGGGGGACAGGAGGTTCACGCGCCTCGGGCGCCAGGTTTTCAGGGGCGCCAAAAAATAATTGATTCAACAAAATTAGTAATTGCTTCATAACCAACAATATAAATTTTAATTACTCAATATTGGAGGAAGGTTACCCAACTATATATTGCTTTGAAAATCTTCGTGACAGTCTGTAGCAACTGGAGAATGGAGCTTTAGCAAATTGAAGCTCATAATAGTTATTTATGCACCAAGTGCGTTATATAGATCCTTACGCCCGGAGGGTGCTCCTATCCATTTTCCTTCTCATAGTAGGCATGTCATTTGTTGATATTTTGACGTTTGTGAATATTTTTGTCATCATATTCAGTGAATGTCATGCTGCTTTCTATGTGTAGACTTATAGAAATAATGAAAATGAATTTACCCAAGAATATCATAGAAAATGCAGCCAAAGCTGCGAATAATTAATTGCCGGAGAAATCCAGAGTAATACGACAAAGATTATGAAGTATTTAATCAATGAAATTTACTTCATTTCTCCTAGTACAATAAGCGGGCGTTTTAAATCCATTATGCCCGAAAATGCGGGCGTAATGGCCTAGGGCATAAAGAGTGTGTTTATAGCAACCGCATCCAAGGTGAAATAAACATATAATATACAAGTGAAAAATAAAAACTTATTTGAGAAATGCTATGAATCAGCAACGACTTACGAACTTGAACAGCATTTCAATTGAACATCAGAGTACTTCCTCGATTTCCTTTGATGACATAATAAATAGTTTTGCAGCAAAGAAGGCCCGAAAGCTGAGATTTCCATGTTTAGTTACTATTGATGTAGTTAATGTATTCAGTAATGTATTATGATTGAGAATTACTATTTAATCTAAATATTACTGTAATATTTTAATCAAACCTCATGTAGCACTAGGCCTGTTGGTAGATTGGATACCCAGAGGGGGCGCCAAGATCAAAGCTTGCCCCCCTTACTAATAATCGTTCTTCCGGCCCTATATATATATATATATATATATATATATATATATATATATATATATATATATATATATATATATATATATATATATATATATATATATATATATATATATATATATATATATATATATATATATATATATATATATATATATATATATATATATATATACCTACATATATATTAATATCAATCTGATCTGTTTCTGCCTGTGTTGGATTTTCACTGAATTTTCGTTTTGTAGCATTAATTGGTGTTTGGAATGTGAAAAATTACTTTATTGATAAGCTGTTAATGTTTCGTTATAAAATTTGTAAATCTGTCAAAATATTTTAAGTGACAATCTCAAAAAATTGCAAGAATTATGCTTTTTATAAACTTTTCCAGTATAAAAATGATCGTTACGGTAGTGAATAAGATATTTCTCTTCTGTTGAATGGTTGAGTTGTAGAAGGTGTAATTCGATAATTATTTTCATTTGTTGAAGATAGTTGTGTAGACTATGTAACTGAACTTAGTTTATTTTGAGATAGGGGTGGTTAGTTCAGTGGATTATATTGTAGATATTAATTTTTTTGTTTTAGTTTGGTGAGTGAAATATTGTGTTTTGATTCTTGTTAATTATTAGAAAAAATGAAATCTATATGTTTGGTGCTTGAATCTTTTATATCCGTTCTATCGTTTATGACTAAAACATACAATGGTAGATAAATATTTTGTGTATCTGTAGTGAAGGACTTCGGTCAATTGCCTTTTGATGAATGTGTATTTTGTATATATCATCAATAAAGTACAGACATCTATTTATCTATTTTGTCCGTTTTCAAAGAGATAATTTTTATTCTTCGTTTTTTCGACACTTCAGGTTCAAAATTCACAAAATTGTTTTTACAAAATAACAAATCTTTTAACGAAACATCAACAACATTCAAACAAAGTAATTTTTCAACTTAATTTCTGTAGCGATTCAATGAACACAATAATGCATTGAATTAGTTGTGAATTATGCCTTTCAATTACCTTATTTTTTACTTCTCAATCGCATAAATTTATACATATATATATATATATATATATATATATATATATATATATATATATATATATATATATATATATATATATATATATATATATATATATATATATATATATATATATATATATATATATATATATATATATATATATATATATATATATATATATATATATATATATATATATTCATTTAATACACATACATTACTTTTAATGCTGCTCTTCTTGCTTATAAATGTTAGATTCTCCACCTAACTTTCATTAAAATTTTAAGCTTTTTTATGCATGTTGCTATTTTTTTCATTTGGGTACAGAACATCTTGGTCAATAACAAGCTATATGATTACCAGCAACTCTTAGAGGACAAGCTTCAGACTGAGAATCAGGTGAAGTTCCTCAACTCCATCATAGTGGATATGCAGAAGAAGAACGAAGAACAGCAGCTGAAGATAGAAATTTTGGAATCAGGTTATAGTCCAGCTGCAGCTGAAGAACTACACTTGTGAGTTTTTCAGTTATTTATGTTTTTTCCTATATTTTTATTTCGCAGTTCATTTATAGAAATTCTGTTTTTTTTTTGTTCGATTCAGTTGCGATTAGTTAATAACTAGCTCGGAAATTAATATATCTTGATAGTTTCAATAAGTAAAGTCTTATATTTCTCGAACTTATTTTCAATAAACTGTGCAACAGCTTTATATTTCATCGTTATAACAAGTATGGAGTATTTTGAGGTATATTGTGATAATGTTAATTCATTCAAAGATACCACTTTTAGTGATTGTATCCTTTGCTTAAATTGAGGGCCATATAAAATGAAGTTTTAATATTGAACCTTTAAAAACGGCCCTCTTATAACCTTCGAAAATGGGCCAAGCATAGCTGAAGCTACCATATATGCTTTATGATTTTTCTTGATTAGAGTAAAGTTAAAGTGGAATTTGTTCACGTTTAATGATATGATGTACCATATGGTTTTAGTATTTCATTGTTAATGGCAATTTTATCATGTCTTATTACTTTATTATGTCAGTTAATCTGTTCTCAGTAGATAAATTGAATAGGTTCTATAATTGTTATAAATCGAAACTAACGATGTAAAAGTAGAATCTATTATATAATAAATGCGTGAGCAGCATAGCAACCTCGCTAAGGTATTTTAACCTAACACTCAATTCACTTACAAAATTTTAATCCTGTATTTCAGTTTGGCAGTAGCGGAAAAAAATGTTATTTCATTATACAAATGGGGTCGGTGGTGAGAAAGACAAAAGGCTCTTCTTCCTCAGCACTAAATCAATTCAAATAAATATTTCCAACCCTATAACTGAAATTTACCGTCTGAACGACCTTAACGTCAGAATTTCATTTGATGATTAATAGAACGGATAAGTTAAGGTTATACAGACGGTAAATTAAAATTCGATTACAGAGCCATCTGCGAGGAATCGTAAAAAATTGTTCGTACAAACATTTTGTATTTTTTGCCGTAGAATACGAATCTGCAATATAAAACGGAGGTTCCCATTTATAACTTCAAAGTTGACCCCTTTTCCCCTTCCGTGAAGGAAATGAAAGAGTTTTCAGCATAAGTGGACTTCCCCCTCAAAACCATCATCTTTTTATTATAAACATTTTTCCGTAACATGTTTCCTTTTCGAGATTTTCAACAGATTCAACTTAAAAAATTCACCCGGTACGATTTATTATTTTCTGCAAAAATAAGACAAAATCAATTTTTATTTCATTAATTTTCTTCCAGATTAGGTTATTCATCGAGCAGTAAACAAATTCCTCCAAGAATGTTTTGCGATATTTGCGATCGGTGGGATGAACATGAAACAGAAGATTGTCCTAAGCAAATGTCTGAACATATGCCTCCACCTCCTACATCAACTGGACAGAAGCATAAGAAACCTGCTCCTCGACCTTATTGTGAATTATGTGAAGGTAATTCAACCAGTATAATACACATAAAAAATATATATAATACTCTTAAGAAGGAATACAACCTGCTTTTAATTGATTGTAGAAAAAAAAAAAATATATATATATATATAATATATATATATATATATATATATATATATATATATATATATATATATATATATATATATATATATATATATATATATATATATACTAGTAAAATAAGCTATTCTGGTGATAAAAGTAAAACGGTATGGAATGTTGTTAAAGTTATAAGAGGCCATAAAAGAAAATGTATGAATCAAAAATCCGGAGATGCAAATGAAATAGCAAACAAAATTAATGGGTTTTTTGCAAACGAAGCTGAAGACTTCAAAACATTAATTTTAGTTGCACTGACATTGAAAGAAACTCAAAATCAATGTATGTAATTCCAGTAGCACAAATAGAGATTATAGATGTGAAAAAATGAAAAATAAACTCAGTAGTGGTTAACAAGATTCCAGGAACATTATTAAAATTTTGTATTTTAGAGATACTTGAACCACTTGTTATATTGTAAATAACTTGCTCTTTGTGTACCATCTCTTTTGAGGTTTGGAATCATTTCCTGGGGCCGCAGATCTGTTATGAGTGATTTATTCATAAAACAAAAGCAATCTTTTAGAATCATGTTAGGTTTAAATAATACATGTAGAGGGTTTTTCAGAGTAAATAACATCTTAGCAATTACAGTCATATACATATTTGATTTAATAATGTTTATTTTCAAAAACAACTTATTATTTAATAACTTGATACCAACTCATACTCAAAATTTCAACTATACAGTTCCTAAACATAGACTCAGAATTTATGAGAAGGGTTTACTCATGATTAGCAATTGTCAACTACAAAATTAGATTGACTAAAAATTTCAAACAATACAAGCAGCTGGTGTTCTCCTCATTAGTGTAGAGTCATAAAATTTGTCAGACTACCTAGAATATTTAACAAAGATTGTTGTAGTTGTAAATTTGCCCACCCTGTTGAAGATTATTGTCGGCCCTTAATTTCTATGAAGAATTGTTATTTTGGTGGCTATTTTGAGTGTTAATTAGCCTTATTAAGTTTGAGAGGTTTACTCAATGTAACAGAACTTTTTTTAATTTGATATATTCATTTTTTTTATTTCATGATTAATGTATTCAATTAGGATGAAGATCATGTTAGAAATAGTTTGCTTTATTTTGTTAGCACTTCATTTTAATCAATGACTGAATAAATATTATTATATTCAAACAGCTTATGGTTTCCGCAGATATGCGCTGAAAAGTATTAATAAATAATTACTTTGTGAAAATTATTTTTAGACTGCTATTTTTGATTATTATTATCTTCATATTACAGCGAATGTCAAAATGTAGCAGTAAAAGTTAATTGTTTTTTCCGGTACTATGAAACATTTTTATTTTATTTTAAGAAACAATTCAATTCATACATCCTTATTCACGAGTCAACCCATCACTGTAACTGTAACTCTTGAAAATTGTATAATAATGTGTATAAAATAACTTTTTTATGTGGTTTTATAGGATCTACTCAAATATAGATTTATCATTGCCGTTTTCCCCAAAAACTTTGTTAAATTAAATTAGTGTTTATTTAATGTTTCGATTAAGCTGAATAAGGAACTTTGGTTTCAGTCTTACAGAAGGAGATATATTATGTTTTACTCTCGTATGAAATCAGTATTTTGGCTTGATTCTATTATTTTTTTGATATTTCAGTATTATTATTGAAACATTGATTCTCCCTTCTGTTTCAGTGTTTGGACATGATACACAGGATTGCCAAGAAGATGATACTTTCTAGGAAAAAATTAGGAAAATTATTAAAAATAAATTGTGATAATAATAATAATTTATTTTGTTTGATAATGTTGATATTGTTGCTAGCGAATGAAATATACAACACATTTTTACTGTTTCAAGTCGCATCATTCATACCAGTACCTCAATCCAATCCTGAACCACGCTTGTTTCATCAGTGCATCATCTCAATCTAACCCTTCCTTTTTCTCCTTAATTGCTTCCTAGAAAGATATCGTGATTAATTATCACATATTTAAAAAAAAGGTTACCTACATAAACAATTTTTTTACAACTCAAAAATCAAATGTTGAACTTAATTTTATTTTGGAAAGCGTACTCTTGTGTAAGCAATAACATGATAAAAATTGATGGAATGTAGACTTTCTTAAATAACCTAAATGAAATTTACCTTAAATCTTTCCTCAAAAAGGGCCAATTCTGAAATTAAATCGGAAATGGCATTGGTCAATGCATCTTGTGGTGAATAATCTGATGTTGTTTGAATTCTGAGCACAAACTTATGTTCCAAAGGATGTGGTACTTTATATCCAGCAAATAAAACATTCGGATCTTTTAGAAGTTGGCTGAAATTTAAATTCATATTAATTGGCTTATACAAATTATACAAGATACTTCTAGCAAAAGTATAATTACGAGCAGATAAAATGTCTCTGAAATTGATCACCATTTCAGCCACCAGTTTGCGTAAAGCGCGCATGCACGTCACACATCTGCTGTACTCGACAATAGTATTGGAAATAAGAGATTAAGGATGTTCACTTTTCATATTGTGAAAATATGATTCTTCGAATATTAAACTTGCGCATTATACATTATGATGATTATGCAAATAATTAAATGGAATATAATACAATCCAAAGATTACTAGAAATGCTAGTTAGATTATTTTTTATTTTATTTTTCACAAACAGGACGAACCCAGAAACAGTATTCACAAATATACTAAATATGTCATGTTATACAATTCAATTATACAGTAGAAATATTCTATATACAAAAAAAATATTGAACATATTATCAATTAGACGATGGGACAAAGTGTTTCTTAAGTTTGTTAACAAAAGTATTCTAAGAGTCAGAAAAAAATATCAATGTCTATTACAGCGTTTTCCAAACTGGGAAGCGTGGAGTAGTCTAAGAGGAGGCGCGAATATTAGCTAGGATAGACAAAAAAAAAGTGCACGTGCAGCTAATACAATACATAACAAATAGGTACACATTATCTATTATGCTGCTGATGCTACTCTTACAACGTAGCAAACGCACCTATTTGTTGTAAATTTTTAGAAAATTGAGTGTTTTGAATGAATCAATGCAAAGGCCACAAATGCATCTATTGATTCAAAAAGATAAAGTGAAAGCATTCATAAAAAAATTGGAGATATGGAAGACAAATTTGGAAAAAAATAGGTTTGACATGTTTCCATTTTTAAATTTATGCGCTCAAGTAAATATAGAAGCTAACAAAAATTAATTTTTTGAACACTTGGATGGTTTGTTAATTCATTTTTCGAATTATTTTGATGATCTTGATTTTACAAAATATGCGGGGATACAGAATCCATTCATCGACGAAGGACATGACGAATTTGATGAAGTATCGAGAAAGAAAACTTGATTGAATTATCTTGTGATTCTTCTTTAAAACAAAAATTTCAGAATGTATCTCTGATTCAATTTTGGCTAGATATTAAGAGTGAATATGTTATATTGTGAAATAAAGCTTTAAAAGTTTTACTGCCGTTCGCAACATCTTATTTATGCGAAACAGGATTTTCTGCATTAGCTGCAATAAAATCGAAATATCGTGCTCGTTTGGTTGTAGAAAAGGAGCTTTGTGTAGCTATCTCATCAATGACACCGAGATTTGATAAACTTTGTGCAAATAGACAAGCACATCCTTCTCATTGAGCGACAATAATAAAATATTGTTATTCGTTTTTTCTTGTGTATAAGAGTTTATCTTAATAAATGTTTTAGTACTGGAAATTTTTGTGTTTGTAGTATTTTATAAAATGGAAGGGAGGCGCCATATGATCAAATATTTTGAAGGGAGCCGTGGTGAAATAAAGTTTGGAAACCACTGGTCTATTATGTTTGAAATGGAGTTATAACATTTCAAGCATCTATGTAAAGGGGAATTCAAATAGTAATTTGTGTTGGGTATGAATGTATGAAACAAATCATAATGGCGATTGTGGAACATTGTAATCAATCAGGTCATTTATAGAGGACGAATGAATGATACCATTTATCATTTTGAAAGAAAATTTGATGTCGGCAATAATTCTTCTGTCAGCAAGACCAATCAAATTGAGCTTTCGATTTACGATATGATTTTGTGACATGTTTTTGAAATATCTTTTGTTAGTATAATCAATGAATTTGTTCTGGATACTCTCTATTTGTTTTATATATATATTATATAGCGGGGTTCCAAATAGTTGAGTCGTAGCCTAGCAGACTATTTACGTAAGACATGAAGAGAGTATGCAAAGTATTAGAATCTCTGAAAGAATAAGTTGTTCTCAGAATAAAACCTAGCAATTTGTTCGCTTTATTAGACATGTATGAAATATGTTTACTGAAAGTAATTTTCGAATCGAAAATTCTTCACTTCACTACAGGTGTGGAGATTATGATCCTGCATCGCATAATTATGGGTTATTAAATTAGAATTTCTACTGAAAGTCATCTGATAGCATTGGTTGAGGTTCAGGAAAAGGGTGCTATTTCTGCAGTACTCTAAAAATCGATCAAGGTTGCCTCGAATGAGCTTATAAAAGAGAAGATCAGAGAATCTGACTGCAAAATAAAATCTTTGTGGGCTATATTTAAGGAAATAACAGGAAAAATATAACTCACGAACAGATTGTTTGTGAAGATCAATTAAAGTCAGTAGATGACTTCAACAAATACCTAGTCAAAATTATTCGAGATATTCAATTGAATCAAAAATATACTCCTTTTGTTAAATTCATCCCAGAAAATGACAAGTCAATGTTTCCGAAACCTTTAATCATTACTGAATTGACTAAATGACCTGATCCCATGAAAAATAAACACTGCAGTGGTTATTTATTTATTTATTTATTTACGGGTAAACCCTTTAGTAACAAAAATTAACAAAAACTTGAGAAGGTTACAAAATTTATCCTTATCCTATTATAATCAAAGCAAATATCCTAATATAACCAAAGAAAACAAAAGAAAATAAAAAGTTCACAAAGTTAGTCCTTATTCAATAATCACAACATCAACATCTCTCCTTATACAACTAAGTGAGTCATGAAAGAGATCCACACCAGCAGCCCAAGCCACATTTGCGTTTCTAAGCAATCTAGGTATGGGCGAACTTCTAATGTAATTGCATCTGGTGAATGAGATATGAAAAAGATTCGATTGTCTCGTGAATCTCGCAGGAACGTGTATGTCGATTTTACTCAATAAATCCGGGCAGTTGATATAACCCTGAATGATTTTAGCCAAAAACAATACATCAACACGATTCCTGCGAGCCCTCAGAGTGGGCAAGGCAAGCTTGGAACGCATCAGAGTCGCCGAGAAACTTTCACGCTTACATCCCAGTCTGTAGGAGATGAATAAAAGAAACTTGTTTTGCACTGATTCTATCTTTTTGCAATCTTCAAATATATATGGTGACCAAACAACTGAGGCAAACTCTAGTACAGGTCTAACAAGAGTAGTATAAAGATACTTCAGTGTTGAAATATCACAAAAATCCAATGAGTGCCTGTATATGAAGCCCAGAACTCTAAAAGCCCTGCCAGTGATCATGTCTAAGTGCGGCTTAAAACTGAGATGGTTGTCATACATGACGCCAAGGTCCTTGATTAACAGAATATTGGCAAGAGGAATGTTATTTAGCAGGAAAACAGAATCAAAATCAGCATGGTTTCTAAACATAATCATATGCTTACATTTGGAGATATTCAGACTGAGTTCATTTCTCCCGGCACCAATCTTGAAGGCGATTTAAATCCGATTGGAATTGAATGATGTCGTGAAAGCAACTAATCGAATGAAAGATTTTAAGTCATCAGCAAAGAGGAGGAAATCACAAAATTTGAAGCATGAGGCAATATCGTTGACATATATTAAAAATAGAAGTGGTCCCAAGTGACTACCCTGAGGGACCCAGACGAAACAAGAATACTCCTTGATTCAACCTCGCGAATTTTGACAACCTGAGACCTGCCAGCGACATAAGAAGTAGACCACTCCAGTAAAGTTCCAAAAAATCCAAATGACTCGCGTTTACGTCCAAGAATACCAATGACTAACTGTATCGAAGGCCTTGGAGAAATCAGTATACACCACATAACCTGAAGTCCTCTTTCCAAATTGCCCAACACGTATTCGACGAATAAAGCAAATTTGACTCGATGCTTCTTCCATGGAGAAAACCGTGCTGCTGGCGACAAATCCTATGAGCGACTCTAGACTTGATACTATCATAAACAAGTAGTTCAAAAAGTTTAGGTATTGCGCTGAGAATGCTTATCGGTCTATAATTGCGTATATTTGCTTTCGATCCAGACTTGAGAATAGGCTTTATGTAGCTAGTTTTCCAAAATGAAGGAAACATCCCGGAGGAAATAGACTTGTTGAAGATAATCTGTAGGGGAAGAGCCAAAGATGAACTACAGTTCTTCAGGAGAAGAGAGGGAATCCTATCAGGGCCAGGTCCTTTGCTTGCATCCAAGGAGTCAAGTCTCTGCAAAACTTCCTGTATATCAAAACTTAAAACACCAAGGTGAAAGTCCTGAAAAGTGTCCGACCCACAACCATGAGAAGGTCTTTGATTATTCGCATAAGTTGATTGAAAATGATCAGCGAAGATGTTGCTTATATCCATGTCATTATCATATTTAGTGCCATCAAGAAACATCTGCATAGGTAGGTCCGTCTCATGGCGTTTAGAATTTACGAAATTCCAAAAGACTTTAATATTATTTCTCAGGGCCTTCTCGGTATCACGAACAAAAGAAGCATAACATCTGTTAGCCAGATCCCTACATTCTGACCTTAATCTAGAAAAGCATAAATAATCTTCCCAGTCCTTAGTAAGCTTGAATCTTTCATGAAATGCTTTCTTCTCCAAAGTGAGCTTCTTAAGATCTGAAGAGAACCAAGAGGAAGAATTAGAAATATATAAAAAATACTTTGGTACATGTAGGTAAATACCCACCACAAAGACTACATAAAAATTATCGACAAGGATATCAACACACAAATTAGATTCAAGAAGCGAGTTCCAATTAATAAACGACAGGAATGAGTTCAGGCAACAAAATTAGTTTTCTTAAAATTATAAGTTAACAAGTCATAACAATTATTATTATTACAATTAATGGGTACCTGAAAACATAGAGAGGATGGTGGTTGTCGACTCTAGAAAGAACATCAGCGGCCAGTTCTCAACCTGGAGATTACCGTTCCGCGAAAAAAACCAAGTCGAGAGTTCGACCGAAAACATTTTTTAATTGAGTTGTTCTGATACAAATTTAAAACACCGAAAGAATTTGCTATACATTGAGCACATAAATTACTTTCACCTTTAATGGAAACCAAGGCTGATCATTTTGAGTATTCAACATTTCCAATGTTATAGTCTCCTGCAATTATTATACTATCAGGTTTTAATGAATTGGTGATAAAATCTAAATTTGTGGAATGGCTCTCATAAGTATGTAAAGAGGAAATGTAGCTGCCAGGAGGGGAAATATAGGCAGTACCTAGTAATATATTTTTATTTTTATAGTATAATAAAACAAACAAATCTTCAACATTACTATTCGGTGAATTAATGTAATGATCATATACCTGTTAGTATTATAAAAACATCAATAAGAGTTAATTCCAGTAAACTGTTATATTTTTAATAACTCGATGCAATTTTTCCAACTCTGTCAAAGCATGCTCTGATAAGGTCACTTTTTAAAAAAGGTGATCCAAATGTTCTTGACAGCTATAACTATAAGTTTATTAAATGCTTTTTCCAGAATTTTTGATTCTTTTTTCCTGATATCAAAACATGGATATTTGCAAGGAAGATCAACTGATACAGCTGTTTAGCAGTTTATGAATGCAATTTTAGATAATTTAAAAAGTAAAAATTTAGCTTTAGTACTTATCATAGGTCTTAGAAACGCTTGTGATTGTGTCAATCATGATATTTTACTGCTGAAACTTGATAAATATGGTGTAAGGGAAAAGGCTAATGCTTGGATATGGTTGTTCCTCTCGAATAGACAGTCACTGTTAAAAAAATAGGAAAAATAACATGAAATCTGAAGTTTCTTTGATTGATGTAGGTGTATAGCCCAAGGAAGTATTGCTGGACCAATCCTGTTTATAATTTACATAAATGATCATTCCTTGCCATTCTATAATACTTCATTACTTGTTATGTTGATGACACCAACTTCTTAATTAATGGAAATTGGAAATAGTTCAACTGACATAAATCAACAAATTAAAAGGCATTTTTTAATTTGTTGATTGAAGCACTTAATAGGTTTTCGATGAATAAATTGGTGATAAATAGATCCAAAACAAGTTTAGTATTATTTCGTAGTAAACAATCACAAACATCTATTCCAAGTAGTACTCTTGAAAATAACATTGCAGAACTGATATCAAGTACAAAATTCCTGGGCATACAAATAGATGAATAATGACACTCTGAAAATATTGTATCAAACAAATTGTGAATCAATCATTAGATTTGGAATCATCGTCTGGGGTAGCAATTCTAGAGTCCAATCAGTACTTATAGCTCAAAAAATAATTATCAGAACTATATTCAATATTAAGTACATTATTACGAATGTTTGTTTGTTTTCAAAAACAGAGGTAAGTTCAATACAGGAATTAGTCATAATTATAATACTAGAACACAACTTTTTTTTTTATCCATATCATAGGCTAACTTTGGATATAAGATATTCTTATTATATGTGTATTAAGATATTCAATAAATTACCTAATCATATTAAATGCTGTGATAGTTTATATCGATTTAAGAGAGCTGTTAAGAAAAGTTAATTCAGTTGGAACCTCACAACATTGGGGATTACTTTGGTTCTAGAAACTTGTTTTAAGTTCTTCATATGGAGTAATTTAATTTTTTATACCAATTGTTGTGTAAAAGTTGAAATAAATATATTATTTCTCTATCTATCTATAAAGTCCAAGTCACTGGTCTCATACACTTACCTATATTATTTGGTTTTTTTGGTTTGAATGTGAATATTAATATAATGAAGAGCATTTTTACTTGAATACTGTTAGAATTTGTTCAATCCATTTTTCCAAAATACAACCCCTTTATGAGAAGAACAATTTTCTCACTCTAAGGTAGCATTATTATGAAATATTTTTAAGTTGTTTTTACAATCTATTTCAATAAAAGTGTTCATTAGAACTACATTCTTTCAGAAATTGTTCAATTAATTTCTTCAAAATACAACCCCTTCATATGATAAAATAAATTTATCACTCTATGCTACTGTATGAAGTAATTGTCTGTTATTTTCACGAATACCTATTACTTTAATACTGTTCTTTCAGAATTATATGCTTTCAGAATTTTTTCAATCAAACTTTATTAATACAGCCCTTTCAAAATATTGAACCATTTTTTCAATTCCTGTATGAAACTTTTTGATGAATTTCAGGTTCAAGTATATTGTAATAACAAGCCCTTCACATGAAGGGGTTGTATTTTAGAAAAATGGATAACACAAATTCTGAAAGCATTCAATTAAAAATGCTCTTCATTATTACATTCAAACCAAATAATATAGGTACCTGTATGAGACCACTGACTTGGACTTTATAAGTATTTTAATCAAACTAGCATTTCTAGCGATCTTTGGATTAGGTATATTAGATTCCATTCAATTATTTGCATAATCATTCAAAAGCATAATGCTCAAATTTCTTTTTCTAAGAATCATATATTCACAATATAAAAAGTGAACACCAGTAATCTTTTCATTCCAATTATATTGTGGAATAAATACAGTAGATGTGTGACAAGCGTGCTCACTTTAGCCAAACTGGTGGCTGGAACCAGAAAAACTAATTTTCTATTTCACATTTTCTAAATGAATATTTTTGTTTTTTCTATTGACTGAATCTTCAACTAGTGATGATATATGAAATATATTCCAGAGGGAGATATTAGAAGAAAAGTGGCATTTATTCTACATAAGAAAATATAACACCCAATTTTCAAAAATATGAAGTTTTCCCTTTCTGAAAGTTGCTTTAAAATTTAAATTGAGAAAATTTCAATGGCTTTATAAAACCCAAATCAATGCACACAGTTTACTTGTTTTCTTATTCCAATTTTGCTAGAGACTGGGTTTATAAAATCATAGCTTCACACTATTGATTTCATGAAACATTCATTGCAGTGTACCTCTAGCTATTCCACTTGAAATGTACTAAATATCAAATTAAATTAACATACTTTCTGATCATGTTCCCTAACGTATGGTCTTCTTTATTAATGGTAAAAATTGCGGCATTGGGCACTTTAGTATCCTGTTCTTTAGTAATCCTTAAACATAAACTAGGTTAGAAAACTGCTACTTGTTATAAAATTGCTGCATACTTCTTCTCTCCATCGTATAAAAGAAATGATTCGAAAGTTGGTGGAGCATTCATAGTGATTATTGAAAAGTATTATTTGTTTACTTTATTTTAAGAAAAACATCCAACAATAACACTGTACAGCTTACACTCTTACAGCAGTTAAGTTAGGTTAGGAGGTTGCTTTTCTGTTTATTTTTTATGGGGTTATTTTTGTAGATATTTGTATGAACATAGAATATTATATTCAGATATGTTCCATATCTTGTATCGTTCTAATTCTAGTAAAGTGTAGGTATTCCCGATTCTCATTCGTCAAGAACAAAGAGTTCCTAGTAATATTGAATTAATTCTAGCTACGCTTAGAAACAAACAATAATATCACTCAAAATTCTGAAAATGTTTCTGCATTTTAATATGTATTTCGAATGCATTCGGTTAGTAAAAAATGTTTTACCACTATTTTGACGATTTTAAATTTATTATTTGGAATACTACATGATGAATATATTGATCATAATGAATAATTTAGAGAATATATTAATTACTTTCAAGGAAATATTTTCGCCATTTAACCAAGTATCATAATGTGTTATTTCAATTATTGAAATTACTTGTTGTTTATTTTATATTGTTTCACGAATTTCATTCATATAATTATTAATAAAAAAAGATATGAGCCATCACGGGACGCCTGTCAGTTGTGAAACATCGAGATTATTTTGTAAAAGTTATATGCATAAATGACTTAATTACGACAGGAATCAAGTATGGCATAATGAAAAGCTAGAACATTACAAATTTGTTCCATAAAATAATGACTACGTATAGTACATATATTCCATTATATAGCGTGGCGATGCGACGCCACGCCAACAATCAGGTTTACCGCTTGCCTATTGATGTTTCATATCAATATTATGTACAATCTTTGGATATTTTCAATTGTCATTATAATATTGATTTCATATATGAATTTCCAAAACATGCTTTAATTGGTTAGAATTTGTTACTATGCATCAACATATATTTGAACCTATTTTTTTTCACATATACAAGGACATCAAATTATAACCGAAAATAATCACATATAATCTGAAAGTTGAACAAATGCATATAAAAACAAAAAATATGTATCTGAAATTGAGGTAAGAACAAAATAAATGAGCTTTACGAATATTCAAAGGTAAATGAAGTCTTACTTAACATGATTCGTTGATATTCTTCTGTGACATATATATATATATATATATATATATATATATATATATATATATATATATATATATATATATATATATATATATATATATATATATATATTAGATAGATGAAATAGCAATAAATTGCTTCGTAATTAAAATCAATTTACTTTTATTAACCAAAAAACTTTTGTTTGAACACTGTAGCTTTTTTTATTACTTGTGGTATTGATATAGAAGAAATGAATGATAAAAGTCATTGTATGTTATCCATAATAATTGTATTTATATATTCTTCGTTACAAACAATTGGTTGAAGTGTTAACTGAATAGAATTCATATGCCAAAACATTAAATCACAAGGTAAAAGTTTAACACATTTCAATCGCTTACATCTTAGATTAACTTGCGGAAATAGTCATCATAATCTGGCAATCTTTGGTCAACGCTTTTATTACATTTTAATGCAAACGCGAAAAATTAAAACAACTTTTTTGTTTTTGTTTATTTCACAGAAGAATATTCGTTGTTTAGTTTATCAAAATCAATTTTGCTCGCTCTTTTATTTTCAATGGACAGTAGCGCTAAGTTGCTGAGTCTATGTTATCCCCATAGATATATACTATATATATATATATATATATATATATATATATATATATATATATATATATATATATATATATATATATATATATATATATATAAACATACAGAGGCGGATTAAACGTTCGGAGCGTCGTAGGCAAGCATCTGATCGGCGCCCCTATATTAAAAATAACTCGTAGGGACTATAGTTTGACCTAAACCCATCTACCGCCATTTAGGAAAACGCGGTGAGATGGGGGCCAAGGATAAAAGAGCATGAGTGTACATGAGATCGATTTTGTCGGATAGATCTTACGATTGCGGTTTTCAATATTTTAAAGCTTAAAGGTACGACTGGCACGTATGTAGGTACCTAAACACGAAAATTAGGTATGAAATTCCCTATATAATGATATCTGGCTTTACACGCCAGTCGTATGAATTAAATTATTGCACAGGATAAAAACTGAATTAAATAATTATTAACTTACCTCAATATGCGGTAGTGGCAGAGGTGTCTGCCGTAAGAGCGGAAGGTCCCGGCAAATTTGGGAAACGAAGGTCTTCGTGAATTGTCTGGCGCTTTTATTAATTTTAAGAATTAATTAATAATTGGTAAATAAACAAAATCAAGTTACGAATTAATCAGGTGAACACGGGTGCAGGGTTAAATTTTCAACACGATCTGAATTTTTAAGTATACTTAAAGCGAACTTAAAGACACTCTGGTAACTTATAGTTAGATATAATTGGAAATAATTGAATTACTTGCAGAAATTAATTAAAGTGAAAACTGAAATTATAGTGTTATGTATGTAAAATAAAGAAGCTTTTCTTTTCTGAATACACTTTTCATCCCTTTAATATTCTTTGGCTAGTGAGAGTTCCGAGGTTTGCTGCTCATAGTTATTAAAATTTTCCCTTCCTGCAGAAATTATGTGAATTAGGACAAGATTGTTTGTAGACGTAAGTTTTAGTCAGTCCCATCCGTTAAATTTATCTTTTGTTATAATATTAAGCGTATGGCATTATTGCCGGGGATCATCTCACATTATGTGAGATGTTCCGGCGCCAACAGAATTGAAGCAAATTGAAGTGGTAAGCAAAAATAATAGTAGTAGTTACTATTGTCTAAGTAGGTGGCTTACTTAATGGCGCAATCAATTTTATGCTATATTGTATATTTTTTCTTTATTTTACAATTCTGCCCGAGCGCCCCTTTGTACCCTCGCGCCTATAGGCACATGCCTAGTTGGCCTCAAGGATAATCCGCCTCTGTATATATATATATATATATATAATTATATTTCTAGATTTCTATGATGGTTGTCCCAATGATCTTCGCAAGTAGTTTTTGCAGTAGTGATATCATACACAGTTTGAACAGTTTAGCAAAATTCCTCGATTTATCTATTGGACGATACTGCTTCTTTCAGAAGAAGGTTCAAGTTATGAGTAACACAATGTACAAAATGTGCTTGTGGATCTACATATATGTACCTCATGCAATGATTTCTGACATGCAATGTCAATGGCACCGGTTCTACGCTACATCTCATCAATTGTACACGAATCTACATGACATTCAGGAGTCTCGTGACGTTGGATTAGCTCAGAAAGGTCTTTCCAGTCCCTAACGGCGCAAGTACACCATGGATTTTCATCTTTCTTCTCAGAATAAGAGAGACAATTCCTTGCGATACTCAAACCTGATTTGGTGATTACAAAATAATATTTTTCGGAAAACTGTTCTGCTGCTCTTCATTTGGAAGAGTCCCACGTAGTTAAGTAGGACCAGAAGCTCGGAAAAACGCATAATGTGTTTCAACCATCGCGCGCACGCATATCGCGCATCTCGATTCAAGACTTCGCAACTCTAGAAGTGATCCAACGCGCCGCGGAAGTTTTGAATTATCTCGCAATCAAATATTGTAAAATAGCCCCTCTCAACATTAGGTCAGATTAGCATACTTATGAATTGTCTTATTTTTTATCACCTTCATTTATTCGTTTCGATGATTATTTCCTAAATATTTTTATTAATCTTATTTGTTCAAGTTTTTTTTTCAATATTTTCAGATGGGATTGAACCATTTTCCCTTTTATTTTCCTGCCAGGGGTCCCCTCGAGTCGGGGGTCCCGGGCCAATTCCCTGGTTGCCTCATTGTAGTTCCGGCCCTGATTGAATTGATTTTACAAAATGTTAAAATATCGGATTGTTTCAATGTTCCTGCTACGAACGGTTGAAAAATGTTCCATGATATTTTTCAAAATTCTCTCGAATATACCTGTTAACGCCATATAAATAGAAAGATTAGTTTTCTTTAATTTTTAGTCTTAGGTCATCATATTAGTCTTCCCGAAAATATTGCAGTGTATCGTCGTAATTTTGATGTTGAAATTTCATTGGATTTTGAAGGTATTCAATATTTGTGAATCTTTTCAGCACCTTCAATTTTTCTCAGGGAGTTGAGAATTTGTATCTAAAAGAATTACAAAAATGAGTGGCAATAATATTAGTGACGGAACTTTTCGTCACACGCGTTTTCTTAAATTTATTATCATTAGTAGTTACATATCACGTTTTTGCTTCTATTCATCCAAATTGAAATAATTCTCAGAAACAATGTTTCCATTCACTTTTTCTAAAATGAATTTATTCATTATATAGAAAACTTTTAATAATTTGATTTTATTTCAGCAGCCTCGTTAACTAAACACCAGATGACGCTGCAAAAAATATTTCGAAAATTTATATTCAATTACTATATTTCTTTTCTACTAACATACATCAACCTAAATAGGCTGCTCCTCAAAATTATACTGAAGTAGTAAGTCTTGGTCAAAAATTTACATCTGAAACCTTCTTTCTGCTGAAAATAAATTCTGTTAGAATCTCTCCTGGCTGTCATTACGTAGTATTGAATTTTTGCAGGTTTATCTGTCGTTCCTTTTATCTCATATCTCCTTCTCCTTCTATTTCATCACCATTTCGAAGGGTTTGAGCTGAGTCTGCTCTGCTCTGCACCTGCACCTACCACCTAGTAATTCATTAGTTCATAAGGAAGGTTAGTCCGTACTTGCGAAAATTGCGAAAATGGCGGAAGCCACAGGTGTATCAAATGTAAATCCGAATGCTGAAATTGTTAGAGGCCAGATATTTGAAGTGGGTCCTCGATACACCAATTTAGCATATATCGGTGAAGGCGCCTATGGAATGGTGGTGTAAGTACCTACATTCAGTTGTTCTATTTAATTGAAGCTATATTTTATTATGTTTACCTACACGCCCTTTAAAAGTAATCAGCACTAATGTTCGTTTACGTTTAACCAACGATTCATTAGTTAATTATTCGTAATATTAGAACTTTTTCCACTTCTATGTATGCACTATTACTTTTGTTCGAGTATAAATATGAAAAATGAGGTTATGGAATTTCGACATAAACATTCAATTCAGAATTTGATTGCATTAAATATATAAATTCCAGGCAAATGCGAATAATGCAAGATACATTATAATTGCCGAAATGATTTGAATCAAACCTTTCTATTTATTAAGCAGAATATCTGACTACTTTGAATATTTTGTACGATGAGTATGTTTGTATGAAATTATTCTTAATAGGTACATGGTGTATTAATTTACTGTTCATCTTCACAAGCAATAATGGAAAACTGATTAATTAGAATAGTTTTTCCGTTGTTAATGTTTTTTTTGCTATCTTAACTGTTTAGTGATAGGCTAACCACCTAAAACATTGGTCTACACCTTTATGGATCTTTTGAGGTAGTCTGGCAATGGAAGAGTTTCTGAATTATTTTGTAGGTTTTGTTGAGATTCTGCTAAAACTTTTATATGAAGTCAAAAGTGTTTTGTATGAAGAATGTAGATGAGTTTTGAACGATATAAATTGACATGCAGACAACGTGTACATGTGATATAACGACATCCTTTTCTCTTTGTAGTATGTTGTTTACAATATTCATCATGTGTTTTCTGACATAGATAAATTTTCTAGCATTTATTTGTCGAAAAATTAATATGTAGTTCTGTGTATCCCTTACGAACACATCAGTTCACAATTATTGCAATATTTAATAGTTAGATAGTTTAGCATTCCAGACTACCATTCATGATTGAATATTATTTTGCTTTTGTTTTATAGTTTATGTAGTAAATTAAATACACATGTAATTTATTACTTGTTTACACAATATTGGCTTAATTATAACTTACAACAACCTAGACGCACAAAGGGTATCCGACATAAATGTAAAACTTTGCTAACTAATTACGTTCAAATAAAAATGTGTGTTAAACAAAAGCTGAAACGTGTTTATTGTCATCTACTGAAAAGGACTACTTGGTTGGCGGAAAAAATTTTGTCCAAAGGAGTATTTTGCTTCCTGTGGTTATGTGATTATGAATCACATTATTTCCTCATTGCCTAATTAATTATAACCGTATATGGTTACAATTGGGGCGGTAAGTAGTAGTTGTGTTCATTAATTTTGGAGACATCTGATGCGATACTTCCAAAGAGTAGTAATATATGATATCCACTGGTAATGGCGGCTTGAGGCATTCATCAAAATAATATATTTTTCAAAAATAACTTCTTGGCATTATGTTTATTTATTTATTTATTTTATTTATTTACGAATACAACTAATCAACAATTTGTTGTTACTATAGTTGACTTACAATTAAATTTTTAAAATTATGAAATTTACATTTTATTGAACTTCTTATATGGTATGGCATGCTATTGAAAGTTATTAGACTGGCATAGATAGGACTCTTCCTACGACATTCTGTTTTCGTTCTATGTAGGTAATATGAATTGTTTTGCCTTGTTTCACGGTTGGTAATGCTTTGAACTCTTTGTAATAGACTCTGACTCTTTAAATGGTTGTTTTCTAATTTGAAAATTAATTTACACTGTTGAAACTTAACTAGTTTCTCTATCTTCATATATGGATATCTTTCATATAATTCCTTTCGTTGGATAATCATATGAAAGATTATGGAGTCGTTTTATTACTTTATTTTGTAATCTCTGTAGTCTATTGAGATTGAATTTTGTTGTGTTGGACCAGATTACCGACAAATAACTGAACACCGATTGGAAGTAGGCATAGTATATATTTTTGCTTGACTGTTTATCAAGATATGGCTTTATATGCCGGAGCTTTGCCACCAATGGTGAGAGTTTATCCATAATCATGTCCACATGTGAATTCCACGTTAATGAGTCTTCTATGATTAATCCCAAGCATTTTGTTTTTTTCACCTGCCTAAGCGTCTTACCATTAATAACCAATTGTGGATGGATGTTACTATTTCTGGTAGTTCTATTTCTGAATAGGATGTATACTGTTCTTTCTTCATTTATTACTAGTTTGTTAGAAATCAGCCAATCACTAAATTTCTGCATGTCCGCATTGACCATTTCCTCCAAAGATTTCAAATTGTCTGCATTATATATAATTACTGTATCGTCCGCAAACATGAAGAATTTTCCCAGCAATCCTGATTTGGTTATATTTTCTACATATATTAGGTAAAGTAGTGGTCCAAGTAATGTGCCCTGAGGAACTCCAGTTCTGATTTTTTGTTGGTTACTTTTTGTACCCTCAATAACCACATGTTGTCTTCTATCAGTTAGGAAGGACTGAAACAGTTTGAAAGCATTTCCTTGTATTCCTATTTTCTTTAATTTTCTTAGTAGTATAGAGATGATGATTGTATCGAATGCTTTCTGTAGATCTACGAAAACTCCTATAACTTTATTTTTTTCTTCCAGTTTTTGTAGTATATGTTCGATGACGTCAATCGCTGCACCCTCGGTTGAGCTTTTTTCCTGGAATCCATACTGATGTTTTGATATCTCTAAGAATTTCACTAACCTTTTTTTCATTATTGTTTAAATTATTTTAGCAAATATTGAAGTATTCGATATTGGCCTATAATTAGCTGGTTCCTCCTTGCTTCCCTTTTTAAATACTGGTGTTATTCTTGCGATTTTACATAGACTTGGAAATACTCTTTATACTCTTATTTATGAGAAGCAACATTTGCTTTTTGATAATAGGATACAGAATTATAAGATCTCTTGTACTTATATTGTCTGGACCTGGCGAGATATTTCTCTTCAAGGGCATCACTATGCTAGTGAGTTCTTTTTCACTACATCCTCCTACATAGAATGAAAGGTCTTTTTTGATTTCTTCAAATTTTGTTGTATTTTTATTTATTATTTTCTTTTTTATTTGTTCAGCTGCATGGGTGAAATATCTGTTGAGAAAATTAGCTTTTTGTTTTGTTTTGGTGTATGTTTTTCCTTTGTATACTAATTGTGTCAATTTAGTTTCTGTTTTACTCCTTATTGGTAGCATGGTATTTATTATTGACTATAATTTTTTTGTGTTATTTCCAACTCCATTTAATTTTTCACTAAAATATTTTTTCTTCTGTTCTCTTATTAGATTATTCACTTTTTTTCTTTGTATTTCATAGTTTGTCTGAATTGCGAGGTTATACGAATACTTTTTCATTTTTTTATATAGATTATCTCTTCTCAATATGTTTTTGTGAATGTTAGAATTATACCACCAGTTATTGTTTTTAATTATCAATTTTTTTTTGCTTGTGCATGCTGTTTTAGCTTCAGTTAAAAGTCTTATCATATCGTCAATACTTTTCGGTGGTTTATCATGTAGCTGTTTCCGAACAGTTTCTTTTAGCTTTTCAAGTTTAGCATTTAGCAAGTGTAAAAGTATCTCACATACACAAATATTTATATATATATATATATATATATATATATATATATATATATATATATATATATATATATATATATATATATATATATATATATATATATATAACTGAGATTGAATTCTCGCACATCACTTGGTGAAACATCATAAAGAATAAAGTATAAACTTTAAAATAAAAACACTTGGCTTATGTTTCACAATATAAAAAAAATCTTTAGATACTGTACTTAGCAGTAATAAAAAGTCGACATGTTTCGAGCTATGATCAGTCTTGATAATGAGTTCATAGCTCGAAACATGTCGACTTTTTATTACTGATAAATACAGTATCTAAATATTTTTTATATTGTGAAACATAAGCCAAGTGTTTTTATTTTAAAGTTTATACTTTATTATATATATATATATATATATATATATATATATATATATATATATATATATACAGGGTGTCCCGTAAATAACACGCCAGAGTGACACTGGAGGTAGAATGTCTTCAGGTCAATCAGATAAAACCAACATTACTTTAATAAAAGTTTTCTGGTTTTCGAGATATTGCCACTCACCATTATGTTTTTTTCAAAAATCTAAACTTTTTCGTCATTTTCTCGCCTGTTTTGAATATAAATAACTTCTAACTTATGGTTTTTCTTTCTTGTGCTATCATCAATAGCTGGTTGAGACAATCGACCCATAATTTCATTAAAAACTAGCTCGCTAACGTTCGAAAAAAATGTTTCAATTTAATTTGAATCCGAAAACCTTAACTAAAGTTTGACTATTTACTGTGAAAAAATATTGCACCGGACTGAATCATCAAATGATCTTAAAAACTAGCCTATATAATTTTCTTTCGAAAATGGTATAACATTTGTGTTTTTTTTTTCAAAAGTCAATAAATTCCAAGTTTTGTCATTGAAGTCGTGCTACTTGCGAAAAACTTCAAATAAAAAATTATACTTAATAAAAGGTGCAGACGTCTTTTGTCGGCAAATTACAACGTGGTAGTTGTTGTAGAAAATATCTGAAACCGCTATTCATTACTCTCTTTTATTCATCGTTAGAGGTAGGCGTCCAAATAATGAACAGAACATAAGGTCGTATTAGCTTTTCACATCGTTAAAAGCAAATAAAGAACTTTGATCAGAAATTTGAATCATTATTTTCACAATAGATTATCGGAATGTTGAATTTTAAACACAATCTGCATCTTCTCAAAAATAATCCATTCAAACGCCTTAAACTCAAATGAGATATTTCACGTGCTGCTTGATTGATTCGTTGACGAAATTCATTTGCCGATCGAATTGGTTTGCCATAGACCTTATCTTTTAAACATCCCCAATAAAAAAAAACAAAAGGATTGAGGTCTTTGGAGCGCGGGGGCCACACAATTGGTCCTAGCCCGCCAATCCATCTTATTGGGAATGTTGATCAGGATGCGCCCTTACTGCTCGAGCATAGTGTGCTCATCATTTTACAACCACATCCTTCTTCTAAATCAATCAAGCAGCAAGTGAAATAAATGATTTGAGTTCAAGGCGTTTAAAAGGACAATTTTTGAGAAGATTGTGTTTAAAAGTCAGTGGTAGACATTCCGAAAATCTATTGTAAAAATAATGATTAAAATTTCTGATCAAAGTTCTTTATTTGCTTTTAACGATGTAAAAATCTACTGAAATAATTAATACGACCTTATGGTCTGTTCATTATTTGGACGCCTACCTAAAACAATGAATAAAAGAGAGTAATGAATAGCGGTTTCAGATATTTTCTACAACAACTACCACTTTGTAATTTGCCGACAAAGACGTCTGCACCTTTTATTAAGTATTATTTTTTATTTGAAGTGTTGTACCATTTTTGAAAGAACATTAAATAGGCTAGTTTTTAAGATCATTTGATGATTCAGTCCGGTACAATATTTTTTCACAGTAAATAGTCAAACTTTTGTTAAGGTTTTCGGATTCAAATTAAATTGAAACATTTTAATTTTTTTATAAGGTTAGCGAGCTAGTTTTTAATGAAATGATGGGTCGATTGTCTCAACCAACGATTGATCTTCCAAAGGCTTCCCGCGTAAGACCTATTCTTCTGCCAATTTCGCAGGTTTGATTATCCCTTCCCAATCGAATCTCTCGGTATTTGTACGAGTATACTTGCTCAATGTTTAAGTTGTTCACTGTTGGGTTTTCACTGGCAACTAGATTTGTCATGAACTTTGTTTTGCCTATATTTATTTTCAGCCCAGCCTCTCTGGATGCTAGGTTCAGCTCGCTCATCATTTCTTGCGCTTCTTTGAGATAATTCGTAATTAATATCAGATCATCGGCGAAGCGAAGGTGACTAAGTTTTTCACTATTAATGTTAATGCCGCGGTTCTCGATGTTTGTTCGTTTGAACATGTACCTACTCTTAAAGGTTGGTAAATAATTTGGAGGAGATGACATCCGCTTGCCGCACACCTCTCTCTATTTGGAAGCTAGGAGTATCTTCATGAAGTCTCTGATGACAACATTTGCGTTCTCTTATAATTGCTTAATGATGTCGATGTAGCGATGGTCGATTCTGCAATCAGCGAGGGCACTAAGCATATTATGGTGGTCTATTGTGTCAAAAGCTTTTTCATAGTCTACAAAAATGAGAACTAACGGTTTATTACACTCTACCTATTTTTCAATGAGGATTTTAATTGTATGAAGATGATCATTTGTGCCATAGCCCTTCCGAAATCCTGCCTGCTCAATAGGTTGGTAAAGATCGAGTTTAGCTGTCAGCCTTTTGGTGATTATTCTCATACACAGCTTATATATCTGGGATAGGTGGCTAATTGGTCTGTAGTTTTCTATTTGGGCTATATCTCCTTTCTTGTGTAAAAGTATTATGATGGACTTATTCCATTGATCAGGCATTATGGAGTTTCTTAAACAAGCGTTGTATAGCTTACACAGTATTTTTGGAAGTGTTGATCCTCCTAGTTTTATATTTTCGGTCCTCTCCTGGTGATTTATTGTTTTTCGTGTCTTTTAAGCAGTTGTTTATTTCGTCTTGAGTGATAACTGTGAAATATATAGGTTATAAGTATTATGACTCTCACTGCTTGCTTGTTGAGCGTGTAGCTGGGCGGTTAACGTTCATGATAAACGCACGTACTTATATGAAAGTGTCCTCAGTGGAGGCTAGCAGAGCGGTGGAAAGAGAGTATATCTTTGCGTTTTGTGGAACGGTGGATAGAGCGAAGAGCGCTCAAAACAGTTTGTCATTTAAACAGCGGTGAATGAGAGTTTTGGGCAATCGCTACAGTGATCTTGAAGATTTATTTATTCAGTGGAATATTATAGTTTGCAAATGTTATATGCCTAGTAATCTTATTCAATATTTGAATAAGTTCGCGTTTGCAAAATATAATAGTGCAATAAATAAGTCTTGAAGATCGCTGTTGCGACGGCTCAAAACTCCCATTCAGTGCTGTTAAAGACAAACTGGTTTGAATGCTCTATCCACCGCTCAGCTTAGCCACTTTGGACACTTTCATATATGCACCTGCTTTTGTCGTTAACGCGTATAAATGAAGAAATCATATACAATACCAGACACCCCTGCTCTAACAAACATTTTGAACCTCCATTTCTTGGGTTTTTTCGGCATGCATTGTCTGAGATTCTATGCTTTGGTTCCCTCATATAGAATCATCATTTCTTCTATCTTCATATTCTGTTTGAGTGCAATTATTTCGAATTTGAATAAGCGATCTCCATTTGCTTCTGCGTTGTTATCCTGGAAATGTACTACTACGTACTTTTTTGAATCTTTTTACCGGCATCACATCAGCCAGGGGACTATATCGTGTATTCACTGCCCAATAATCTTCAAATGATGGCAATTTTACGATTCCCATTAGAAGCTCCATCCCAATGAAAAATTTTATTTTAGATGAAGAAGTATTGATCGACGATCCAGTTGATGAAATGGAATAAAAATTTTTGAAAATATAGAAGACATGTGACAATTGCAGGTGGGGCAACGAATTCGTCCTCAATGGGGATTTGACTATGTTTAAATTCTTCTTTTCAGCAGGTTTTCATTTTGAAAACCTGCTTATTAAAATGGGTGCGATTAGCAAAGTTGGGCCTAGGACCAAGATGTTCCTATGTATGTATGTGCTTATGTATTTTAGCGTTGTTTACACGATAACGGGCGCAATTTTCAACCAATAGGGTTGAAAATTTGTAAATAGGTAGTTTCGTATGATATCTTGGATGGGGTTGTTTTTGGTTCGAATTGGTTAGGGGTTGACCCCCCTAGGGGGAAATAAATCTTATTTAGACGACAGAAGGCGCAATTTTATAGCAATCGGATTGAAAGTTTGTATCTAGGTAGTATTGTATGATATCTTGAACAAGATTGGTTTTGGTTCGAATTGGTTGGGGGTTGACCCCCTGGGGGAAGAAATAAATCTTGTTTACATGATAAAGGCTGCAATTTTGAACCAATAGGGTTGAAAGTTTGTCAGTAGGTAGTTTCGTATGATATATTGAATGGGATAGGTTTTAATGTGAATTGGTTGGGGGGGGTTGACCCCCCAGGGAAATAAATCTTGTTTACACAATAGAAGGCGAAATTTTGGTACCATAGGGTTGAAATTTTGTAGGTATGTAGTTTCGTACGATATATTGGATGCTATTCATTTCTATATGAATTGGTTGGAGGGTTGACCCCCCGGAGGAGGAAATAAATCATGTTTACACGATAAAGGGTGCAATTTTATAGAAATAGGGTTGAAAGTTTGTAATATAGTATAATAAAGAAAAATCTAACATCGGAGAAAACAGTGGTGTTTACAAAATATTTTGCGACGAATGTCCTACTTTCTATATTGGACAGACAGGAATGAATATAAATATTCGTGTTGAAGAATATAAAAAGTCAATTTTCCAAAATAAACATACCACTGGCTTCTCCGAACCCAATTGTTACATTCAGGTAACAAAGGAAAACGCCTTGACCTTCTTGAAATTCTCGAAATAAGTTCCGCCAAGGTGATACCTGAAAATCAATTTGTTCGTTTACAAGGGGTAATTGACTATTATGGGCGGAATTAATTACCCATTGTAAACGAACAAATTGATTTTCAGGTATCACCTTTGCTTTTGTCGGTTTTATAAAATAAGATTTAATACTCTCCATCTGTAATCGTAATAATTCCATCTGACAACAGTTCACCTCCAATACATTTAAGATTTGTATTTTTACGGAAGGGATGAAAATTCATTTTCCACATTTGAGCTAGGAAATTAACGAGAGTTGGCTTTATTAGTTGGCTCTATTAATCCTAACGCTGAGAAAATTTATACACATACACACCATAATTCCAACTCCAGAACAAAACTATTTTTACAGCTTGGCAAAAATGAACATATCCATGTTTACAGAACTCCGTGTCCTATAAAGAGCAGATAAAGAGTTATCTTTTATTTGAAAATATTTGTCATCGCTGCTTGGTTGTGAAAAATTAATACTTCTTCTAAATAAGGCATTGCTATCCATTTGTCATCAGAATTATATGTTATTTCCTAAATCTTGAACATAAATCCAGAAAATTTCCTTTCATGTAATAAAGTTTTGTAACTAGTGTAATTATTACTTTAAGGGACAAGGATTTTGATGAATTTAGAAAAATCTGTTGCAGTATAATCTGCTTTAGATGAACGATGAATTATCATTAGGTGACAATAAAAGAAATTAGATGTTACTAGAAGTATTGACATGCCATTATGTGATAGTGATATGTATAATATATATATATATATATATATATATATATATATATATATATATATATATATATATATATATATATATATATATATATATATATGCGGAAAAACTAACCCCGTACGTGATAAACCAAAACAATAATGATAAGAGGATTCAACGGGTTGAAACAACGGGCCAGTTCAAATGTACTTCATTTATTCATAGTCAACGTTTCGGCTTTACATTCGAGCCTTCATCAGGACACTAAAAGGATTTGTTTAACATATTATCTAATAGATTTCTTCTTCCATAGTAAGTCTTAGTTGTTTAATATGGAAGAAGAAATCTATTAGATAATATGTTAAACAAATCCTTTTAGTGTCCTGATGAAGGCTCGAATGTAAATCCGAAACGTTGACTATGAATAAATGAAGTACATTTGAACTGACCCGTTGTTTCAACCCGTTGATTCCTCTTATCATTATTGTTTTGGTATATATATATATATATATATATATATATATATATATATATATATATATATATATATATATATATATATATATATATATATATATATATATATATATATATATATAAATATATATATATATATATATATATATATATATATATATATATATATATATATATATATATATATATGTAGATACGAGGCTATGGCAATTTGAAACCCGGAATCGAGCTCCGAGGGGCAGCTAAATTAATTTTCGGCGAAATTTCGATCATAATCCTTCACAGTAGTCTCCTTGGAGTTCCACGCACCGCTTCCACCACCCCCTCCCCGCCTCGAAGCACCCACGGTAGGCGTCTTCAGGTTAGGGGTTCCACGCCCCCCTCGCCGCCTCTTTCGCCTCCTGTACACCGCCGTGGTGGGTCCCCTTCAGGTACTGCTTCATCTTTGGGAATAGGAAGAAGTCGCAGGGAGCGAGGTCGGGGCTGTAGGGGGGTGCGGCAACGTTGCGATGCTTTTTTTGGCTAAAAAACTCGCGAATTTCGTATCGACGAATGTGCAGGTGCATTTGTCATGATGCAAGAGCCAACCATTCTCCGCGAGTTCGGGCCTCACGCGCGAAAATACGGGCCTCAGCCGCTCAAGGACACCTTGGTAGTACAGTCCGGTCACTGTTTGTCCCTCTGGAACGTATTCCCGATGAATTACGCCTTTGATATCAAAGAAAATTACGAGCATGGAATTCATTTTCGATTTGGACATCCTGGCTTTCTTCGGGCGCTCCCCCCCGCGTTCCACCCACTGCTGACTCTGTCTACGCGTTTCGGATCGTACTCGAATATCCAAGATTCATCTCCGGTTACCACAGTACTCATCCAGTCCCTCCCATCTGTCTCAATTTTTCTCTCTAAAAGGTCACTGCAGATGGACATTCGAAGGTGTTTTTGGTCCAACGTGAGCATTTTCGGCACCATCTTTGCCACAAATCTTTCTCATGTCTAGCTCCTCGTGTAAAATCTGCCTAATGGTTTCCTTAGTTGATGTTTAACTTGTAGGACAACTCTCGGAGTGTTAACCGACGGTCTGATGTTACCAACGTGCGGATACGATCGACATTGGTGGGGGTACGAGAGATGACGGCTGTGCCCGGCCTCGGATCGTCCTCTATCGAAACACGTCCCTCCCTGAACCGCTTTGCCCACTCGAACACGGCAGTTTTTCGACAGAGAATCATCTCCATACACGTCTTTAAGTTTACGAAAGATTTCCGCGGAGGTTTCGTTTGTTTAAACCAAAAAATTCGATAACCGCGCGTTGCCTCTTAATTAGGTCACTCATTTTCGCGACGTATAGAAAACCTTGCTTTACAAAAACACGCGGGAAACACAAACTCAACGTGATACCCGCGTCTCAAAATTTAACTTGGTACTACTGAAGAGTCCCCTCTTTCGAACGAGACCAGAACGCGCCGGCTGGTGTTTTAGTTCGGGAGATATCGGCCGATTCCGGGTTTCAAATTGCCATACCTCGTATATATATATATATATATATATATATATATATATATATATATATATATATATATATATATATAAAGTATATAAATTCTCGTGTCGCGGTGTTACCGAACTTCTTCGAAATGGCTCTACCGATCCTCATGAAATTTTGTGTTCATATCGGATAGGTCTGAGAATCGGCTAACATCTATTTTTCATACTCCTTAATGTTAATTTTTTATCCTATTTTTCAAATAAAAATTTTTTAAAATTTTTTTTATGATAAAGCATTCAAAAATATATACAACCCTTCTACGATCAACCCTTATTTTTTATTTGTTAATTATAAAGTTCAATTTTTTTGGCAAAATTTTTATTTTTATTTTGGCATGACTGGAATACAAAAATTCATATTACTCTCAATTTTTCACCTTTCTACGATCAACTCCTATTTTTCCATCGCGATTTTTTTTTGAATTTTATCCATAGATTCGCAATAGGGGTGCAAGATGACAATCGAATATAATAATTGAAGTACGATAAATTTTCATTCAGAGTTTATAATTACAGATTCCTTTAATTATATTTTGTTGGAAACACCATGCTTTTCCCTCGGACAACTATATGGGGCGTGTTCTCTCGTGGGAAAACCATCCAATTTGTTTGTATTGGCTAAAGACGGACTAACCAAGAATATTGTACACTATATTGCGCTGAAAGATTAATCTTTATTTTTTTTCAACTGCCATAATTAATAGTATAAATATGAATAATTATTTTGATGTTTAAATAACTATCAAGAATTTTAATTTAAAATATATTCGTTACTTTAATGAAAAAAGAACGCTTTTGATTATAAGTACATCCCCACACACTTATAGTAAGTTAGCAAAATATTTCCTAGAAATAATACATATGGCAAAACAACGTTTGCCGGGTCAGCTATTATATATATATATATATATATATATATATATATATATATAATATTATATATATATATATATAATATAATATATATATATATATATATATATATATATATATATATATATATATATATATATATATATATATATATATATATATATATATTTAATAGGCACCACAATTTGATGAAAGTAGCCTATCTTTTTTTATATCCTCTTGGGAATATCAAATGAAAATGGAAAATTATCTATCCAACTGCATATGAAAGCAACCGTTGGGTCGTTCACTCGTTCTTCAAAATCTATGTTCCTCATCAGAACGGCGTAGCGAAGTATGGGAAGTGAAAACAACAACAATCGAAATCCCTTGCTGCGGAAGACAAATCACACAATTTGGGGCTTCCGTTCGTAATTTGTTATTTTCACTTTCATCCCATACTTTGCTACACCGTTCTGACGAATCCAATGAGTCCAGAACAAGTGTCAATGTCTGCTTTCATATGCGGGTTAGCTCTTTAATTTGCCCCACACACACATATAGATACACACACATACATATATGTATCTTACAGGGGGCTTTAAAAATTTGTCCTTTTCTGTATAGATAAATCAATTCACCAGAAGGACTGCTATAAGAGTTCCATGCTTCAGAATGTTCAGTACTTTAATCAGTAGAATAATCTATGTATAACAACTCCATTCTACTTTTCGCAAGAACATTACAGTTATGTAATTTCAGCCATAAAAATTCACACCTCAACTTCTTTTTTCTTATAAAGAATAATTCTTAGTTTTCTTGGAGCTCTTATCTCTAACATTCAGTTAACCAGCTAGACATCAACGAGAATAGTATTGTTTAATAGACGACTTCTGACCGACAAGAAGCCGTATAGTGTATATACCTATGTACCCTCAGAATAAATGGTCCTATTAGTTAGCTGGAATTATATATAACTAAAATTATTATCTCACTACATCACTCTACTTAGAATCAGGTTTATTCAATGTTAGAAAGCCGATTATGTATCATAGTATACTATGGATTCTTAATTCACCATTAACTTATACAAGGTGTCCCAAAAGGGATGGGGGTATTTCTTTTTTTTATAAAAGAGAAAAAATAAAGAAATTGTCGATAATTTTATTTTTAATTTGAAAATTACAGTTGGGGAATTCACGTGGCAAAAATCACATTGTCTAAATGTGCACCCTCTCGCTGCTGGCACTCTTCAAACCGCGAACCTAAATTTTCGATCACGCTCCGACACATCTCTCTTGAAACAGCTGCCATTTCGACCCGGATATTGTGCTTCGATTGCTCCAAATTTCGCGGCCTGGGTTTATAAACTTTCTCTTTCAGATATCCCCATTGAAAAAAATAATCGAGCGCCGGCTCACAATCCGCGACTCGCTGGGGGCATCCAATAGTCCCTCTCTGCGATGAAATGATTTGTTGGGAAAAATTTCGTTCAAATCTTCGAGACGAATCGTGCGGTTGTGTGGCAAGTGGATCCATTGCTTGCTGAAACCATGTTCTCTGATTTATCTCCTCTAAATTGTTGGAGTTGTGGCACTAGAAATTTGCCTCAACATTGCACAGTACGCTCGGAGTTCCAAGGTGATCGCACGCCCTCGTCGATCTTCATGAAAGTAAGTGACCCAATGATGCCCTCAGTCGACATTGCAGCCCAGGACAATCACTTTTGGGCTATGGAGTGGCGTCACAACATGTTTTTCTTTTTGGATTCACTTCGGCCCACTAACGAACAATTTGTTTGTCTCACGTGACCATTCAGCGTGAAGAATTAGCCCTCCGTCACTGAACACAAATGTTATGGAAATTGGAAACCTCCGGAACATTGCAATCGCAAAATTTCAATCGTGAAAATAGTCTGTTTTTTTAATTCTTGCAACAAGGCCTGAATTTTGTAGATTTAAGATGACAAATCCTTCATTAGAATTCTTTGTGAAGACGAGTTCGAACGTTTAATTCTTGGACTGTGCGTTTGCGAATTGAAGTTGTAGGGTTTTTCCCGAAACTAACCTTCTCACGTGTTCAATTGTTTGTTCAGTCCTTAGCTGATCGTGGGGCCGGCCCGTATATGGGTGGGTTATTATATGTTGCCGGTTTTCCTCAAACGTTGGATCCATCGTCGGATAGTGTCAGGCTTTCGGTGCTCGCCGCACATTAAATTCAGAGCGGTAAAGCCGTTAAGCCAGGACGACTGAATCACCGTTCCGGTAATACGCTCGTACACAAAAAACGCGATGTCTTCCTGGATATGTTTCCATGGCTACTGAATCTCCAGACACTAGTCTAAAACATTATATATACCCCTCGCCTGCTACTTACATCGGTTCGTCAACATCGCACATACAAATACCCCCCACCCTTTTGGGACACCTTGTAATATCCATTTATATTATACTAGAGCTACTGCCAACCTGTCCATTCAGATTCCTCTTTGTACTAAAAGTCAAACACAGAAATTCATTTCCTACTATGGACCAAAATTAGTGAATATTTTACCTATATATGAAACATCTAAAAAATAAATGCAGATTGAAAAAGAGATTAAAAAATACATAGACACTAACTATGAAAGATTCGAAAAACTTTTTGACTGACTTTTGACTTTTTTCCCTAAATTATTTACTTCTTCAATTATCAATCAACCAATTATTAATTATTAATTTGTTATATAATATCTAGTATATGGGAGTGTATTTATATATAGGAATTATATTTTATGTTAACATAAAATAATGAAGAAAATTGTCAACATTCCATAGGTTCACAATACAAGCTGAGCTTACGTGACTCCCTATGAATCAAATAATTTAATATAAATAACGAATGTTTATACAATATTATCCGAATAATGGCTATCTATCTATATCACCAACTATAAAATTTTCGTTTACTACCTGTAAGACTGTAAAAGTTCAATAAAAAGGTAGCTGAAGAGTTGTTTCCGGCAGCGTACATATTACAGCACTTGTAGCTTCCTACCTTCAAATTCTAAAGGCTTCAAATATATTCTCCCATTTCATAGAGTATTTAAAAAAATGCCTACAACTCTTTTGGGTTATGTGGAATGGTATTGGAAATTAGACTGGTTTAATAATCTATTCAGCAAGAAAAAACAATGTAAAAATAATGTAATTAACTATAACAATCATTGCGTCGTCTCTTGCCACCATTGACGTAGTAGCAACTCTTCCGGGTTTCTTCTACCATAGAAAAATCGCGGTCATAGAATATTCGCTTCATCTTGCAGAACAAAAATGTTCTTCCTATACTCCCACCTTTTGTTACGCAGAGTAGTTTCCTCATCTTGTGTTTTCAAACTAGTAACTCCGAGTTTTGATCTGAGTCTCTGGAACTGTACTCTTGGTAAGTGTTTTGTTAATATGTCAGCTTCCTGGTCCTTTGTGTTTACGTAATTTGGTTCTATATCTCCACAATCACAATGTTCCCGAATGAACTTGAATTTAATATCAATATGTTTCGTTCTTTGATGAAATTCAGGATTTTTAATGAGGTTGATAGCACTCTGGTTATCAATCATTAACTGTGTTGGTCCATGCAGGTTTTCTTGAATGCCAGACATAAATTTTCTCAACCAAATGGCCTCTTTTGTAGCTTGTGCAGCAGCAATGAATTCGGATTCTGTTGTTGAAAGTGAAACTGTTGGCTGGAGTTTGCTACACCATGTTATCGGACCTCCATTTAACTTGAAGACATATCCTGTCGTAGAACGTCTCGTTTCTTTATCACTTGCAAAATCTGCATCACTGAAACCTTTCAGTGTTCCTGTATCATTTTTGTACAGTATGCCGTAGTTGACTGTCCCCTTCAAATAGCGAATTATCTTCTTCACCATATTCCAGTGAACTATAGAGTAGTTGTTTAAGAAACGACTAACCACTCCCACCGCTTGTGCAATGTCGGGTCGAGAAACAATCGCTAAAAACATTAGAAAACCAACTGCTTGTCTATATGGAATGAGTTGATCCCCTGATTCACTTGATTCATCATTAATGTTTGAATATGAATTAACATCCATTGGTACACTTACAGGATGAGCATCTTCTTGTCCAAATTTTCTGATTATTTGTCTTGTGTAATTTTCTTGGTTTAGAAACATTGTTCCCTCCTCTATATCATGCTGAATTTCAAGACCTACAAAATAATTTGCATTTCCAATAGTAATTTCAAAACAGTTTTTCAACTCTTCCAACACAATATTTATGGTAGACTTGTCTGAAGAAAATATTAGTCCATCATCAACATAAATAATTAACAGAACTATGAAATTATTAACATAACCTTTGTAAACACATTTATCAGCATCTGATTGAGTAAAACCAACATTCTCTAAGAATGAATTGAACTTTCGATTCCAAAATCTGGGTGCTTGCTTTAGCCCATAGAGTGATTTCTTTAGCTTACAAACAAGATTGGTAGTTCTGTCATAGAGTCCAAGTGGAGGAATCATATAAACTTCTTCATCCAGCTCACCATACAAAAATGCAGTTTTGATGTCAAACTGCATGTAGTTGTATTTTTTTGTAGTTCGCCAAAGAAAGCAACAATCTTATCGAGTCATATCTTGTTGTTGGAGCAAAAATTTCCTTAAAAACTATACCTTCTTTTTGTTTGAAGCCTCGTGCACATAATTTTGCTTTAAATTTTGAGGGTGTGCCATCTGGTGGCCTTTTAATCTTGAAAACCCACTTGCTTTCTTACCTTCAGGCAACGATACCATCTTCCAAGTTTCATTTTTCTGAAGTGCTTCTATTTATTCTTTGATTGCAATCTTCCAGTTTTCTTTTTCTTGGCATCTCATAGGTTTCTGGAAGATCTTCTCCAACTGATACCATACAATGAGCCATGTACAATTCAAAATCTTCATACCTGACTGGTGTCACCTTCATCTTGTTGATCGTTTTGATCTATAACATTATCATTAGAATTAGTTTCTACAAGTATTTCTCTAATGTCAGTTTTGTTTTCTTCATACTTAAAATCTGATTCATCAAATACAACACCTCGTGAAATTATTATTTGATTTAGTTTAGGATCCCAGAGTCTGTAACCTGGTCCACCATACCCTACCATAAATGCCTCTTCCCCTCGTGGTTCCAATTTATTTTCTCGTGGTGGCTTGTTGTACCAAGCCTTCGAACCAAAAACTTTCAGTCTATTTGGGTCATTTATCCTAACAAACATTTCAGCAGGACCGGTGTGAAGTTGGCAACGAATTGCCAGCAACGAATTCCAACTAAAGGCTCCACACACGTCAGGATACATAAATGAGAACTTGCGATTATTATCCCCAAAGTAATTCATTCAATCAAGCTTTCATATTTGTTTCTAGAAACAACAAGATTTTGAATTAAAAAATGATATAATTCGAAAAAATGTCAGATAACATTCCAATTCCTCATAAAAATGTTTTTAATGTCAATAATATCTTGAGCCTGTTCTGAGAAACCTCTTCCATTACCATTGGAAGAATTGACATAGTCAGATATATTCATTCCGAATTATATTAAAATAGTTCATTGGCAATTTAATGTTGAAGAGGATTAATGAAGGCGGAACAAAAAGATTGATGTAGTTTCTGAACAAAACTCGTTCACGCAATTTTGAAAAGATTTCGAAAGCATATTCAAATACTTTTCAATGTTATATAGTCAATTCAACGTTGCTTCCGTAGGGTGGGAGATATCCCGGGGGCGGTACATAAAAATCGTTGTAACTTCTGAACTAAGCCAGGTCACAAAAAATTGAAAAATGATTTTGAAAGCCTATTTGAATGCCTTTCGATGGTATATAGTCAGATCAACGTCGCTGCCGTAGGGTAGGAGATATGCCGGGGGCGGTACTTAAAATCGATGGAACTTTTGAACTAAGCGAGGTCACACCAAATTGAAAAATGATTATGAAAGCCTATTTGAATGCCTTTCGATGGTATATAGTCAGATCAACGTCGCTGCCGTAAGGTAGGAGATATGCCGGGGGCGGTACTTGAAATCTATGGAACTTTTGAACTAAGCGAGGTCACACCAAATTGAAAAATGATTATGAAAGCCTATTTGAATGCCTTTCGATGGTATATAGTCAGATCAACGTCGCTGCCGTAGGGTAGGAGATATGCCGGGGGCGGTACTTAAAATCTATGGAACTTTTGAACTAAGCGAGGTCACACCAAATTGAAAAATGATTATGAAAGCCTATTTGAATAAGTCAGATCAACGTCGTTGCCGTAGGTAGGATATGCCGTACTTAAAATTGAACTTTGAACTAAGCGAGGTCACACCAAATTGAAAATGCCTATTTAAATGCCTTTCGATGGTATATAGTCAGATCAACGTCGCTGCCGTAAGGTAGGAGATATGCCGGGGGCGGTACTCAAAATCTATGGAACTTTAGAACTAAGCGAGGTCACACCAAATTGAAGAATGATTTGAAAGCCTAGTTGAAATCCTTTCGAAGGTATATATAGTCAGATCAACGTCACTGCCGTTAGGGTAGGAGATATGCGGGGGCGTTACTTAAAATCGATAGAGCTTCGAACGAAAGCTAGCAGGTCACACCAAAATGAAAATGATTTTGAAAGCCTATTTGAATGCCTTTCGATGAAATATATTCAGATCAACGTCGCTGCCGTAGGGTAGGAGATATGCTGGGGCGGTAATTAAAATCGATGGAACTTTTGAACTAAGCGAGGTCACACCAAATTGAAAAAAGATTTCGAAAGCCTTTTTGAATGCCTTTCCATGGCATATAGTCAGATCAACGTCGCTGCCGTAGGGTAGGAGATATGCCGGGGGCGGTACTTAAAATCGATGGAACTTTTGTACTTAGCGAGGTCACACACCAAATTGAAAAATGATTTCGAAACCCTTTTTGAATGCCATTCGATGGTATATAGTCAGATCAACGTCGCTGCTGTAGGGTAGGAGGTATGCCGGGGGCGGTACTTAAAATCGATGGAACTTCGAAAGCTAAGCCAGATCACACCAAATTGAAAATTGATTTCGAAAGCCTACTCGAATATTTGTCTACGGTATATAGTCGGTTCAATGTCGTTGTGGTAGGATAGGTGATGGCCTGGGGACGGTACATGAAGATCGAAGTACCTGAACTTTTTATGAGGTTCGTTCTCAGAAAGTTAGAAAATGAATTTGTGTGCTACATATAAAAGATTTGGGGTAGTGTACATCCAAGATTTTCTTTTTCTTCTTATTCATGTAGCACCATGCTATAATTAAATTAATAATAGTTTCATAAGGTGTTTAAAAACTACTAATATAGTTTCCGACATATTAAGCAAAGGTCAGCCATAGAGAAACGCAAACTATGTGTTCGTCGGTTACATAATCTACACCGTGATTTTTGTTCTTGTCGTTCAAATTCAAGCCGCATTTTAAGCATAGAATAAAATACATACCTACTATCCGTTTAAGAAGTTGAACTTTGCGGCGCAGATTGAGTGTTGTGCTATGATCCTTTGTAGGTTCCAACAGTTTTTCTCAACCGCGCTGCACTCCGCGGAGAATTCTCTGTTATATCGCATCTAGACTTACAGTAAGCGATGCACTATTTTTTCTTCAATAAAATAAATTATTTTCTAATATCCCTCCCTACGGCTGCTATATTGCATCGACTATTACAGAAGAAAAATCCAATAGGCTTTCAGAATTATTTTCAACTTGGTGAGACCTGGCTCAGTTTAGAAGTTCCATCGATTTTGAGTACCGACCCCGGGATATCTCCCACCTACGGCAGCGACGTTGATCTGACTACATACCACCGAAAGGCATTGAAATAGGCTTTCAAAATCATTTTTCAATTTGGTGTGACCTGCCTTAGTTTCGAAGTTCCATCGATTTTAAGTACCGCACTCGGCATATTTCCTACCCTACGGCAGCGACGTTGATCTGACTATATACCATCGAAAGGCATTGAAATAGGCTTTCAAAATCATTTTTCAATTTGGTGTGACCTGCTTTAGTTTCGAAGTTCCATCGATTTTAAGTACCGCCCCCGGCATATTTCCTACCCTACGGCAGCGACGTTGATCTGACTATATACCATCGAAAGGCATTCGAATAGGCTTTCAAAATCAATTTTCAATTTGGTGTGACCTGGCTTAGTTCAAAAGTTCCATCGATTTTAAGTACCGCCCCCGGCATATCTCCTACCCTACGGCAGCGACGTTGATCTGACTATATACCATCGAAAGGCATTCAATAGGCTTTCAATTCATTTTCAATTTGGTGTGACCTGGCTTAGTTCAAAGTTCCATCGATTTAAATACCGCCCCCGGCATATCTCCTACCCTACGGCAGCGACGTTGATCTGACTATATACCATCGAAAGGCATTCAAATAGGCTTTCAAAATCAATTTTCAATTTGGTGTGACCTGGCTTAGTTCAAAAGTTCCATCGATTTTAAGTACCGCCCCCAGCATATCTTCGTAACCCTACGGCAGCGACCGTTTAATCTGACTATAATACCATCGAAAGGCATTCAAATAGGCTTTTCAAAATCAATTTTCAATTTTGGTGTGACCTGGCTTAGTTTAAAAGTTCCATCGAATTTTTATGTACCTGCTCCGGGATATCTCTCTACCCTACGGCAGCGACGTTGTGGATTCCGGACTATATTACCATCGAAAGGCAATTCAAAAAGGCTTTCAAATTCATTTTTTAAGTTTGGTGTATGTGACCTGGCTTAGGTTTCAAAAAGTTCCATCTATGATTATAGTACCGCCCCCGGCATAACTCCTACCCTACGGCAGCGACGTTGATCTGACTAATAGTATCAATCGAATGGCACTATTAAAATAGGCCTCTTCAAAATCAATTATTTCACTTTGGTGGTGACGCTGGGCTTTTAGTTCAAAAAGTTCCATCGATTTTTAAGTAGCCCGGCCCCCAGCAATATTCTCTGTACCCTACGGCAGCGACGTTAATCTGACTAATATACCATACGAAAGGCATTCAAGATAGGCTTTCAAAATCAATTTTCAAATTTGGTGTGACCTGGCTTAAGTTTTAAAAGGTTCCATGCGTATTTTTATTGTACGCGCCCCCGGGATATCTTCGTACCCTAGCCAGCAGGCGGACGTTGATCCGGACTATATACCATCGAAGGCATTTCAAACTAGGCTTTCAATTTTCAATTTTTCAATTTGGTTGGTGACCTGGCTTAGTTCAAAAGTTCCCATAGATTTTTAAAGTAACCGCCCCCGGATATCTCCTTCCGCTACGGCAGCGACGTTGATCTGACTATTTATACTATGCGAAAGGCATTCAAATAGTGCTTTCAAAAAATCAATTTTCAATTTGGTGTGGACCTGGCCTTAGTTTAAAAAATTCCATCGATTTTTATGTTTACCGCCCCCGGGAAATAGTCTTCTTACGCCTACGGGCAAGCGACGTTTGAATACGATCTATTATACGCGATCGAAAGGCATTCAAAAAGGCTTTTTTAAAATTCATTTTTCCAATTTGGTGTGACCTGGCTGTAGTTCAAAAGTTCCAGTCGATTATTAAGGTACCGCTCCCGCATAACTCCTACCTACGGCAGCGACGTTGATCTGACCCTATATAACCATTGAATGGAATTTTAAAATAGGCTTTCAAAATCCAATTTTCACTTTTGGTGTGACCTTGGCGTAGTTCAAAAGTTCCATCGAATATTAAGTACGCGCTCCCCGGCCATAACTCCTACCCTAACGGCAGCGACGATTGATCTGACTATATACCATCAAAAAGGCATTTTCAAATAGGCTTTCAAAATCAATTTTCCCAAATTTTGGGTGTGACCCTGGCTGTAGTTCAAAAGTTCCATCGATTTTAAGAGTACCGCGCCCGGGGCATCATCTCGTAGCCCTACGGCCAGCGACGTTAATCTGAACTATTATACCATCCGAAAAGGCATTACAAATAGGCCTTTTTCAATGTTCATTTTTCAATTTGGTGTGACCTGGCTTTTAGTTTCAAAAGATTTCATCGATTTTTAAGTACCGGCCCCCGGCATATTCTCCTTTACTCTCTACGGCAAGCGACGTTTGATCTGGCTTATATAATTATCGGAAAAGGCATTTGAATAGGCTTTCAAAATTAATTTTCAAATTTGGTGTGAGCCTGGCTTAGGTTCAAAAGTATCACATCGATTTTTAAAATACCGCCCCGGCAAGAGTCTCCCTACCCTACGGCAGCGACGATTGATCTGACTTATTATACCTATCGAAAGGCCAATTCAAGAATAGACTTTCAAAATCAATTTTTCAATTTGGTGTTACCTGGGCTTAGTTTCAGAACTTCCAATCGATTTGAATAGTACCACGCACCCGGTAATATCCTCCTACCCCTACGGCAGCGACCGTTATTGATCATGAAACTATTATAGACCATCGGGAAAGGCAAATTCGAGATAGGCTTTTCAAAATCAATTTTTCCAATTGTGTGGTGTGAACCTGGCCTTAGTTCAAAAGTTTCCATCGATTTTAAATACCGCCCCCGGCATATCTCCTTACGCTACGGCAGCGACGTTGATCTTGACTATATAGCCACAAATCGAAAAGGCGATTCGAAATAGGCTTTGCAAAAATCAAATGTTTCAATTTGGTGTGGACCTGGGCTTAGTGTGGCAAAAGTTCCATTCGATATTAAGTACCGCCCAGGCATAACTCCTACCCTACGGGCAAGCGACAGTTGAATCTTGGACTATATACCGATCGAAAATGGCATTCAAAATAGTGCTTTTCAATTTCAATTTTTTCAATTTTGGTGTTGACCTGGCCTTAGTTTTTCAAAAGTTCCATCTGATATTAAGTACCGCCCCCTGGCATTAACTCCTACCCTACGGCAGCGACGTTTTGATCTGACTATATACCATTCGAATGGAATTTAAATAGGCTGTTTCAAAATCAATTTTACTTTGGTGTTGAAACCTGGCGTAGTTCAAAAGTTCCATCGATATTAAGTACCGACCCGCCGGCATAGACTCACTACCCTAATACGGCAGCGACCGGTTGATGCTGTACTATATACCGATCATATACAGGGCAATTCAAGTGATAGGCTTTCAAAATCAATTTTTCCGAATTTTGGTGTGAACGCCTGGCTTAGTTTCAAAAGTCTCCATCGAATTTTAAGTTACCGCCCCGGGCATAATCTTTCGTTACCCTACGGCAGCGACGTTAATCTGACTATAGATATACCATCGAAAGGCATTCAAATCAGGCGTTTCAATTCTCAATTTTTCAAAAATTTTGGGTATGTGACCTGGCTTAGTTTAAAAGTTTTCATTCGATTTTTAAGTAACGCGGCGCCGCCCAGGCATATCTCCTACCCTAGCCGGTCATGCGACGATTGAAAATCTGGCTATAAATATTGTCGAAAGGCATTTGAAATAGGCTTTCAAAGATTAAAGTTTTCAAATTTGGTGTGACCTGGCATTAGGTCAAAAGTTCCATCGTATTTTACAATACCGCCCCCGGCAGATTCTCCTACCCTAACGGCAACGGAACGGTTTGATCTGCACTATCATACGAAATCGACAAGGCATTCGAATAGACACTTTCAAAATCAATTTTTTTCAATTTTTGGTGTACCTGGCTTTAGTTCAGAAACTTCCCATCGGATTTTGAAGTCCAACCACCCCCGGGAAATATCTCCTACCCTACGGGCCAGCGACGTTGAATCTGGACTATATACACGATCGAAAAGGCCTTTCGATATAGGCTTATCAAAATCAAATTTTCAATTTGGTGTGACCTGGCTTAGTTCAAAAGTTCCATCGATTTTTAAAATACCTCCCCCGGCATATCTCCTACCTTCTAACGAGCAGCGACGCTTTGATCTTGACTATATACCATCGAAAGCGCCATTCGAAAATACGGCTTTCCAAAATGCAATTTTTCAATTTGGTCGTGACCTGGCTGTAGTTCAAAAGAGTTCCAATTTTCCCGATTATTAATTTGAAGTACCGCCCCCGGCCACTAAACTCCTACCCTAGCGAGCAGCGAACGTTGATCTGACTATTAATACCGTAGTCGAAATGGCACTTTCACAATAGGCTTTCAATGGTTCATTTTTCAATTTGGGTTGTGACCCTGGCTTAGTTCAAAAGTTTCCATCGATTTTTAAGTACCGGCCCGCCGGCATTATCTCCTACCTACGGCAAGCGACGGTTTGATCTGACTATAGGTACTATCGAAAGGCATTTAAATAGGCTTTCAAAATCAATTTTCAATTTGGTGTGACCTGGCTTAGTTCAAAAGTTCCATCGATTTTAAGTACCGCCCCCAGCATATCTCGTACCCTACGGCAGCGACGTTAATCTGACTATATACCATCGAAAGGCATTCAAATAGGCTTTCAAAATCAATTTTCAATTTGGTGTGACCTGGCTTAGTTTAAAAGTTCCATCGATTTTTATGTACCGCCCCCGGGATATCTTCTACCCTACGGCAGCGACGTTGATCCGACTATATACCATCGAAAGGCATTCAAAAAGGCTTTCAAATTCATTTTTCAATTTGGTGTGACCTGGCTTAGTTCAAAAGTTCCATCTATATTAAGTACCGCCCCCGGCATAACTCCTACCCTACGGCAGCGACGTTGATCTGACTATATACCATCGAATGGCATTTAAATAGGCTTTCAAAATCAATTTTCACTTTGGTGTGACCTGGCTTAGTTCAAAAGTTCCATCGATTTTAAGTACCGCCCCCAGCATATCTCGTACCCTACGGCAGCGACGTTAATCTGACTATATACCATCGAAAGGCATTCAAATAGGCTTTCAAAATCAATTTTCAATTTGGTGTGACCTGGCTTAGTTTAAAAGTTCCATCGATTTTTATGTACCGCCCCCGGGATATCTTCTACCCTACAGCAGCGACGTTGATCCGACTATATACCATCGAAAGGCATTCAAATAGGCTTTCAATTTCATTTTTCAATTTGGTGTGACCTGGCTTAGTTCAAAAGTTCCATAGATTTTAAGTACCGCCCCCGGCATATCTCCTACCCTACGGCAGCGACGTTGATCTGACTATATACTATCGAAAGGCATTCAAATAGGCTTTCAAAATCAATTTTCAATTTGGTGTGACCTGGCTTAGTTTAAAAGTTCCATCGATTTTTATGTACCGCCCCCGGGATATCTTCTACCCTACGGCAGCGACGTTGATCCGACTATATACCATCGAAAGGCATTCAAAAAGGCTTTTAAATTCATTTTTCAATTTGGTGTGACCTGGCTTAGTTCAAAAGTTCCATCGATATTAAGTACCGCCCCCGGCATAACTCCTACCCTACGGCAGCGACGTTGATCTGACTATATACCATCGAATGGAATTTAAATAGGCTTTCAAAATCAATTTTCACTTTGGTGTGACCTGGCGTAGTTCAAAAGTTCCATCGATATTAAGTACCGCCCCCGGCATAACTCCTACCCTACGGCAGCGACGTTGATCTGACTATATATACCATCAAAAGGCATTCAAATAGGCTTTTAAATTCATTTTTCAATTTGGTGTGACCTGGCTTAGTTCAAAAGTTCCATCGATATTAAGTACCGCCCCCGGCATAACTCCTACCCTACGGCAGCGACGTTGATCTGACTATATACCATCGAATGGCATTTGAATAGGCTTTCAAAATCAATTTTCCAATTTGGTGTGACCTGGCTTAGTTCAAAAGTTCCATCGATTTTAAGTACCGCCCCGGCATATCTCGTACCCTACGGCAGCGACGTTAATCTGACTATATACCATCGAAAGGCATTCAAATAGGCTTTCAATTTCATTTTTCAATTTGGTGTGACCTGGCTTAGTTCAAAAGTTTCATCGATTTTAAGTACCGCCCCCGGCATATCTCCTACCCTACGGCAGCGACGTTGATCTGGCTATATATTATCGAAAGGCATTTGAATAGGCTTTCAAAATTAATTTTCAATTTGGTGTGACCTGGCTTAGTTCAAAAGTTCCATCGATTTTAAATACCGCCCCCGGCAGATCTCCTACCCTACGGCAGCGACGTTGATCTGACTATATACCATCGAAAGGCATTTAAATAGGCTTTCAAAATCAATTTTCAATTTGGTGTGACCTGGCTTGGTTCAAAAGTTCCATCGATTTTAAGTACCGCCCCCGGCATATCTCCTACCATACGGCAGCGACATTCATCTGAGTATATACCATCGAAAGGCATTCAACTAGGCTTTCAATTTCATTTTTCAATTTGGTGTGACCTGGCTTAGTTCAAAAGTTTCATCGATATTAATTACCGCCCCCGGCATATCTCCTACCCTACGGCAGCGACATTGATCTGATTATATACCATCGAAAGGCATTCAAATAGGCTTTCAATTTCATTTTTCAATTTGGTGTGACCTGGCTTAGTTCAAAAGTTCCATCGATATTAATTACCGCCCCCGGCATATCTCCCACCCTATGGCAGCGACGTTGGTCTGACTATATACCATCGAAAGGCATTTAACTAGGTTTTCAATTTCATTTTTCAATTTGGTGTGACCTGGCTTAGTTCAAAAGTTCCATCGATTTTAAGTACCGCCCCCAGGATATCCCCCACCCTACGGCAGCGACGTTGAATTAACTATATAACATTGAAAAGTATTCGAATATGCTTACGAAATCTTTTCAGAATTTTGTGAACGAGTTTTGCTCAGAAATTACATCAATCTTTTTGTTGCGCCTTGATTCATCCTCTTCAACATTAAATTGCCATTGAACTATTTTAATATAATTCGAATGAATATATCTGACTATGTCAATTCTTTCAATCGAAATTGAAGAGGTTTCTCAGAACAGGCTCAAGATGTTATTGACATTAAAAACATTTTTATGAGGACTTGGAATGTTATCTGACATTTTTTCGAATTATATCGACTTTTAATTCAAAATCTTGTTGTTTCTGGAAACAAATATGAAAGCTTGATTGAATGAATTACTTTGGGTATAATAATCGCAAGTTCTCATTTAATTATCCTGACGTGTGTGGCGCCTTTAGTTGGAATTCGTTGCTGGAAATTCGTTGCCAACTTCACACCGGTTTCAGCAGGTATCATGCTTCTTCTTTATTCAAGTGCTTTTGTAGGTGAACGATTCATTTGATAAACTGCACATCTTACAGCTTCACCCCAAAGAAATTTTGGTAGGTTTGTGTCAATGAAAACGCACCTTACCTTGTCAAGAATGGTTCTGTTCATTCTTTCTGCAACAGAATTTTGCTGAGGTGTATATGTACAAGTAAATTCTTGTTTCAGACCGATAGATTCACAAAATTTTCTTAATTTTAAAGTAATAAATTCTTTCCCATTATCAGATCTCAATCGTGATACCTTGATGTTTTGCTTTTGCAACTCTAAACATATTTAATAATATAATCTTCAGCTTCACTCTTATTTCTTAACAGATAAACAACTGTAAAATGAGAAAAGTCATCTATGACTGTGAGGTAATACCTCTCTTCATTCATTGTTATTGTTTGTGATGGTCCCCAAATATCTGTATGCAGAAGTTCACCTTTCCTTCTCGATCTCTTTTCACTGCTTGATTTAAAGGGCTTTCTTGTAGCTTTACCTTTTCTGCATGAGGAACACACATCATTTGAAAAAGGAAGGTTCAAAAGCTCTAATCCTCTTTTATTTAAATGTCCAAGTCTCAAATGCCAAATATTTTCATTCTTAACTAACATGCAAGAGTCTGATTTATGTTTTTGCAGTTGAAGTTCAACTGTGTGCAACCCTCTCTCAAAATTACACAATATAAATTCTTCTCGAATAATTATTTTAGCTTGATTTTTCTCGAATTCTACTTTGTAACCTGCATCATTAATTTTCTGCACCGAGAGCAAATTAAAGCAAAGTTTTTCTACTATTAGGGCATTTATTGTTATTTTAATTCCCTGGAACATTACTTTAAGTTTTCCCTTTTTGACAGCATGCATTTTTTCACCATTAGCTATTTCTATTATATGTGGCTCAATCATCTGTATTTCACACATATGTTCCTCAACTTCCCCACAAACTAAATGCTGCGTTGCACCTGAATCTATAATGAATTTTATTGTACTCACATTTTCTTTCGATTTACCTAATAATGCTGTAGCTGAGGTTGTGGCTATAAATAAAATTTCATTTTCTTCTTGCTTGCAGACATTTGCATTTTCGTTGTTATTTCTACCTTCCCCTTTGTTGTTGAACTTTTGCTTGTTTTCATGCTTTTGGCTCTTCGATTTACTTCGGCACTGTGCAATGAAGTGACCAGTACGTCCACACCTAAAACATTTTTTGTTTTCATTAGATTTTTCTTTGCTAAGAAAAGAACATCGCTCTTCTCTGGGCTTGTTTCCATCGGTCATTTTCAGTTCTGCGTCAACAGTTAATTTTGCCTCTGTTGTCTATAGGACAGTTATAACAGTTTCGTACTTCTGAGAAAGAGTTAATAAAAGATGACATACCTTATCGTCCTCTTCCAACTGATTACCTGTTGATTCTAGTTCTGGAATGAGTCCATTAAACTTGATAAAATGATCTTGGAGTTTCTCATTTTCATCACATTTTAAAGTAAATAACTTCCTTCTTACATACAATCTCGACAGTGTGCTCTTCCTTTCAAATATATTTTTCAGAGAAGATATCATCTGAAATGCCGAGTCAGCATTCCTCACATATTCTATATGCCTATCAGTAATACACTGGACGATGATTGATCTTGCTCTAGCATCATTTTTAGCGACTTCCTGCTTTTGTTCGTTTGAGAGACCTGTTAGGTTAATCTTCGCCTCCACAACTTCTCTACATTGCTTTTCATCCAGTAAACATTTGAGCCGGAACAACCAGTTAGAAAAATTTCCATCATTCAGTTGTAGAATGGAATTAGCAGAACTTCCATGCCATACTTCCACCCGCCATTTTGTTGGTCAGCGTCACTGGGATTTTTCAATGAAAAACTTCTGTTCAACTTCCTAATACCAATCGTGAACTGGGCCCATAACCTTTTGGGTTATGTGGAGTGGTATTAGAAATTAGACTGGTTTAATAATCTATTCAGCAAGAAAAAACAATGTAAAAATAATGTAATTAACTATAACAATCGTTGCGTCGTCTCTTGCCACCATTGACATAGTAGCAACTCTTCCGGGTTTCTTCTACCATAGAAAAATCGCGGTCATAGAATATTCGCTTCATCTTGCGGAACAAAAATGTTCTCCCTTTACTTTACTTAAATGGCGTGTTACTTTATCAATAATTTCATTGTCAAAATTTTTCACGCATTATTCCGTATTTACAGGTCTGCCCTTGATACTGTGACGAAAACGAAAGTAGCGATAAAGAAGATTTCACCATTTGAACACCAAACGTATTGTCAGAGGACGCTCAGGGAAATCAAGATACTCACGAGGTTCAAGCACGAAAACGTAAGTTGCAAAATCTATTTGTAATATTTCATTTACTATTACCACTCACTCAAACTCAAGTTCTATGCTTACGTAATAGTCACAGAATTATCAGTTCTTCTTCTTCTTAATTCAATTTTTTATGACCCGGCAACTTAGGCCATGTGGTCAGGCTCAAGTATTACAGTAGAGATGCTCGTAACAAGCGTCTGGACAATAGCTGCATTCTGCAACTATTCCAAAGTACCAAAGTATGAAAATTTACTAATAATTACTTATTTTACAACAAATTTCACTAATTCACTTATAGAATATATCATCACACACGTGTTTGATTTAACCTCTAAATCTTTGGATTCAGAGGTTAAGCGTGTGCACCGTTTGACGCTCAACCTCGGAATCCGAATTATCAGTTATAATATCACAAGAGCATCGAAAATAATCGATTATACTTCCGAGTCACAAGACGTATTTTGCGAAACATCCACGAGAGCGCAGCTCGAATGATGTTTTAAGAAAAAACGTCGACTGACGAGGTCAGTATAATTGATTATTTTCGATTGCTCGAGTGGTATTCGTTACGATTATATAACGAATAAAAAATATTAATTTCTTTTGACAAACGTCAAAACATCGTCAATATGAAAACATTCAAATTTTGACACGAGGCGAAACACCAAAACGATTATATCACGTCGTCAAGGGTATATTCACTTATCAATACGCAGTAGTTATGCAAAATTCACGTATTCAATTGGCTCATTCATACATGAGTTATATAATCAGTTATAATATCACAAGAGCATCAAAAATAATCGATTATACTTCCGAGTCACGAGAAGTATTTCGCGAAACATCCACGAGAGCGCAGCTCGAGTGATGTTTTAAGAAGAAAATACGTCGAGTGACGAGGTCAGTATAATCGATTATTTTCGATTGCTCGAGTGGTATTCGTTACGATTATATAACGAATAAAAAAATTTTTTTTTTTTGACAAACGTCGAAACATCGTCAATATGAAAATATTCACATTTTGACACGAGGCGAAACACCAAAACGATTATATCACGTCATCAAGGGTATATTCACTTATCAATACGCATCATTTGAAAAAGTTTTTCCGATATTATATTTTTTAGCGGTCTTTCGTGCTGATAGATGTTCCTTCTCCGAAACTTTAAAAACTTCCATTTTTTTCACGTAAACTGAGATGTTTTTTACCAGGCGCTATTTCCAACATATCTATCGCTCCCTATATGCCCAATAAAAATTAAAACACAGCAGTCGCGCCGAATAAAATATGTGAATACGATAGAAGTATTTAGTCTCTTAGGTTCGGGATGGTATTCCCCGGATTCAGAGTGCGGTCACTCTCAATATTCTACATATATTTGTTCAGGTTCAAGAATTTTTTAACTAAAAAAATTGTTTGCAAAAGTTTCGTTCCAGAAAAGGGAAGCGTTCGCGAGGATATATATATATATATATATATATATATATATATATATATATATATATATATATATATATATATATATATATATATATAATCTCTTGATAATTATTAGCAATAACAGGCTTGTTGAATCTTAAAAAACTCGATTTTATTAAAAAGTTGACGTTTCGCCACGACATCGAGTTTTTTAAGATTCAACAAGCCTGGTATTGCTAATAATTATCAAGAGATTAGAAATAGTTCACAGGCAACAACAATTCGAATAAATAATTATATATATATATATATATATATATATATATATATATATATATATATATCATACTATATATATAATATATATATATATTCGAATTGTTGTTGCCTGTGATTTATTTTTAATCTCTTGATAATTATTAGCAATAACAGGCTGGTTGAATCTTAAAAAACTCGATTTAATTAATAAGTTGACGTTTCACTACGACATTCATAGTTATTCAAAACTTTTGGAAAAAATTGAAAATTCTTTGACATTTATTGACTTGAAAAAATTGAATAGATAAGATTGATCTGTCTTGTTAAAAATTCTTTCGGATGTGGCTGTTCTTTATTATTTATTACGTGCTATTCAGTCTAATATTAACATTCAAAATTGTTATCATTAGAAGGCAAGGGAAACTACAGAAACCTTTACCTATGTAATGTTCGAAAATAATAATAATAGGGTACTATTTATTTAACAGAAAAGAAATTAGTCACGGGAAAATATTAAAAAACTAGAGCAGAATTATCGGTATAGAACGTTTATATGGAAGCAGCCGTTGACACGTGTTTCGGACTCTTTGGTCCTCATCAGAACGGCGTAGCTAAGTATTGGATTGAAAAGTTGGAGATGAAAATAGTTTAATAAATAAAATCCTCTGTTATGGAAGAAAATCACTTATTTGTGGTTTATTGTTTGAACTCTCCGGTATGGGAGATTTGGTCAAACTTTGCCACGAATAACAGGATTTTATTATAAAAATTTCATTAAAAACGGCTACTTCCATATAAACGAACTATACCGATAATTTTTGCTTTACTTGTTTAATATTTTCCCAAAACTAATTTTCTTTTTTAATATTAATTTACTCTTTCTGAGATCTCTCGGATGGAATTAATCGCCTCCGTGGCAAAGTTTGACCAAATCTCCCATACAGGAGAGTTCAAAGAATAAACCACAAATAAGTGATTATCTTCCATAACAGAGGATTTTATTTATTAAACTATTTTCATCTCCAACTTTTCAATCCAATACTTAGCTACGCCGTTCTGATGAGGACCAAAGAGTCCGAAACACGTGTAAACGGCTGATTCCATATAAACGTTCTATACCGATAATTCTGCTCTACTTTTTTAATATTTTCCCGTGACTAATTTCTTTTCTGTTAAATAAATAGTACCCTATTATTATTATTTTCGAACATTACATAGGTAAAGGTTTCTGTAGTTTCCCTTGCCTTCTAATGATAACAATTTTGAATGTTAATCTTAGACTGAATAGCACGTAATAAATAATAAAGAACAGCCACACCCGAAAGAATTTTTAACAAGACAGATCAATCTTATCTATTCAATTTTTTCAAGTCAATAAATGTCAAAGAATTTTCAATTTTTTTCAAAAGTTTTGAATAACTATGAATGTCGTAGTGAAACGTCAACTTATTAATTAAATCGAGTTTTTTAAGATTCAACCAGCCTGTTATTGCTAATAATTATAAAGAGATTATATATATATATATATATATATATATATATATATATATATATATATATATATATATATATATATATATATATATATATATATATATATATATATATATATATATATATGTATATATATATATATAATTATTTATTCGAATTGTTGTTGCCTGTGAACTATTTCTTATCTAATATATATATATATATATATATATATATATATATATATATATATATATATATATAAAGAATTAATAAAGAAATTAGAACACTTATTTTTAAACAACGGATATCCAAGGAAATTGTTGAAAGGTTTATTATATTGCAATGCAAAAATCATTTCAGCCACTGACAATACTTTATCTGAAACTATTAAATTTAAGAAGCTACCGTACATCAGAGGTTTATCTGAAACAGTTATCAAGGGTTTTTCTCGGATGGGAGGTGTTAAAATAGCAAGATACAATACAAAATCCATAAGAACTTTGTTTTCAAAGACCAAAGATCGCACTCCATTATCATTTAATTGCAATGTTGTTTATAAGATTCCGTGTGATAAATGTTATATAGGACAGACTAAACAAAACTTAAAACAAAGAATTATACAACACAAAAGTGACAGCCGTATTGGCAAAAGATCTTGTGCATTGGCGTGTCATTTTCAGGATTTTGACCACAATTTTGATTATGAAAATGTTAAAATTTTAGATCGTGAAAATAATTACAAAAAGAGATTATTCTTGGAAATGGCGCACATACATAACACCAGCAATACAATCAACTCCAAGGCAGATATAGACAATTTGAGCGTAATTTACACGAATATTTTAAAATAAAATCAATATCATTTGTCCACACCTCATTGTTTTTGAATGATAACATTGACATCTGGAGACCGGTATCTGAAATTTTCAAGAGAGCATACGACTCTTAATTTCGAGCCTCTCATTCCACATAGCATTAATATTGACTAAGGGTCCTAATTATATGTTACACACAATTATATTATTATAGTTATTAGATCATCATTTTAACTCTAATTGTAAGTAAGGTTAATTTTTATTTTCATTACTTTATGTTTTTTATCATTATTTTTGTTGTATTTTAGCTTGATTTCTCCTGAAGTAGACACAAAAAAAGTGTTGAAATATTGAGAATTTTTTGAATAAATGAGTTTATAAACATATATTTTACTCAATTGACCGAATATTCCCGTGATTCAAACTCTATAATATATATATATATATATATATATATATATATATATATATTTATATATATATATATATATATATATATATATGTATCTATGGGTCTAGTATTATGATTGTTGTTTTTTCAGATTATCGATATACGAGATATATTGAGAGCTGTAACTATAGATGCAATGAAAGATGTGTATATAGTTCAATGTCTAATGGAAACTGATCTCTATAAATTACTCAAAACACAGGTTAGTAAACTAAATATCTTTTCGATTTTATATCGCCGATTATGTATTTACAATTTCAAACCAGTTCTAAGGTATTTCCTTTTTGTCCTATTCTTTCCGGGAATATTAAACTATTGCACTCTACAGAAAAATATGTAAACATGTATTCACACACTTCCACAAATTCGATTACAGAGCCATCATCTGTGACTAATATTAAAAAATTGTCCTCACAAAACTTTTGTATTTTTTGACGTGGAATACAAATCTGTAATAAAAAACAGGGTTCCTATTTCAAATTTCAAAGTTGGTCCCTTCCCCCCGACAAGGGAGAAGGAAATGGAAGAGGTTTTAGCATAAGTGGACTTTCCCCTCAAAACTTGTTATTCCAAACATTTTTCTGTAAAATGTTTCCTTTTCGAGATTTTCAACTGATTGAACTTAAAAAGTTCACCCTGTATGTTGTTGCAATGAATGTAAAAATTGTTTTATAGAATATCATGATCTTAGAAAGTCATATCTGATTTCCACAATGCATATCTGTTATAAAATTTCAGGTCATAATTTTAGTTATAAAATTTCAGTACACGAATTGTCGGTACTTTTCAGTACCACTTATCCAGAAGAAAATGGAAAATGTGGTACTTTTATATATTTATACGAACTTTAGTACACCGAACAAACATCTATACCTTAAAGTTTAAACAGGTTTGTTGAAAATATCGTCATGGGCTTTAAAGGGTTAAAGGCCTGTTATTGCTGATAAAAAATTTAAAATACAGCACAGACAAGCAAAATTCTTACGTATATACGAGTATATATATATATATATATATATATATATATATATATATATATATATATATATATATATATATATATATTAATATTATATTATATATATTCCACCTCCTCAAATTCGTATTCATTTTTATGGGGAATATATTTTGAATAAGCTTTTAACGCAATTTTTTCCAGCTTATTGTGAAAGTGAAGAAATTTGAATATAAAACATCAGAAAAATGTGTTATGTGATACTTTTGAAACAACAGTAATGCTTTTTACAAGATACAGTTCTTAAATTCATATTTCGCATTAATTGTGCAAAATCCTACAGAAATGTGCTAGATTTCTACTTTTAAATTTGGTTTACATAGATTTAGGTAACTTATATGAACCACACATCAGCAATTCTTTTATTCGTTCTCATTATACACCCTCATAATAATAAGCTTTATGTTTGCAGAGATTGAGTAACGACCACATATGTTACTTCCTTTATCAAATACTAAGGGGGTTGAAGTATATACATTCGGCGAATGTACTTCATCGAGATTTGAAGCCTAGTAATCTATTACTCAACACTACATGTGATTTGAAGGTGAGTTGATTTATTTTTCAGATGTGAACTGTCATGAATGTCATAGAAGTATGTATGTGAAATATTCATACTCACCGAAGTCGCACATTTCAAAAATGAAAGCTGTTTGACAATTGAAAATTTCACTCCTTAACAGTGAATTATAGGAACACAGAAAACCATTCCAACTTAGAACTATATATATATATATATATATATATATATATATATATATATATATATATATATATATATATATATATATATATATATATATATATCTATCTGAGATTGAATTCTTGCACATCACTTGGTGAAACATCATAAAGTATAAACTTTAAAATAAAAACACTTTTTCTACTTCTTTTGTAAATTGAATCGAGTTGTAGAAACTATTTATATATTTAAGGAAATTATCTAACTGTCTATCTGTACCGGTCCAAATACAAAAAATATCATCTACATAACGCCTCCATAATGAAACGTTAGTAATTAAATTATTATCAGCATTGAAAATTTTTTCTTCTAAGTTATAAATAACGAGAACGGTACCTTGAACTTCTTAGACGTTCAGAATGCTAGGAATTTGAATTCTCTTACTTTCAACATTTATAGAAAATCAACCTTCACAGATACTTTAATTCACAGTGACAGTAACCAACACATTAAAATAAAACTCAGTGCTTTTCATTCGTTCATACATAGGTTGTTCACGATTTCATTATCGGAAACAAATTTTCAAACTGAAGTTAATACAATTAAATTATTAGCCATCAATAACGGTTACAATGAAAGTCTTATCGACAAGCTCATTGGGAAAAAACGAATAAAGTATCTGTTGCATTCAATATACCCCACGCAAACTATTAATGAAGAACAAAAATACTTCCCAATAAATTATGTGCCTAATTTGAGTAGCAAAATTTGTAACAGACTATCCAAAAATAACGTTAAAACAATTTGTACAAATAAAAGAAACTTGAAGTCATTCTTGGTCAATAATAAAGAAAAATCTAACATCGGAGAAAACAGTCGTATTTACAAAATATTTTGCGACGAATGTCCTGCTTTCTATATTGGACAGACAGGAAGGAATATAAATATTCGTGTTGAAGAACATAAAAAGTCAATTTTACAAAACAAAAATATAAATATATATAAATATATATAAATATATATATATATATATATATATATATATATATATATATATATATATATATATATATATATATATATATATATATATATATATATATATATATATATATATATATATATATATATATATATATATATATATATATATATATATATATATATATATATATATATATATATATATATATATATATATATATATATATATATATATATATATATATATATATATTTATATATATTTATATATATTGGACTTGATGAATAGTGATCTAGAACTATATGCTAAATGGCTCCTGTGTAATAAGTTACAAATAAATGTGAAAAAAACAGTGTATATGCTTTTTAAAAATAAAAATAAAGAAATTCACGACCCAGATATAAGAATTGGAAATCAGTCAATTCAAAAGGTCGATCATACCAAATATTTTGGATTGGTGATTGATGACAAATTAAATTGGCACAAACATGCAGAACACTTGACAAAAAAAATTGTACCAATGATTGGAGCACTTTACAGATGCCAAAGCTACTTAAATGTAGCAAATAAAATAATGATATATAATGCTTATTTCCTTTCTATATTCAGGTATCTGATAACAAATTGGGGGGTGTGTTCTCAAACATCATTCAATAAAATAAAAACTTTACAAAATAAGGTGGTAAAAACTTTATTTGGCTATGATTACAGAACGAATACAGAAATGATCTACCATCAGACTGAAATTTTACCGTTAGAAAAAATTCTACAAATAGAACAGTGCAAATTTATTTATAAAATAACAAAAATCAACAAAAATGCAACACAAACATGAGCATAGTTAATGAAATACATTCATATGCAACCAGAAATCAAGACCAAATTTATTTACCCCAGGTGAGAACGAATGTTGGCTTGAATAATCCCTTCTCTAAATGTCTTCAAACATTCAACCTTTTGCCAAACTATATGAAAAATAAAGATAGCTACTCCTCATTCAAAGCTGAACTGATGAGATATGTTGACGGCCATTGAATTCAAAATATAAATATGTTCCGGTACCAGCAATTATTGCTGATTTGGAACAATGCTTTGAAAAATATATATATATATATATATATTGATAGAGCTTGTCCCGAATAATTTTAATTTGTTGTTTATTTATATCTCTAGATATTATAAAATGTATGTGTATATATGTATGTGTTAAATTTGATATTCTTCAGTCTGAAATATGTGATATAGGGTAAGAGATATTCTGAAATATGTGATGTAGGGTAAGAGAGATTCTTTTGTACTGTTCACCCTTGTATATCGATTCAAAAAAAAAAAAAGCATTCTTTAAATATATATATATTTATATATATATATATATATATATATATATATATATATATATATATATATATATATATATATGATATTATCAAATACAACAGCCTCACTTTCATCGGAAATTCAAGTAGAAAACTTAAATCTCTCTTATCTAAGCACAACATTAACATTGCTTATCGTACCGGTAATAATTTAGGAGATCATATAAAAAATAATAAATCCAAAGTTCATAAAGATAATAAATCAGGAGTTTATAAAATGAATTGTGGCGATTGTGATAAGTTTTACATTGGTAAAATATTCAGAAGTTTTCAAACTAGAATTTCAGAACAGAAGCGTAGCTTTGTTAATCAAAAGTCGGATTCACATTATGCAAACCATTTAATCCAAGAAAATCATACATTCAATTTCGATTTTAAAATATTAAATACTGATAGTAAAGGAATTAAACTTAATTTTTTAGAATCATTACAGATAAATAAATACAAGCATTCCGGTCTCCTATTGAATAGCCAAATCGATCATACTTCAAGCCCCCTTCTTAATCTTTTCAAAATTACCGAACTACCTGACTAGCAGTTCAGAATTGGTTTTTCCTTTTCTAATAATTATTTGAAACCATCTTTGTATTTACCCCTTCTACATAATTTGTCATTTCTTGTTTTCGATATAACAGAGAATCATAGTTAGTTTGCCATTAGCATCTGAAGAAGGTGAAGTTCCACCGAAACGTGCGTCATGCGTTATTTTTTATAATAAATGTGTAAATTGTTATTTTTAACCATTGTTTTAATATATATATATATATATATATATATATATATATATATATATATATATATTTATTTATTCTTACACAACTTATACAATTATTATCATTACCAACACAAATTCAGGCAATTAATTATAAGTAAACACAAGAAACAATCCATGAAAGAACTATACTATATAATACTAAACTATAAGGTCAGGAGCAATAAAGTAATGAAAACGTTTAAGTTCATGCACCTAAGTGACTGAACACTTGTGTTGTGCAATTCCAAAAACACATTACAGTGATGTGGACACTTTTCAGACATGTTTGAGCAAAACATCTCAGCAATTTATCATCTAATACTTATCATACTTATTCTAAAATTTTTATAAAATCTATGTAATTTCGAAAAATAAATTTTTTTGATTCAACTGAAAAACTTTTTAGTCCAGTCATAAGCCTAATCTCTATTGGTAAGAGATTGCATGCTTTGGGCAAGGTGTGAATGAAAAATCGATGACAAATTTCCTTCTTGAATCTTTGGGTCGACAGAAACCCACCAGCACAGCACATGCACGGGTTTGATATATCAAACGACTACAATTCCGGAAAAGTTTGTTTTTGAAGGCATGTACACATAAACTATGAAAGTATAGTGTCCGGATATTGCACACATCTTCAGTATAAAGTAGACTGGTGTGATATCTCCATTGTTTCTTAAATATAATTTTTAGTATAAAGTTTTGAGTAATAATTAGTTTCTTTAATGAGTTCCTGTACATACCTATATATATATATATATATATATATATATATATATTATATATATGTATGTATATTTTAATAACATGTGTACTGAAATATTTATTATTTTCAGATTTGTGATTTTGGTTTGGCTAGGGTAGCAGATCCTGATCATGATCATACAGGTTTCCTGACAGAATATGTAGCTACCAGGTGGTATAGAGCACCTGAAATCATGCTTAACTCAAAGGTAAATATTCATATGTTTATCTATTTGTGAAAGTAAGGAACTGTTCTTTAAAAATTAGATACCAATATTTAGTTGAAAATATTTTTCAGATAACAAAATAAACACAATATTGGATAGGTTTATTATCATGTTCAATAACTCTTTGCGGATTAAATGAATGTATGTGAAATAAATTTTCCAAACAAAATGACCAAAGTTATATTAACACACAGACAGAAAACCACTAATATTCAGTATGTATTTCCAAATAAAAATATGAAGATTAATGTGTATTAACAATATATAAAACATTCAAATATTAATTAACACAAAGTAAAAGTTTAGAGAACATACAATTATTACATGACAAGTCAACATTTGCTGAAATATTTTGCCACAAAATCGATTACGAATAACATGTTGCAATAATTTGAAGCTCAAAAAATCAATATGTACTAAGAAAGTATTTTGTGATACTTATTAGCTTTTCTCATTTCCTAGTAGCACAGGCAATTCGTTAAATATGTTAATACATATAGGGTTGAATATATTTCACAATAACGTGAGAAATATTAAACCATTCAGTTTGAATTACTCATTTGAAGAAGCCACTCTGTTTAGCGAAACAATTGTTATGTTTAACAAAATATAGTTAAAATCGAAAAACCGAAGTGTCATTATAAATATTTGTTTCAAATTACAAAATTCACATTTTTTTCATTGTTATAATATACCTATCAATTTTGTTCACAGGGTTACACTAAGTCCATAGATATATGGTCTGTTGGATGTATTTTAGCAGAAATGTTATCGAATAAGCCTATATTTCCTGGTAAACATTACCTGGATCAGTTAAACCATATACTGGGAATACTTGGATCTCCATCTCAAGAAGATCTAGATTGCATTATAAATGAAAAAGTTAGTGGGTGTTTATTATTGACGCTGGCGCTGTGCGTTTCAATAATATTTTGATTTTTTATTTAAAACCGATTTATGTTCTTTTTTGCCTTGTAATTTAATTGCACATTTAACCCTCTCGGTCACGAATTAAAACTATTGGAGCGAAAAATCTGAAGTTTACTGTAATGCAACTTATGATTTTTTGAAAATTTTTGATGTTAACTTCAGATTTTCAAAATGCTGCGTTTGGACACTATTACATGTCCCCAATTGAGGACATCATGAGCTGATGGAGGAAAAAAAATTCAGAAATATTTTTAGATGGTAAAATATCAATATGTTCCATTATTTATTTTATTAGATATATTTATATTATTTTTGCGCCCATTTTCGAAGTACTGAAGTGTATTAAATTTATATTTTGCAGAATCGAAATAAAAGTGCTGTTATATTCACCTAGATGTTGCCTTTACCGCTAGTTCACAATGTCCTCAAACTAGTACGCCACACTTTAAAAATCGCTGATTACAGTATGCACAAAAATCACCTAACGCAATTGCTTTGGAACAAGTCTACACTTATTTTGAACGTAAACAAACAGTTTTCAAACACATGGTCTAACGAATATAGCCAACAAAAAAATAAACAGTAGAGCGCTACACTGCTGTCATAGCTACCCTACGGAATCCCATATTTCAAATGCATAATCATTTTTTCGATCAGCTTGAAGATGGCAGCATATATATTCATTCGGAAGAATATGATGTCCACAACTGAGGACAATGTGACAGAGGAGTAAGAGCAAGCGGTGCTTCATAGGTAGGTTGTCCTCAACTGAGGACAAGGTGAGCGAGAGGGTTAAATAGCGTGTGTATTTCCAGGAGCTAAATTTGTAGGTTATAGAGTGTTATAGAAAAAGAAATGGCCAGTGTTTCATATATTAAACAAATATCATCTTTGCTATTATTGTGACTTCATATTCCTATATGATGTTAAAAGTGAATAATTGAGCACGTGAAATGATTAACAGAATTACATAACATATAGGTACAGGCAAGGCCGGATTTACGAATTTGCCGCCCATGGGCCCAAAGCATTTCGCCGCCCCCGCCTCCCAAACGCGACAATTTGCCAGACCTAAAATAAAACTATTTGAACATCAATATCTTAAAAATAAATTTGAATAACATCTTAATAATGTCATAGCTTTATATAACCTCACTAACTATGATCTAGGAATAGTGCTAATTACTATTTTGTTATGTGGAATATTTGCAGAAAATCTATGATTTCCGTTTACACCTCAAGATATCGTTTTAACTGTCGAACTAAACATAGTATATTACTGTTATCATAATTAACGGAAAAATATGGATTAAAGAAAAAGTTACATTTTTCGTCACTTGTTGCCGGCGAGATTTAAAAAAATGTCGTTTCTTTTCAAAGTGGATTGTAACATTAGGAAATTAAGAAATCAAAAACGATTTAATGATAAAACTGTTTATTGAGAGCTAAAACATTCAATTCATAGTGAAACTTTTCGAAAAGTTTGAACTCAAGTTTTTAGATTTTTACGCCTAGCTTTGATATTAGCGAATGTATCAATGACATCAGTCAAGCTTACACGTCAAGTCTTTTTCTATGCTAAAACAGCTGAGTTAACTAACCTTTTCTGGCCAACAGTTGATCTTACATAATTATGTACTCGTGAAAGAGTAGAAAATGAACGTTCTGCACAGTTGCTGGCTGGTGTACACAAAAACATCTTGAGAGCTACCCTTACTTACAATTGGTAGAGATCTTTTGACAAAATATATCTGTTCAATTGTGACAGCTACATTTCTTCTGTACTAGATGTCTTTTCTTTGCACAGACCTTTCAAATGATGACATTCAACAACAAAAAAAAAGGGCTTTAATGTCGGTTGAGTGATTAGTGTATAAATCTGAGTGAAAACAAAAATTCTGCATAAAAAGCTCTTGATTTTTTAACAAAATTTAACTGGCCTTCACAATTTGCCGCCCCTAACCATTTGCCGCCCTGGGCCCATGTGGCCCATGCCTAAATCCGGCCCTGGGTACAGGTGATATGTTATCAATTAATAATTCCTTATTATATGAGGTTGGCTAAGAAGCTATCCAATAATAATCAAGGTATACATTAAACTAAAAATAATCCATTTATTAAATCAATTTCTCTCTAGCTTTGCACTAAATCCTATATATATATATATATATATATATATATATATATATATATATATATATATATATATATATATATATATATATATATATATATATATGGGTATTAACTACAGAGAGGAAGCCTAATATTCCACTTCGACCCATTGTCAGCGCTTACAATTGTCCAACACATCCTCTTGCGAAATATCTCGCCAAAACCCTTCAACCCCTTGCCGAACAAACCCAGTCATACGTAAAAAACTCTTTTCACTTCATAGAACTCCTCAAAAGTATTGATATTACCCCAACTGATCTCCTCGTTAGTTTTGATATTGTCTCCTTATTTACAAATATCCCCATTGAAGAAACACTTTCCATCCTAGACACGAAACATCAAATATCCCCAGACAACCTATCCCTGATCAAACACTGCATGGCCAACACTTACTTCATCTTCCAAGGCAATTTCTTCAGACAAATCAAGGGAGCCCCAATGGGATCCCCTCTCTCCCCCGTCATAGCTAACTTTTTCATGGAACATTTCGAAACCCAAGCTCTCTCGTCATTCGACCTTAAACCATCATACTGGCTACGTTATGTAGA
>JARQZK010002243.1:72500-97500 GCA_030704885.1 Cynegetis impunctata | reverse complement strand
ATTCATCATAAAGGCAAATACCAATTTTTTTAATGTATGTATATATGAAAATCAAGCAAGTAGTGTCGGAGCGACACTTATTCATATTTCGTATATATTTTTTTTTAGATGCGAAAAAACCTTCTGGTAGTATTGGATCATTTTTGTACTCGAAAGCACAACACTCATTTTGTTATTTATTATTCACACACAGAAGGTTTCTTTATAATTGCAGGATATTCTTGCGTCCATAATTGTGAATATTTATATAATTATCTTGTTTAATTTACCATTTTTTAAGAGTACAAATAACTTAGTGTAGAAGACTATTTTGTTTATAATTTCCTGATTATCCATTTTCCTTTCAAATAATTTTTCGCAACAAAAGAAATTTCATTCAAAACGATCCCAAATTTATTCTTGATTTTTTGTAGTTATCTATTAATATATGAGAAATAAAGGTAATTGAGCGTTTGAAGTTATGTGAAATTGAATAAGTTTATCGTTTTGTGACAAAAATGTTTATTTATAATCAATGAGATCATTATCTATACAGTGCTTCATGAAGACTTGAGAAAAATATTTCTTCTAAAAATTTGTTGAACAGAGTTTTGTGATATTTTGTGTAATTGTAAAAAATTATAAGTAGTTTACTTGATGAATTGGATACATCAGGTTTAGTTCGAAAATGCTATCGAAATTATATTTTATGCAGTTATGTATTTATCTGATTATTCTGAAGATACACAAATCATATGATATTCCTCTCTATAAACATATATTCTATTGCTGAATCTGAAAAAATAGTGCAGTTTGTTATTGCGAAAAAGGAATCCTCTAATAGTTAATGTATTAATTAATATTTCCTATTGGAAATTAGAACTTTTTACGTTAAAAATACCAAGGATTTACTAAATTTCTGATAACTGTAAATTGAATGAAAAAATCAATGCCTTGCATATTATTTAAGTTAGTAAGTTTAGCATTTTGAATAAATTTCAGCTTTCAGGGACAAGATTAAAAAAAACTTCAACATAAAGATTTTGAATTGTCCTTGATTTAATTTTTCTGCTCTGTACTCAATATTCATTTCTTTCATATTACTCTTATTTTAAAAGGAAATTTAATGTTACAACTTCATTTTCTAGACTCCCATATAAAAATGTGAATGTCATATCAATATTTATTTGAGTTTGTTGTCGAGTCTATAATCTGAATTGAGTTTAAGTCTGAATGGTGATCAAGAAATACCAGATATAGGTATGTAAATTCGGTAGTATGCTCGAATTGAATTAGGTCAAAATATATAAATTTAAATATATAAATGTGAATCTATATACAGTGAAAACATTGGAATGTTCTTCCAACTTCTGGGGCACTGTGTATATAATTAAATGCAGATAAAAATGAAATACTATAATATATCATTAACCATATTTTTTCACTGTACTTAGTTTGAGACCTCAAATGTGAACTTTCGGCATACCTGTTATATGATCCACAATTTTCAACTATGTATACAGGGTGTCCCACAATTTTTTAGACAGGCTGTAACTCTAAAACGGCTTAAGATAACTTCATGAAATTTGGTATGCAGCAATTGGACGGATTTTACAATATTGAGAATCCCTCATGACGTCAGCGAAATCATCACCGTAGCTATGACGTCATGTCATTATAAAATATCAAATGTAAAGGTGGTTGTGTGACTGCTCATATTAAAGGTCTTTTTATTCTGAATTCAACGATGTAATACACTTAGTATGTTAAAATTTATTAGTTGTGTATTTTCGATCAAAAGGAGTTTAACAAAATAAATAAAAAAGTTTAATAAACAAATTTAATCACATGGAAATCAAGGCAATAATACCATTATTCTACAATTAATTTCAACACAAGCCTCAAACCTGATTTTCATGTGATTAAATTTGTTTATTAAACTTTTTTATTTATTTTGTTGAACTCCTTTTGATCGAAAATACACAACTAATAAATTTTAAAATACTATATAATAATAAGTGTATTACATGGTTGAATTCAGAATAAAAAGACCTTTAATATGAGCAGTCACGCGACCACCTTTACATTTGATATTTTATAATGACATGACGTCATAGCTACGGTGATGATTTCGCTGACGTCATGAGGGATTCGCAATATTGTAAAATCCGTCCAATTGCTGCATACCAAATTTCATGAAGTTATCTTCAGCCGTTTTAGAGTTATAGCCTGTCTAAAAAATTGTGGGACACTCTGTATATATATATATATATATATATATATATATATATATATATATATATCACATACATATATATATATAATATATATATATATATATATATATATATATATATATATATATATATATATATATATATATATATATATATTACTTTGTCAGTCGATTATATACTTGTGATTTTTTGAATCTCGAATATTTCTGAAATACAGATAAGTGTGTTTGTGCTTCGTCTTCGAAGTGGAATATTTCTGGGGAAGGTTTTTCATGATTATAAAAGAACTAACCAATCATCGAGATGTATCAAAAAACAGCAGTCATTTTGCAAATTAAAAATATTAATCTTAGGAAGCAGAGTACTTCAGCTTCTGCAAAACTTTATAGAATATTATTTTCAAGCTACTTTCTGAAGTGTTCATTTATTGTTAATAGTAATTTTACATTATTTGATTTTTGGACTTTCGCCATAGTATCGTTGACTACTACACCATCAATTCCTCGTAAGTTACCTATTTCTGTTGGTCTTTGTACACTTAGGATTTTCTCTCTTCGTATCAAATTATTTTCGTCATCCTTCTAGACACATTACAATCGGTATTTCGAACTTTTTTTGACAAAATGTGTTTTTTCTAGAAACGATTGGATCGTTTATATTTCTACAAATTTTCATCTTCGATTCACTAGGTATGAAGTAATTTTTCACAATTCTCCCCTTCCATTAATAAATTTTAAAGAGTAGATTGATACAAGAACCCTAATTTACTCGGTATTAACCATACGCTTGGATTTGAAAGCTTCTTCAAAATTACAAGTCTTCCCATGCGAAAATAATAGAAAATACAGAAACTGACATCTCAGATCTGGTTATAATATTCAGTTTTGTGCTAATAATTATCACTTGGAATGTTTCAGGTTTATTTTATAAATGTCAGTTTCTCGGCTTCTTCTCAAAGGACTCCCTCACAGCAATAAATGTAACTGATAAATTATATAATTTAAGTATGAAAATTTGAAAGAAAATAATCTTACAGACTATTTCATATCTAACTATCTATTTTTTATTTCAAAAATATAATTCAGCCTCAATGCAGCATGAAATATTTCACATAAATCATACAGTGATAAACGGTTTTGTTATTTCATTGATTAACAATCTTCATACTAATTCCTAATAACTTAATTTCTTCAAACTTCACCAGCATTAATAAACTGCATCATATAATTTACTCGACTATTGTAGTAAATATTGGTGAACAATCAATTATTTGAAATATTCCAAATATCTGAATCGAACGTTGATTTACCTAGGAATTAAATTATATAAATTCAGTCATATTTTGCGACCGCTTTATCCTTAAGGGCGTCTTAGATAAAATTATTGCGCCTCAGTCGAATTCAGTTCCGTACCGGAGAATTCTCCATTATAGAATATGTAATTGAATCGGTGATTGTTGAAAGAGTACTAAGTTCAAAAATGAAGGTTTTGAGTAAATTTAAAAAATATATTTAGAAATTATTCATTTCATTTCATTAATACTTGCAGTCAGCGTAATGAAAGTAAATGGGTGAGGAATCATTTATCTACATAGAAATTATTATTATTTCCAATTTTTGTATTTTTCTTTTTAAAGAGCAAGGACTCAGTTCTGTTCAACAATCAGTAAAACAAAATTAAGTAGTTATGGTTAAACTAATATACTTTATTGGAGAAATAACACATAGAAATGAACAATAATTCTTACAAACATACCAAATGAAAAACAAGTACCTACTTATGAAGCAAAAACACGACAAATTGTTCATCTTCAATCTCCTGTTCTGAGGTTGGCCACTGCAAAATTTCGTCGTAGAATGTTCGAGCTTCATCATCTTCAGCGTTGACATACTTAAAACCTGTCTAATGTTGTCAAGCTTTTTGTTGTTAATGGGCACGTTTCCAGCAGGATATGCCTGACGTAAAGAAGACATGCAAATGTTACGTTGTCCACACTGTCGAAAATCAAAAGTGTTCTGCATAAAACCGTCAATAAAACGCTTTGTAGTTACTTTTCCAGGATGCTCGGAAGAGTATATAAATTCATAAAATTGAGATGGCGCGAAAAATATTTTCTTATCGTAAGGTACATTTTTTCCTCTACTATCATCCGAAAGAGTTGTCTTTTTGTATAAAGGAGGCCACCATTTACTGAAATTCAGTATATCAGCAGTAAATACCATCTTAACTGTGACATTTTTCTTACTGTTAGCTATTATACTGCACTACTGCAGTAATCCAGGCACAAATACCCTGTCCATTTTTTTGATCTTTTTTAAAAAAATCCCGAAGTCCCTATCGCAGGGGAGAAACGAATTCCCTCGAACTGGAAAACGATGAACAATTTTCTGAAACTTTCCATTATCTACTAGCGCAAGACACATTCTTATCATCGTATGGTTTCGGTTTTGCCCAGGACATCCATCCATCAGTTCCTTCTATTTTGCATTTCTTGATAATATTTCTATTGTAGGTTTCAGGGTTTTTAGATCTTTTTTTAACTTTAATAACCGCAGCAATTTGTTGTCTCTCCATTTTAGAAGTACTGACGTTAACACGATAGGAAATAATGCGTGCGCACAAGAGTGCAATCGGAATGGGAAAACATGAGTGAGAGTTGAATGGAACTAAGTTTGCGATTTAGTACCTTTCAACTCTCTCTGAAATCCAGTACGTACGTATTATTAGTGCTTCCTGTAAAGATTTCAATACAACAAGGATTCAGATTTTGCAGATGTTCTTCTAGCTCTTCTACAAATATGTCAGCATTACTTGCTGGTTATCTATATATTGCTAATAATTTTTGTGAGAGTTACTCTTAAGAATGCATGGTTATTCATATTTAACACCGCTGAATCTATTGCAAGGGCGCTCTTGACATAAACAATGGTACCGTCACACTTGTTCATCACACTTTCATTATAAAGTATGTCATATTCATCAATGTTATAACAGTTTATATCATTTACAATATTGGTCTCAGACATCACAATCACATCGAAAGAACTTCTCTAGATATGCGATAAAATTATCAAAATTTTTGTTTATATTTACGTGAATTATACTAAGGTCAGTTAGTGGGTTTTTGAAAAAGGCTACTTCTTGAATACTATCACAGCACTTGACGTTGCAGGTCATTTCATCATCAAGAATTGTATTGAGATCCATAGATTAATTGATATTTGAATTTACCTTGTTCGTCTAGCAAGATTAGGCTAGAGTTTGTACCTGCTCTTCTGAAGTAATCCTAATCGGGGCTTCATTTTCATTTCTCTTGCCAAAGATCTTGTCGTATTTCACCCACACAAATTTGAACCCTTTTCTTTCAGTTTCCTGGCATTCCTGAATAGTGCTTGTTGTTCTGGTGACATATCTTCGTTTATGTAGATATTTGTATTTCTTCCATCTATTCCACATTGGCCTTTTCTTTTCCGCATGTCTAAGATTTTATCTCGTTCGTCATTAGATTGCATTCTAACTACTAGAATGGCATTTCATTCCTTTCAACACCAAACGTTCGGGGACATAATTTGATAGCAACTCATATTAAATACAATTTCAATGAAAAATAGACTCAGTACCCTTTCAAAAATCCGATTCAATTAGAAGTGAGATTTCGTGGTAACATGAGCATTTTGCTCATACCTCATACCGTTTTGATTCTCGCGTTTTTTAATGAAATTTATATTTATAATATCCTAATTAACAGTAGTTTAGTTTTGATCCAATGGAATACGTTGCATAAAGCTATTTCATTCGAAATAAATTAACGATTGTAGATACTTCAGAAATCCCAACTTCATTTGAAACATATGCAAAATGTGCTGAAATATGAAGAATAATAATTTGTCGTTTAGGGTTGAGTTCGTTCGAATTCTATTGAGACCAAAATTATTTTTTATTCTGTACTAGTTTTACAAGGAATTATTTTTAGTTTACGAGTTGTAAGAGTAGCATATCAATAGATAATGAATTTTTATTAGCAAAAATCAATAAATTTGTCTACTAAACGTGAATCGTTTTGTGAACAACGTATATGAATCACGCACATCTGAATTTATCAAAAGTTTCTTTCGAGTTTCATATTGATAATATTATTGTTGTAGCAAACAATTAATTACAAATTAGGTATTATCTGTGATTCATTAATTCGTTCTAATATTATTATAAATGCCATTATAATCGTAGATTTAATTGTAGCTTATTATTCCTTATATAAAAATCTTATACCACTAAATTAATACTAACCGGTGTTAATTAATTCTGATGATACATCAGTCTAAAATCAGAGGTTTTATGCATAAACGAAAACTTTTGACCTCAATGCTCTGATAAATATATCAGAGAGTCATGTTTCCTTATAATGAAAAGCAATTTGAATGCATTTTTTATTTGAAAAATTTATTCAGTGTATTCCAAGTTATTCTTTATATAATATTAATATATATATATATATATATATATATATATATATATATATATATATATATATATATATATATATATATATATATATATATATATATATATATATAAAGTATGGAACCAAGTAAGTAAATATCTTTTGAACGAAAAGGACAATATTTCAATATTTGTGAAATTTTGCAGGTAAGTGCAATGGCGCAAAATGCATCTGATGTTTATTACTTACTACATATGCATACACACAACATCAATTTGTATATCTGAACGTTTTTTTAGGGTAATGTAAAAAACTCAAAAGAATTTGAAACGTGCGATAATTCCTCGTGTATACAGATTTTTCACACTAAACCCAGTATGTACGAATTCGAAACCCCAAGCGCTTTCAACATCTGCAAAGATATACAGGAGGTCCCATTTATATTAAAAAAGTTGAGGATATTTCCGGTTCAACCGGAAGTATATTATCAACAAAAAATTATACATCAGATGCATTTTGCGCCATTGCACTTACCTGCAAAATTTCATAAATATTGTTCTTTTCGTCCAAAAGATACTTACTTGGTTCCATATTTTATCCCAACCCTTTATATATATATATATATATATATATATATATATATATATATATATATATATATATATATATATATATTTATATATCAATATATATATATATATATATATATATATTATATATATATATATATATATATATATATATATATATATTATATATATATATATATATATATATATATATATATATATATATATATATATATAAATATATTAAATATATATATATATATATATATATAAAATATATATATATAATATATATATATATATATATATATATATATATATATATATATATATATATATATATAGTTTTGAGAAACTCATGAATTTCATGACGAAACGTAAACTATTCAATAAAGTTTTTGGCATGTTAATGTTAAAAAAAAAAGTAACAGGCAATATATATATATATATATATATAATATATACATAATGTTTGTGTGTGTATGTCTATAATATTGATTACACTCTTATAACAATAATGTCAAATGCCAGATCTATTATATACTAGGAGTATTTACGTCTTATCAAAGTAAAAATCTAATAAATTAATTCTTTCTCTAAAAAAAACACTTTAATGTTTCATTTATTTTTAGTGACGTAGTGTATCGGTATGGACAAACTGGAAGCTTATTATGTGCTTTATACATAAAGCTTTTCATCATGATTTCACTGAGCTTGATTATTTTTCATTACAGCGAGACTTAAATATTTTTGTTTCGAAGCCGATTAAATATCCACATCAGTATATAATTTTGATGGTAAAAAATACTCATTCAGATAGTAGAATATATTTCATAGAGTTTACTCTTACTGACACCGTCTAAACTAAATCTGTATAGTAGGAACGACGCGAATTATGTCAAAAAGTATCTATCGTAATGAGTTGAATTTACATTAATTATCTAATACAAAGAGTGTTAATCTGAAAATTTCTACATAATTATATGAATATTTACTTGAGTATTTCAAGAAATGAAAATTGAAATCATAGTAAACCAGAAATTATTATAATCTGAATTATATCTGTCAACTGACCTAAAATTTAATTAATTTGTATCAACGTTTCAGTTTATTTTAATCTTTATCAAGGTTCAAAGGAAACATGACTACTATAGTTTCATATTTAAAATCTTGAATCTTGAGTAAGTGTACACGATATAATAAGGTCGAATTTAGAGATACATCATTGAATAATTATGATAAAGAATACCTTTTTTTCCATACAGTTATTAATTTTTCCACATAGGTACCTTCAATTTATGGTATAATTTGTAAATGATGATGAAAACATCAAGGAATAAATATGATGAAAAAACTTCCAAAGGGAATACTTTTCCTCTATGGAGGAGATACACAGAAATATGGTGGACTATGTTCGTTCCTTGTTTAAACTGAATCTATATAAATATTTCACATCAGTCAGTTGAGCTCATATTTAATATTCAGGCGACACTCAAAAACTCTTCAGCTGTAGATATATAATTTTGATTTTAGTTTGGCACTCTTCACTGTTTGTCTTTCAGCATATAAGTCAATGTTATGTGTAATATTCATATAATTACTTCTTATATCCGTCATTATCAACTTCGTGTGAAATAATCTACATAACTATATATTACGGGTGGTAATAACTCCACCCATTTTCACATTGATGTGTTTTTTAACTAGTTAACCATTCTATTATAATAAATTTTATCGATTCATATTTTGTAAATTTACTCTAAATAAAAGGAAGTATAAAGAAGGCTTCGTGTTAGCCAGTGAAAATTCAAAAAAATTCTTGATGGATATTGTGAATTTATTCGAAATTTGTAAATATATAGATATATATATATATATATATATACATATATATATATATATATATATATATATATATATAATATATATATATATATATATATATATATATATATATATATATATATATATATATATATATATATATATATATATATATATATATATATATATATATATATATATATATATATATATATATATATATATATATATATATATATATATATATATATATATATATATATATATATATATATATATATATATATATATATATATATATATATATATATATATATATATATATATATATATATATATATATACATATACATATATACATATGTATATTCTGTATGTGTGTGTGGTGTGTATATAATAGATTGAATTATGTAATTACCACCACAGATTCTAAAATGATCGTTTTCAGGTATTAATTTTTGTTAAAGTGGAAGGAGTATATTCCATGATATTATTTCACTGGAAGTTTCTGTAATATGTTGAATGTTTTCATTAATAGTTCAAATCGTACTGGTACCATAATTATACTTAATTTTAGTATTCATTTTCACATATTCATCAAGACAAGATACAATACTATATAAAAGAGTGTCTTGGAATGCAAAAAAAGGATTATATAAGATTAAAATTTAACACGTGGTTGTTGAATATGGCCTAAGAATTTCTCTTGATTAATGTTGTTAAATATTATTGTTATAATGTTGAATCTTCATAGTTCAATAATTCTGTAGTCTTGATATATGTACAATAAAGTACTTCACGTGCAGTAATTATTTATTTCACCTTAACGTCCTCGGTTGCCTTAAGTGCTAAATGCACATGGCGAGCGGCGTACCCCAAAAAAGAGCTCTCGTTAATGAAGAACCCATAACTTTTTGGTAACCGACAAATTTTGGTACCAAAATGTTCGTTGCAAAAATATGCACAACTTTTCTCAATAAAATTTTTCGATTGGAGTGGGGGAACATTGTGTTTTTTGAGAAAAACTGTTTTTTTTTTCTAAAGTAATACGAGCGCGGATTACGATTCAACTCGCTGTCAATTTTTTCCACTTTTATATATTGTAATGAAACTTTTACGATTTGATCGTGATATTAAGCACTTTAAAAAAATGTTTAGATTGTTAACCAAAGTTGACCTGTTTTGATGTTACGTAACTATATATAATTATTTAACGAATAATCGGGTTTTTATCTTCGTCGAATAAAAGAGTCGAGGAAGTTTTCAAAATGATGCTTACAATTAATGAGGTTTTAATCAATATAGTTTTAAGAAGTTTTTGGCAAAATTGCAAGAACTTGTGTTGCAAAGAACGAAATCTATAGCACTTCGAATATACTGCGCGCGATTATCGTTTGAACGTACACTCGCTATTAATTATCCTCTCACTATCTATCGCTATTAATATCAAATTTTTATGTAACTATCTTCTTTAAAAAGTAGATGAATGTTTTAAATAAATTTTACAGACCTTTATTATCATAAATTTGTATTATTTTTTTACATTTTTTTATATTTTTTGTATAATAAAGTTATAGAAAAGTAATATATACAAAGGTAAAGAAAAATAATATCATTCATTTGTTAAAAAAGTTCATTATTTAGCTCTGGATCATCACATGCATTTTCATCGCATTGGTTTTTACTCATATTGCAACATGATTCAGAACAAGAGCATATATCACAACAGTCTAATTCAGATGCAAAACATGGGCACATAATGTTTGTACAGGGTTTATTTCTGCTCTTGCACGAACAAAAATATTTTAGCAGATATTCCATCGCGGTATTACCTTCGAAATAATTTGGAAGTAATACTTCATCTTGTTGAATCCAACCATAGTTCGTTACTTCAAAAGATATCATTTCTGATAAAGTAGCTTGATTCCACTCATTAATTTGCCACATAGATCTTAAAATATGTTGTTTTAATGCTGATTCCAACGGGGGCAGTTTATCTATAGGAGTATTTTTTTCAATGGCTAAACAAGATCTAAGAGAATGTACACAATACCTATCAGCTTTTGATTTTTTTGAGGGGTCATATGCTGAAGCTAGGAAATTACTAACAATCTTTATAGCTTGCTGTATCTGTAAATTTGCCAAATTTGAAAAAGTTCGTAAATAATTCTCACTCGTTTTTTGCAAAGCAGCGTACGCTTTTTTCTTTCCAATGGAGAAGAAACTGGAAGTAGTATCACATCCACTTATAGCGTGAAGAGGCAGAAGTGAATCAGTGATGCTTGAACCAAGTTTGTTAGCCAAAATATGTATTGGTATGTATCTTCGTTGATTTAATAAAGGAGTTACAGTCCCTGTATAAAACTATATTGAATGATGAAGTGTTACTTCCAAATTATTTCGAAGGAAATACCGTGATGGAATATCTGCTAAAATATTTTTGTTCATACAAGAGCAGAAATAAACCCTGTACAAACATTGTGTGTCCATGTTTTGCACCTGAATTAGACTGTTGTGATATATGCTCTTGTTCTGAATCATGTTGCAATATGAGTAAAAACCAATGCGATTAAAATGCATGTGATGATCCAGAGCTAAATAATGAATTTTGTTAAAAAATAATTGATATTATTTGTCTTTACCTTTGTATATATTACTTTTCTATAACTTTATTATACAAAAAATATAAAAAAATGTAAAAAAAATAATAAAAATTTATGATAATAAAGGTCTGTAAAATTTGTTTAAAACATTCATCCACTTTTTAAAGAAGATAGTTACATAAAAATTTGATATTAATAGCGATAGATAGTGAGAGGATAATTAATAGCGAGTGTACGTTCAAACGATAATCGCGCGCAGTATATTCGAAGTGCTAAGGATTTCGTTCTTTGCAACACAAGTTCTTGCAATTTTGCCAAAAACTTCTTAAAACTATATTGATTAAAACCTTATTAATTGTAAGCATCATTTTGAAAACTTCCTCGACTCTTTTATTCGACGAAGATAAAAACCCGATTATTCGTTAAATAATTATATATAGTTACGTAACATCAAAACAGGTCAACTTTGGTTATCAATCTAAACATTTTTTAAAAGTGCTTAATATCACGATCAAACCGTGAAAGTTTCTTTTTTAAATATATAAGTGAAAAAAATTGACAGCGAGTTGAATCGTAATCCGCGCTCGTATTACTTTCGAAAAAAAAACCAGTTTTTCTCAAAAAACACAATGTTCCCCCACTCCAATCGAAAAATATTATAGAGAAAAGTTGTGCATATTTTTGCAACGAACATTTTGGTACCAAAATTTGTTGGTTACCAAAAAGTTATGGGTAGGTGTCATAATTTTGGGGGTACGCCGCTCGTCTAACTACATTTACAAGAGCTGGGGCGTAGAAAAGGTAATCTCAAGAATACACTGGGCAATTTTCTTAGTTCAATTGCAAAATCCTGGATTGTGGGCGTACAAAATCTACCAGAGCGTTGGGCTCGAGTTGTAGATGCAGAGGGAGCCTACATTATAATATTTTATTGTTAAAATAAAAAGAAGTAATTGGACCGAATTTCTCAATCTCCTATGGATATAATCAAATAAAAACCTATGTCAACCAACTCCTAGGACAAGTTCCAAAGAAACAATGTTCTGAAAGAATCAGGTATATTAATTTGAAAAATGTCTATTAAGGCATTAGCAGAAGTGAATCCTGCATTAATTGCTCAAGAATTAATTAAATAGAATATTAAATTAAATAATGTAATTTCCCATGAGGGTAAATCAAGGAAACCATGTTTCCGCCTTATATACATAGAGAATGATTGGAAACAATATTAGAGATACTAAAAAATTAAGTTATATTGAATTTTCCTAAATTACCTGATAGTTACATTAAAAACAAAAATTATACGTACCGCCCTAATTGCCAACAATTAGGATACAGTTCAATCAATTGCTTCAATAAAGCAACTTGTGCGAAATGTGCAGGTATTTTATATATAATATATATATATAAATATATATATATATATATATATATATATATATATATATATATATATATATATATATCTATATATATATATATATATATATATATATATATATATAACATCACGTCAACAAACTTATTGAGGGGGAATGTTTTTTACGTAACATTTGGCTCAACCTTCAATAAACTTCAAATTCATCAACAACTCGGTGAAGACTACTTAGACAGAAGGGTGGTACAGTTGTGTGAAGAATTTACTAGTGAAATCAAAGATTGACCAAATTTCTAAAAAATATATTTGCTTTAGCGATGAATCGACATTTACGATTTTCATAGAAGGAAATCCGACTGGGGACCTCTATTTAGAACTTTTGAAAGATATAATAAATCCAGTGATCACTCAGTCGCTAGAAAACCAGACCGATGAAGACGGAAACGTTATGCTGGAAGAAGACAATTTGCATTTCCAACAATTGAGCTTCTCCCCATTTCGCTCTTCCCGTTAGGCAATGGATGGACGAAATATTTTCTGAGAAATGGATTGGAGGGAGAGGTGCCCAAGAGTGGCCGCCAAGATTTCCCGCCACTTGATTTCATTATGAACTACAAGTCCTATGGAAAAAAGTCAAATGGCAAAGTTGTAGGTAATAAAAATATCTACAACTTTTGTTTTAACTAAAGAGGCTAAGATGCACTTCTATTCATTCCATCCTTCAAAGGTGAACTGGTTTTGCAGTTACCTTCGTAATCGTTATCAATATGTTGAGCTCAACAGTTCCAGCTCGTCATTACATCACATACGAAAAGGTGTACCTCAAGGAAGCATCCTAGGACCTATATTATTTACAATATCTGTGACAGATATGGTTGAGGTTTTGACCCTTTATAAAATTCATCAGTTAACACTTCCATACAAGTGGTATAATGATGATTCTGAGTCTATAATACTATAGTCCCAAAAAAACGGTTTGTAATTAAACCCATCAAAAACGGAAGTGATATGTATAGGAACTAGAACTACACGCTTAAAAGTAATAACCTTTAAAACCTGTGATATAATATATAAAATGGAAATGTGATATATTTTCAGGATACCGTTGAAAGTCTGGGAGTAGTTATAGATAATGAGCTCAAATTTGAGAGACATATGTGTAACTTAAATCGATCTATGGTTTTAAACAGTAGGTACTTGTCTAGTCATATTGAGTGGAATTTAGTTACAAGTTTGATATTGTAATCTTTCACTCTTTTAGTTACTGTAATTGTGTTTACCACACATTTGCTACAACTTATGCTAGAAATTTGATTCAAAAAATGCAAAGTTTTTGCCTTAAATATCCATTTAATATAAAATGAAAAGAACACGTTACTCCACATTATAACAAACATAAAATCTTGAAGTATGAATTAGTGTTTATATGTCAGTTTGCAGCTGTTATATATAAAATATTGAGTTCAGAGAGTCCCTCATACTTGAATGAATTCCTGGTTAAGAGAGAACTATGCCATTGAGTGAAAGTACGAGAAGTAGTAGTTTTGATATACCATACCATAGGTCATCCAAGTTTGAAAGGGCTTTCTCTTATAGGGCTGTGAAAGAATTCTGAATGATAATCTGGATCTTTTTCATAACGAAGATTATTATATATATATATATATATATATATATATATATATATATATATATATATATATATATATATATATATATATATATATATATATATATATATATATATATATATATATATACTTTGAGTCTGTTTTCAGATTGCAAAAAAGAGCAGTTCGTTATATGTTTGATCTGAGCAGAAGGACACATTGCGAATTCTACTTTAAAAAATTCAAAATTCTGATTCTTCCTGCACTATTCATATTCGAATCCGTCTGTTTAGTTCGCATACACATTCATAACTTTTCAGAAAGACCAAATCATAGATATCCCACAAGAAATTCAGATACCGATATTTATTTAATAACGCCTACCTCCGTCTTAACAAAAAACTCCTTTACATACAATGCCGGAAAGTTATACAATCATCTACCATTGGAGCTAAAATCTTTGAGTACGTACAAAAAGTTCGACTAAGGCTTTTTTTTGGAGAGACCATTTTACTCAGTAGCAGAATTTTATTCTGTAACTGAATTTCACAATGTACCATAGATCCTTGAGATCCACATTTAGTAGCAACATATATTAATGTTTTTGTTTTTGTAATATACCTACAAAATTTTATATCTGTATAATAAGTTTAATTGACAAATATGTTGATTCTTAACATATGTTTGACTGATAAATGTTTTTTAATAGATTCTTGTTTTGTTCAACTATTGAAAGTGTGTTTTGTTTGATTAGTTATCATTGTTAAATTTTATTTTTAATTTTTTATATGTGCTTTGTCGACAAAATTTTGTAATTTTATAGGACAATAAAGCTATTTCTCTCTCTCTCTATATATATGTATATATATATATATATATATATATATATATATATATATATATATATATATATATATATATATATATATATATACGTTCAGAAAGATTTCCGCGGTCGGAAGTATTTGAAAAACTTGGTTCACGGAATGAACCAGAGATTTTTCAAATCTTTTACGCGGTTCATTCCGTGAACCAAGTTTTTCATATATATATATATATATATATATATATATATATATATATATATATATATATATATATATATATATATATATATGTATATATATATATATATCAGTTTCGGCTCGTGAGGTGTTTTTTTTCAGGAGGCTACAAGACAAGAGGTTAATATCCCGAAACATATACAGGATAACAATTTGAAAACAAGCAGCACTGAATATGTCTTTAACTGATGAAACTTTGTAAAGTATGCGAACACGTCAATTTATATATCAAGACGGACAACTCCTGCGGCATTACTTGCATTATATTCAGCCCCAGGGCACCTACCCTAACATTTTAAACAACAACCCCCATTTATTTTGCTATTTTTAAAATTTTTATTTGAATCTAGATGCGCTACATCTATTTTCATTATTTTTTCTTCAAAATGGCAGTACTTAATCTCACGAATTTTTGGATGGTAATAAAGAATTACTAGATACATTCTAATGAACCGGATCTGAGAAATTAGCCAAGGGATATCAATGAGAATCTACTGAATGGCCACCTAGGTCACCAGATCTGACACCTCTCGATTTATTTCTATGGGGTCAATTGATATCCGTTATATTAAAAACCCAACCAGGCTCAATTGAAAACTATAACAAAGGATTATGCAAGAATTTAGGACTATTTCACCAGAGACCCTTCAAAGGATCCGCAAACAGTTTAAATATCAGCTGTACTCGTGCTTACAAAAAAAATTAGAGTATTTTGAACAATTCATAATGTTATTAGTTAGGTCAATACTACTGTCATTTATTATAATAAATTAAAATCCAAAAATTCATGAAGTTATAAGTACTGTAATTTTAAGAAAAGTAAATTCACCATAGGCGAAAATTTTTAGGATTTCAAGGTCAACCGCCTCATAATTTAAAGAAAATCAAAGTAAAACAAGCACCCTAAAATATTAATTTCTTTGGGAAAAAAATTGTTTTCACTTTCGAGTGTCTACCTTGAGACCTACAATTCCTATTCACAATATTCACAAAAACTTTTCTCAGCCAATTAATCAATTCATCTATTCATCAAATTTTTTTTTCTTTCACAAAATAGGTACCTACCTACCTACTTAACGAATTTGTTACCTATTCGACGAATTAATCAATTGTTGCCCAGCAAGTATCAATAACATTAATTATGTTTTGTTTTCCAAGCAATTTAAATTTGATCCGCGACACGACATGATCCTGGGATTTTTCGTGCCTTTCCAGAGAACGTGATAAATTTTTGAAATCGTAAAATCCTAAGCGGCCCCAAACAGAGACATTTTCCCTAGTAAAAAGTAAACACTGCCAACAAAATAATTTATTTTTTACCTGTGATCCGGTTAGCCAAGGATGTCTCTCATAATTTCTGATATTAAAACCGCGATTCTATGTTTGTTACGCTGCACCAAATTGTTTAATTCCCGGGTAGGTCGCAATGTTTTTATTAAAACTAACTTAGTACCTAAAGTTATGGGATAACAAATATTCCACTAAGTCACCATTGAAATTTTTAAAATTAACTTCAGTAACCGAACTCGTTTTAAAAACAATACGCGAGCAAGATAAATTAAAAATCACTGCACCGGCATAAAATTCAAAACAAACTGATCACCTTCACGATTAATCTGGCTTCAGTCTTCACGTGCTTGCTACATGCACTGTAATAGAATAAATAGGGTCGAATATCGTATGCTTTTAACCGAGCATCTAGGTTCAATCGGTGTTGCCATTTACATGTGTTTTCCTTTTCTATTGCAATAAAGTATTCATTCGCAGTATTCGCACCGTTGTTTGCTTTTCTGTGGCATGGCATAATTGGCATAATGAACGTTGAAAATATACCTTTTTAAGCCTCTGCAGCGTTGCCACTGTTGAAATGAATTAAATGCAGTAAGTAGTAAATGTAAATACCTTCTATCGTAATCAATAAATTATATTATATAATGTAGGTTGAAAGGCAGGTAGGTGCATAAAATAATATGATTTTGATTAATATGAATATGCTGAATGCTGACTATTTAATATAGTATAGTAGTGATACACAGAATATTGAGGAGGCGGCTTAGCCTCCATAGCCGCCCCTGATATATATATATATATATGTGTGTGTGTGTGTGTGTGTGTGTGTGTGTGTGTGTATGTGTGTGTGTCTATATATAATAATAATAGATTTCTTTTTGGTTGAGAGGTCTGCAGGGCTGTGGAAGGTTTTCATAGCTTATTTCGGGGTCTGGGTACTGGTGTAGTGCAAGGCCTCAGTTATACCATCTTTAAGTGTTTATTTTCTGTGATGATACGGCACTCATTTATAGCGATCACGATCTCATAGTACCAGAAGGAAAAGTTTTAAAAACCCTGTGAATGACACAAGGCAAACAGCCTTATTATAGAGCCTCAACAAATACAGTGAAATCTTAGAACTATCTAGGATTGAAAGTCGACCAGAAGCTGTATTGGGCGGAACATGTTGACCAAATATGCCAATCGTTGGCCCACCGGAGCTACAAAATGCCTAAGTATTGAGCTTGAGCACAAATGTTGGAACTTTATATATCATGCATTATTCCAATAGAAATTCAGCTACTTGCTCACTATATGGTCAAGTACACCGAAACAAATTTCAAAAGACTTGAAAGATTATAAAATAAAGCGATAAAAGCCATTTACAACCATCCGTGTGGAACACCCACTACAGAATTGTATCGTAATGCTAACCTATTTTCACTTAGTAAGTTATATAAAAACAAGGTAGGTACTCCAGTATTTGAAAATAATCACAATATAATAATAAAAACCCAAACGTTACTGGCAATAAAGTAGCAGATATACGATTATTAATACGGGATCGAAACAATTTCCGAATAAAGCAGTCCAGTACTGAAAAAGTAGTAATATATGATAAAATAGATGGGGACATATCAGACTTTTAAATCAACATCGAAGAAACACTTACATTGTAAGTAAAGATATAAATTATTACCGAACAACTAACTCTACGTTAACATCAATCAAGCTGATTTAGAGAAATCCCAGAAAAATGAGCATCTCTTCTATTAGGAAAACTCAGATTGTGTATTATATGAAAATGTGTTCCAAATGTGTGTAAAACAGAACAAGTCAATATTAGTAGTATTCGATTCGATTGCATATCGCAGCAAAATTCTAAGAACTTTTATGTTCTTGGTCAATCTTTCAATAACCATATATTTGATGAAGGTTTGATAAAATTAGTTACATTTTTACTCGATTTCTCCGCCATGGGAGGCGTTCGTCTCAATAACTCTTCTTTATTACCAAGTGAATTCAATGAGTGCAAATGGTTATAAGACATAGATGGATATTTTCATATCGTATTGTTGCTTGTTAAACCGTAATATACATATTAGAATGTAATGTATACATAATGTACAAAAAAAACCAATACTGAAATTAAATTGTGATAAGTTAAATAAATGAACAATGATTTCTCAGTGTATGAAAAATTAATAAATTATTTTAAAACACTTTATAAAGATTTTACTTCTAAGATTTAGAATGAGTCTGATTTCCTTACTTTAATTTGTCTATAATGGGTTATTTTGCATAAGGTGACCTATTTATTTACTAGAAAAATATACCTCTCACCTTATTTAATAGGCTATCTATGACGTCAGTTTTTCTTAAACTTAACTTCAAAGGTACATGCTTGGTTAACTGTGAACTGTGGTGAGGAAAATTGTTGAAAGAAGTTAACCTCAAATGTCATAACTTTAACCTGAATTTTCGTTGAAGTTAACAAACATATATTATTGAAAGTAACAAATGTACCGGTGATATAAAATAGTTTCTGACTTATCTCTCTTAGAACATGATACTTCGAATTCAAGTTAGCAATAGAAAATTTGTAGAATATATTTTACTGTGCCTATTATTACCTCTATGGAATGTAATATTTGCGGAAGAATTGGGACCTGTTATTTATGCGGTAAATTGTGGAGGAGACGCCCACATAGACGTTCATGGAATTAGATATGAAAGGGATCCGCTTCACGATAAAATTGGAATAGCCTCTGATTATGGAAAGAGATTATCCATTGGTAGAGTTCCTCCTGAAGATCATATTCTTTACCAAACTGAAAGGTATCATACCAGTACCTTTGGTTATGACATTCCAATTACATCTGATGGTGACTATGTACTTGTATTGAAATTTTCTGAAGTTTACTTCAGTGCCCCTAATCAAAAAGTTTTTGATGTTATCCTAGACGGAGAACACACAGTAGTAGCTGATTTAGATATTTTTGAGAAAGTTGGCAGAGGAATTGCACATGATGAATATGTTCCCTTCAGAATAACCAAAGGTAATAGTGTTTATTATGATTTTCTTAGAATTCTAATTAAAAGGGAGGGCATGTTTGTTTTAATTTGATGCTAATGACTCTGGGCTTGAAAAAGTACTACTTAATAATCTATTTAAGCTTTTCAGAAATTTATTCAATTCATCAGGAATCTTCAATTGAAAACATAGGTACTACTAATATTTGAAACCAGAGATATAAAATATCTCTACCCTTAAAAAAACTTATTATTGTAAGGTTGAAATTATCGAGCTCCCATTCAAACTGTTTGATGCCAACATAAAATGGGACTTAAATCTATAGACTAATGCTAATCTATTAATCGAAATAGTTAATTTTCTCAGCAATTATTATTGTAATTCCTCTTCGACCATGTGTTTGTTTAATTGCTAAATTGAATTTTAACTGATTTTGTCGTAGTAGTAATTCCTGAGATGACTACCTTTTTGGATTAATAGAATGGCATTCTGTAGATTTGAATCCCATTAGTTATTTATGCATCAAGTGTGTTATATAGATCCTAAGAATCGATTTTAAAATTGGTTCATTGCTCCTATACTTTCCATTTTCCTTCTCATAATAGGCATGTCATTTGTTGATATTTTGACGTTTGTGAATATTTTTGTCATTCAATTTAGTGAATGTCATTACTGCTTTCTTTGTGTAGTCTTATAGAAATAATGGAAATGAAAATGAATTCACCCAAGAATATCATAGAAAATGCAGCCAAAGCTGCAAATAATTCATTGCCGGTGAAATACAGAATCGTATACGACAAGGGTTATAAAGTATTTAATCAATGGAAGTTGCTTCATTTCTCCTCGTACAATGAGCGGGCGTTATGATCGTTAATGCCCGCTCATAACGCCCTAGGGCATAATGAGTGTATTTATAGCAACCGTAACTAAGGTAGAATCAATATATATATATATATATATATATATATATATATATATATATATATATATATATATAAGTATATATATATATATATATATTTATATATTCATATATTTTACTATGTAATAATTTATTATGATGAAAAAATACAAAACTTGATTTTATTATGTCTATTATCAGATAATAGTTTTTTTTTAAAATATATACTTCTATTGCAATTTCTATCATACGATCTTTATGGGGCAGATTCAGTTTGAAACTAAATATAAATGTTTGTCTTTTATACTGGTAGTACCTTTCCAGGAAATTCTGGTAGGGATAATAGCGGTAATGGCTTACAAAGAATATACATTTAGAGCGCAGGTTTGTATTATGGTTGAGTTTGAAAATTTCCAATTAATTCAATTTGGCTCCTTTCGGCAATTTTTATATAATGTGGAAATTATCTCTTTGTGGAAAAGGGTTGTAAATTTCGCGTCAAGTGTTTGAAAACGTTGAATATTTCATGTTTTCAAAACTCTTTAATTTTCAACTATGAAGTGACATCTTTGCCATTGAGCAGAAAGCCTGAGAGTGTGTTTTAGGTTTGAATTCAATTATAATATTACATTTAGGTATGACATTAGCAAGTTTTTCTGTTAGTGGACCAAAATAAGTTAAAAATATGAATATTTCAAATTTCTTTATTTTCGATTGAAGATATATGCTGTGATACGCAAGTTGTGTACGTTCCTTTTTAATCTTTTTATCTATCATACTTAGAATCCATTATTTGAAGGTATTGTTTTGATAGTAGAAATTTGTTTCGCCAAATTTAGCACAGGTGATGAAATTGAAAATGCTCTATGAATCATTGAGCGATAGGTTGAATATTTTCAATTCTATTGTCCCTGCCAAATTTGGAGAAAGAAATAACTATAAATGGACCTTAAATGCATCATCACACGTTCACGAAATTACCCAATTACATTTTATTATAAATAGAGAGAGAGAGAGAGAGAGAAACGTTTATTAATGGCCATCGACCTGAGATCCTTCAGCCTATAACAGCATATACTAATTTAATTTAAACAAAAAAAAAAGAAGAAAAAAAATACATTATAAATTTTCTAGTATTTTAAATAATGTCTGTGTGATATATCTTCTGGATGTTGTAAAATTTTCTTCATTGTGATAGAGGTCAGCTAGCGCTTTAAGTTTGTTGAAAAACTTTTTGTTGAGAACATTAAATCTAGAATCAATAGGTTCAATCCTGGTTCTTGAATACAACATTTGGTTTGACGGGTTGTGTAAAATATTGTTGAGGTGTCTTATTCTTGTGATAATCCTTAGTGCTGTTGTCTCTGCCACTTTGAGATTTTTCATTGCTGGAGTTGTACAATTAACATATATTGGGTGTGCATATTCAATTAAGGGCCGACAGATGCTTTTATAAATATTTGTGGCATTTTGTATGCTTATACCTTGATTTTTATATGTAAGTTTGGCAAAGTATTTGGCTCTAGTGATAGTTCTCTTTCTTGCTGTATTCGTCTGTAGATTGAAATTTAATTTATTATCAATCTGCACACCCAAATATTTCATAGAGGTTGAGGGTTTCATGTTAACTCTGTTTATACCATAGGTTTATACACTCAGTCGGTGATGTTGATTTGACTCTGTGATAAAGAATCATGAACTTTGACTTTTCAGGATTCAGTTTCATACGCCATAATCGAAACCATGTACAAATTTTATTTATAAGTAATTGAAGGTTCTGGATGTAGGCTGTAATTGATTTATCATGTGATACAATTATTATTATATATAATATTTATTTCTATTTCTATTGTGTCGTCTGCAAACTGTAACAAGTACAAGTTATCAACCGTGAGAACCATGCAATATCATGGCAAAAGAAATTGAAGAGAAGAGTTGAAAGTGGGCTTCCTTGTGGAGTTTCTTGTTCTGGGCTATAATATTCTGAGATGGTGGGTCCAATTTTGACAGCTAGTTTTCTGTTAACTAGGAATTGTTGGCATAACGTGATAAGTGTATCAGGGACTTTCCTTTTGTATAATTTATATAGTAGAACTTTATGCCACAAGCTGTCGATAGGCATTTAGGAGCATTATTAGATTTGCATTGGGACATTCTGTGTGATCCTTGACATTTAGAGCATTTTTTGGTAAACTCTTGCAATCTTCGGTTTTGTGATCAAACTGTAAACATTTGTTGCATGGAATTGGAGTTGGATCCAGAGGGTGGCTGGGATATACCAAATAGTGCTGGTTCATGAAGAAAAATCCATCATTTAGAAGTGCCTCAAAAGATTCTATTTCGCCAGTAATAATTCTTATATATCTAGTAGGTTTTGAAAGAGATCTTGAAATTATTCTCTTGCTGTATCTATGTTCTATATTGAGAAGTCGAAGATGTTGGCTAACATCTTCGTCTTTGATTCCTGTTTCGACATTTGATATTACCACCGAGTATGTCTGCTGAGATTCTCTTTTAGTGTTTGTTATTTTCTGTGAATTTGTTTCCTTGTAGCTGACAATTTTCTTTTCATTTTTGAGCTCAGTAAGAGCTTGCTCTAATTTATATTTATTATTATTAGATTTGAGGATGAAACCGGGTTTTGTTTTGATAATTATATCTCGGGACGACGGAAATTTCGTATTCCAAATAGTTGACATTTGGATTCTGTCCATTTCAACGTTTTCAGTATTTATGTAAAATAAATTTGCATATTCCATCTTTTTTATTTCATTCATCTTAGCAGAGAAGTTTCTGTTAATTGTTTTCGTAGGAGAATTTATTTTAGTTTAGATGAGCTGACTTCTTCTTCCGCTTTTTTTCTTAGTTGTTTCCTGAGAAGTCGACATCTTTTGTTCTTCTCCTCCCGAAGAGATGTTAGTAGATGTGTCGCCGACCTGAGACATTTCCGATATATAGAAAAGCTCGAAGTCTTCGGCGCTCGTCGTAATTCTCTCAGCAATTTTGATTTAACGTATTCGACGAAAAATAATTATTTCGATTTTCACAGAGAATGTTACACTATCTTATCGCTTTATGCACATGTGCTCATTATGAAGGATTTACACAGACTGTTATATAAATAATAAACAAGTTTAAATAATCTTTGTTTGTGTAGTTATACATTCTCAGCGTTATGAGCTATTTATTCTATCAACTCACGTAAAGAAAGAGAAGGAAAAAGAATGATCAACAATAAGACACCGCTTTACGTTCAGGTCATCCAACAAGAGAAAATCAATTCTTAGTATAGTTCTGTGGAGAATGGGAAGGAAGATAGGAATGACAAGTTATATAAGGAATAAAACCTACTGAATCAAATCCAAATGGTTGAAATTAAGTTGTGGCAAGATAGAATAAAAGATCTCACAGAAACAGAACAGAAAAATCAACAGTTCAAGGGTCACGATAGACAACCAAGTATTACAAACAGGAAGACTCCAGTGAAAACGTTTGCTGAAGTTCTGTGTGAGAGAAGTGATATAGTAGATCTTCATGGGATTATAAAAACAGCAGAGAAACGTTCACCACCAATCCTTCCATGTACAAAAAAAGCTCTTCAAAGAGGAGGGCTCAAATTGTTGAAAAGGGTTATTCCAATAATGAAATCTGATGGTGGAGAACCTATGTTGCAAGCCAACATAGGATCTCCACCATTTTCAGAAATGGAGAATGAGGTCTTTCCTCATCTGAGAGATCTGCTGAGGCAAGTCTGAAGGATGTAAAAACTATTCGAGGAAATATTGTGGACAAGAATCTGCAAATCAGATGCTAAAAAAATATGAGAAGGATGGTAAAAGAAATTGCATTTCTGTTGAAAATAAGAAAAAGAGAAATTATGCTAATGATTTAGGCTCAGGTTGTCCTGCTCAATCAAAGAGAACCAAGTCCAATACAACTCTTAAAATTGCCGAAAGATTATCCTGGCTCTTCATATCTGGATTTGACCCTGGTACTAAGGAGGAAGACATTCTCAACTATATTAGTGAAAATGACTTATCACCAGAAATTCATTTGTGAAAAAATGAGAATACGTAAGTTAGAACAGG
>JARQZK010002243.1:30000-67500 GCA_030704885.1 Cynegetis impunctata | reverse complement strand
GCTAACTTATTTAATCAACAAAAGTTACTGGGTAATTAAAAGTCATAGAATAATCTTTCGGAATGACTAGTTGTATGAGTTTCAACATTTAGACACCCGCAACTGATGAAATACAAAAGTATCTGAATAGATGTGTATTGTTCTTGAGATCATTTGCCATGGTTCTCTTAGTTGTCACTTTGGTTCGAAAGCGAATTTTTGGTGTTTTTTTTATTATCTTTTTATTTCTAAATCTTGAAAAATCACAATTTTACTAAAATATTAGTGTTGAGACTCCAACTCTTTGTGAAAGTATGTCAACTTTCAATTTTTAATATAATTTAAATATAATTTTTTTCCTTCAAGGCCGACTGATATACAACGAAGAAGAATCTGATGTAAGAGGTGGCAAAGTACGTGTGGAGTTCATAAAGGGCAACAGAGATAATCCTAAAATCAATGCTATATGTGTAGTAAAAGGTAAATTAGAAGATATTCCAAAATTGCCTCCAATCCAAATGGAGCCTGAAAAATTTGAGGAACCAAAAGATGAACCAGAGTTTATACCCAAAAATCGAAGACCTAGTCCATCTAAACTTCCTGATCCATATACTATGGATGACTCTTCATTGATGCTCCCAGTTTTTATTGCAATTGGCGCATTCATTCCATTATTATTTTGTTTATGTAAATTGTGATTTTTCTTCGGTATTGTGATACATAGTGAAAATCGACTCCCTTTATTTAGTTGACCTTTTTTAAATAATTGTGAAAATATTAGTCAATTTAAATGAACTTGTCAATTTACAAGGAAATATTCAGAATAACCAAATCAATAGGTTTCCGCATAGCGGCGAGATTCAATTGAATTAATTCACTACTGGTTTCGCAGTACATCAATTTTTATCAGTAATTATTACTAAATAAGTTTTTTATTGTTAATTCTATTTAATTTTTAAATAGATATGGTATAATTTTGTTACAATTCCGTAAGTTGTTAGATTGTAGTTGTAAGACATGTTAAAGGATTTTAATCTTTTTAAAATAACATTTTTTGACTGCAGTTTGACTTGATTTACAATATAAGATATACATACTTTCATGTGTATATATTATATGTATTATAACCTAATCTACCCCACTAGTTCTCTCATAGTCCTCTCTAAAATTCACAGCTGTTTCGATCTTATTTATTGTTTCCCAATACAAATCGTGACCGAGCCACTATCTGGATAACAACTCCGAGCACCCTCCAAGTAATGGGAAACAATTTGAAATTTATTAATTCACTCTGAGTCAAATGAGCTGCACTGATAAGATCGAAACAGCTGTATGCAGTTTTTGAGTCGGGTTGACTTGACAATATCTATTATTCACTGTTGGATTGTGAATGTAGAATTCTCGTCGGGGAATACATATAAGTAGTGTTGGTTAGGATACGACATGAAAAAGAGTTTGTAAGAGTAGCCCCTTTTTTGTACTGAGCCAGTACAATGTCCCACTTCAAATGACAAGAGGCGTACTGAAGCTCGGCGATACGTACGCAGTGTTGCCAACTATAAAATTTCAGAATTCTCAAATCGTAACCTCAAAATTCACCAGATTTCACCAAATTTGAGATTCAAAATACATCATTAAAAATGGATCTGATGAACATAAGGTCACGGACACATGTAGTAATTCCTTAGGGCTTAGTTGGAAAGAGGGGTTTATATTTAAAATTCGCTTATTATTGTATTTTTCACAGAATTAAGCGGGTTTTAAACATTAAGTGTTAGAATTAAGGGGAAGGGTGTAAAACTGCAAAAATAAAATACCTTGTTTTACCCCAGGGCCAGTGGCGCACCCAGGGGGGGAGCCATGGGGCTGCAGCCCCCCCCGAGATTTATTGTAGTTACAAAAGAATTGAGATTACTAAGATAATAATTGTAAAATGAGCTCTTCTACTACTATAAAATGAGCCCACTGGTCACTATCGGTTAACCATAAGGTCTATTATGATTTACCGGATACGGGATGTGCGTTTTCTATTTAAATTTAAGGAGGTAAATGTTGATTCAGCCCCCCCGAAACTCAATCCTGGGTGCGCCCTTGCCCAGGGCTGCTCATTATTGCAAAAAATCGGTTACATGCGCTTGCCCTATTTCTATTGGAACAAAGTTTGTTTTGAATAAACAAGTAGGTACTATAGAAATTTGACACAAAAGAGAATATTAAAAATATTTATTAAAAAAAAAACAATTGTTTACAAGGAAACTATAAAGAAAATGTCTTATTCTGAGAACAAAAATAAAATACATTCATACAACTTCTTAATAATAATATTTTTTAAGTAATTGATAAATAGAACTGTTAGAACTAGAAAACAGATAAAAGTTGGGTTATGTGTTATGTTGAAGCTCGGATGTTGGCACTGTTGGAAATGCTGGAATTGGCGCGCGGTGTTGCCTGTTGATACTTAAACAATACAATTTCCAACATTCGCAGCAAGCAAAAGCACCAACTACAATAGTAGTTGGCGTGGCGCCACCTCCTGCCGCTGCAAGCGCCAGCATCGTTTTCAATTTCACTAGATATTCTCCAAATGAAATCAGAAATACACCAGCTTTGAGACACTCCTCAAACTCTTCTGAAAATTCTCTTTGGCACACTGAAATCCGCCAGTTTTGGTGAAAAATACACCGAGTTGGCAACACTGTACGTACGTTAGGGTTAGGATATTCAAAAGCAAAACAGTCGCTTCAATACGTGCCTCACAATCTATTTCCTTATCGCCCAAGGCTCGAAACGCGGTACGTCAATAAATGTATACCATGCGTCTTCCTCCCTCTTTGTCTCATCCTATAGTTTTACGGAGACGGAGAGTGAGTAGCGGCTAGCGCGACATAAAATTTGAAGCAGTACAATATAAAATGTTGAGCCGCTCTTACATTTTGTCGTCATGTACGGGACAAATGTACTGCCTTTTGTATGTCCTACTCAACACTACATATAACCAGCTCCCTTGGAAAGTTGTTTGATAATGTTTTTAAATTATTGAAGAATTTTCGTTGGTCACTTTATGTAGTAGGTATATTAAATTGACCATGGTCAACTTCTATATTAGGGAACATACCCAAACTACGTGACCCGTTCAGGGGGGGGAGAGGGTTTTTCAAAATACTACGATTGGTCACAGGGGCGGGGGTAGGGGTTAGGTCTTTGTCACGTAGTCAAGGTCCTCTGGAAACGTGTTCGTTGAACATGATTGAGATAAAAGATAAATGTGAATAAAAGAAAAAATACTTTCGTTTTAGTAAATTTCTGGTACATATGTTTTTTCTTCTTGATAATATTTTTTCAGCTGTAAATTATAGGTATGTACAGGTAGCCAATTTTCGATGTTTGTATGGAGTATCTCAGTAACTATAGAAGGTAAGAAAAATGGAGGGCGCATACTCAATCTCTTTTGTCGAGACAAATTCACTGGCGAAACCCAAAATTCGCTGTCTTCTTTAGTTTTCGAGTTATAAACAAAAATTTCATTTTTCCACTTTAAGACAAGTGTGCATATCATGGTTGTTTGTGAAGTTACGAGATAATAACTTTTACATAATTTAGGCACTTTTTTCTGTATAAAACAGTGGTAGAAATGTATTTTTTCAAATGGGAATAATGGTTGGCTGTGGTTTGGTTGGATCGGATTTTTTCCGATATATGTCAGGTTGCTTTTGATGTGTAAGGTTTTAATAGCAAGAATATCTTAGTTCATTACCTTTTGAGTTTTTATATGTACCTATTCCATGTAGGCAGGTGACATATATGACAGAGCTTGTCCATTTCTTTCCATCATAATATCAACTAACTGATTTAATCGTAAAAACAGTTGTGATATTACATCTGAGATATATTTCAATGGCTATCCAGGAAGAAGACAACCTAATAAATCTATTTTCAACTGATTAAAAGAAAATCTAATTAATTGTGAATCATTAAACAAGCCAAGACCAAAATATTAGATATTTACATAATTTTTTTTTATAAGACTTTACAATTATAAACAACAATTCAAATTACAATAAATGTTCAAACTTATGTTCATTGTGGTTGATACATAAATTACATCTCTTTATAATATTCTGAACTGCATTATGAATATGAATATTTGAAACTGAATTCACAAAGTATAAAATATACGTGGCTGTCGTGTTTTAACGTATCATATATATCAAGAAAATCATAATAACCAACGGTACTACGAAATTTTGAATCAGTAAATTATTGAGGAATTCATGGACAATCCACCCTTAGTGGAGACACAAAATCAGTTCTTCCAACATGATGGTTCACCGCCTTATAATATAAGTACCGTTTCAGAATTGTTTAATACTAATTTTGGAAATAACTGGATGATGAATAATATTCCAGTGAGGTCGCCTCCACAATCACCTGACTTTAACACCACTGGATTTTTTTTTTGAGGATATATAAAAGACAATTATATAAGAAAACCAGTAACAATATAAAAAAATTTTCATTTAATTTCAAATATTGATATTATATATATATATATGCATAATGCAGTTTAGAATATTATAAAGATAGGTATGTAATTTATGTATGAACCATAAAGAACATCAGTTCTTCACAACATTTATTGTAATTTGTATTATTTTCTTATAGTTGTAATGTCTTATAAAATTAGATGTAAATCTCTAGATTATACACAAAAAAAGTGCCTTAAAAATGTCTCGTAATTTCACAAACAACCATGATATGCTCACTTGTCTGAAAGTCAAACTTTTGTTTATAACTCCAAAATAAAAGACGATTTCATATTTTGGTTTTCGCCATTAAATTTGACTCGAAAAAGAGATCAAAAATGCACTCTCCATTTTTTTGTATCTCCTATAGTTACCGAGATACCCCATACAAACATCGAAATTTGCCCACTCTGTAAGCACTTTTATCGTCACACCGCAAGCGTTGTATTAATAAAGACAAATATGAGCCAAATTATTTTTTTTTAACTTTCTGTCTACAAGAAAATTTAATTAAAAAAATATTTATGAATTACTACGTGAAAACTAGAGGGGGAGGGAGGGGGTCTTGGAATATACTACGGATGGTCACCGAGGGGGAGGAGGGGGATAAAAAGTTGTAAAAAATAGGTCACGTAGTTTGGGTACGTTCCCTTATTCATGATTCCATTTTGCTTATTTTATACACTTGACATTATTATTCAAAAATCAAAGAACTTATACTCAACATGAGATCTTTAGCAAAATAACTGTATACGGTCAGTTTTTTCCTTTTTGCAGCGTTTCTTCTGTCATTTATTGAAATAAAATATAATACATTGCTTCTTCTTCATTGAACAAGATCGATTATCTGGTTAAACTTGATGGTTCTTCCATTGTAGATAATGAACGAGAAAGAAATGAAATTGTATTTCTAATATATTTATGGCACCTGAAAATGAAACAGAATAATCTTGTATGTATTCGAGTTATTGATTCTTCACTGCTCTGTTTACGCAATAGTCGAAGTAGATTAAATTTCAATGATTAGAAAGATGAACAACAATGACGAATATTTTGCTCGATTTCTACCGTATTGTATTGCACTTAAATACAAAGAACATTTGAAATTCTAATAATACTTACCTGAAGGGAAAAACAGACATTTATTCAAAAATATGTAGCGCAAATTCAAGTCTTATAAAAATCAATTGAAAGAATTAAATTGCTCACCATCAGTTCTTCTGAATACAGGATATATTGACGAGATTCCAATGAAGGTTATCAAGAAGTCGATTTATATAATTCCAAAGCCCCGTGGTCATATTGTAAACCGTTCTTTCAAACAAGGCATTTTTCCAAATGACCTAGAAATCGCATTGGTATGTATATTCAAAAAAGGAGATGAAAATGAACTTGAAAACTATCGTCCGTTAGTATATTGTCGTCCCCCAAAATATTTGAAAAAATCTTGGCAACAAGGTTACTACATTTTTTCACGAAATTTGATATAATTTCCACGCAGCAGCAGGGTTTCATGAAAAATGAGTCGACAAAAACAGCTATTTTCGAATTAGTCCACAAAATAGTAACAGCTCTGGAAAATACAGAGGTACCTACCTAGTAAGTGATCTTTCCTTAGATCTATCAAAAGCCTTCGATTGTGTTCAGCATGGAATACTGCTCATGAGATTGGAGGAATATGGAATTAGGTATAATCAGTTGAATCTAATCGTAACTTATCTAGAGAACAGAAAACAGAAAGTTTATGTTTCCAGTGAGGGTAAAAAGTATTTTTCCAATGAGAAATGCATGAACGTGGGAGTGCGACAGGGCAGTATTTTGGGGCCACTCTTTGTTATTTATATTAACTCTCTCTGTCAAAACAATTTCAGTGTTATTTGCCATCCTATCGTCCAAGCCGATGGCACGAACTTTTTAGTAACGTCAGACTCGGTACCATGTGCAATTAATAAGACGAAGAAAATTTTGTATGACGCTCGCATAAGTGGAGTCGGGAAAATGGTCTGATGATTAACATGCAGAAAACAAACTGTGTTCTTTTTGGTAATGATAGAACGAACTACCGATATTCTGACCTGTCTATGTATAATGATAATGACGAAATCGAAATTCATACGTCAGTTAATTTCCTGGGAGTACAAATTGATAAAGATCTGAAGTGGGGAACACATACATCAGTACTAAAAAAAACTTAACTCAGGAATTTATACTATTATGGATTGAGGGATCATGTAGATATTGGAGTTCTCAAGTTCTTATATTTTGCTAAGTTTCAATCCATTTTGTCTTATGGCATAATATTTTGGGGAAGCTCTTCCCATGTTTAGGATATCTTTGTTGCTCAGAAATGGGCATTACGAAAAATTTTTCGAATGGGATATAGGGAATCTTGTAGCTGTAAGTTCAGATCCAATTAATGGAATAATGACAGTGTATTTTATATATATATATATATATATATATATATATATATATATATATATATATATATATATATATATATATATATATATATATATATATATATATATATATATACCTTTTTTTTTCCTCAGTAAAGAATTCTACTTTGAAACTTATAAAAAATATATACATGGCAAATTCATACATGGCAAATTCATGCTTTTTTTATCCGCGACATAACTATACTTACCTCTCTGAAGTAGGCAGGACCAAATTTGCAGAATCGAAAATCACATACCTACCTACTACACTTTTTAGTGCTAATTTGTGCTACTAATAAAAATTTTGCACCTCGTGCCGTTTCGAAAAAAATTGTGGCGCTGCTACCTTCGTATGAGGTCAGCAGGGCCACAACAAAAAATATTTTAAAAGTAAGAAACAAGCATATAAATAGAAACTACATAATTTGTGCCAACAAAAAAAAAAAAATTCATATTTGCATTCAGTTTCGAAAGAACAACACTTAATAAATAAAAACTAGCACAACCAGCTCACGCTCAAAAGTAATGCCATTTCTTATCGGCAGAATCCAGCCGCGACTATTGCAAAAGATAGTGCATATTTTGTGCTGATAAAATATGTATAATTGCAGATTTTGTACCAGCAGCATTTCAGGAAAAACATCAAAAAAACAGTTCACGCTCAACAGGCACGTATCCAGGGGAGGGGCCCGGGCCCCCTCCGAAATCCCGAAATTTGAAAATTTTTTCCATTCGATATTCTTTAAAACATCATAGTAGCTGTTTATTGTACACCTTGTACTGCATCTTTTTCTTGCACAATAAACAATAATAGATTAAACGTCACGTACTGATTTGAGATTGATGTGTGATTCGCCTTACCCTGAATTTATTCAAATAAGTCCACATTTTTGAGTGATTTTCGTCTTTGAGCCCCCCCCGAAACGAATTTCTGGATACGGGCCTGACGCTCAAGAGTGAAGGGCCAGTTGTTATCAGCAGAATCTAGCCGCGACTACTGCAAAAGATTGTGCTTATTTTGTGCTGATAAAATAAGTAATTGCAGATTTTGTTCCAGCGGCATTTCCGAAGAAAAATCGAGAAACCAGCTCACGCTCAAGAGTAAAGTTCCACTTTTCATGAGCAAAATCCAACCGCGACTATTGCAAAAGATGGTGTTTATTTTGTGCTGATAAAATATGTAATTGAAGATTTTGTACCAGTGGAATTTCAGAAAAAACATCAAAAAACTAGCTCACGTTCAGGAGTAAAGTGCTATTCTTTATCAGCAGAATCCAGCTGCGACTATTGCAAAAGGCAGTGCTTATTTTTTGCTGATAAAATATGTAATTGGAGATTTTTTACAAGCGACATTTCAGAAAAAAACATCAAAAAACCAGCTACACATTTTATCAGCACAAAATAAGCACCATCTGTTGCAATAGTCGCTGCTGGATTCTGCTGATAACAAGTGGTACTTTACTTTTGAGTGTGAGCTGTATTTTTAAAAATTTTTTTCGGAAATGCCGCTGGTACAGAATCTCGGATTACATATTTTATCAGCACAAAATAAGCACTATCTTTTGCAATAGTCGCGGCTGGATTCTGCTGTTAGTTAGCACAAATTATTTGGTTTCTATTTATGTGCTTGTTTTTAATTTTTTAAATAATTTTTGTTGTGGTCCTGCTGACTTCATACGAAGGTATCAGCGCCACAATTTTTTTCAAATTTGGCCCTGCCTACTTCAAAGAGGTACTATACACGCACAGAAAGAGGACCGCACTATATGGCCATTTCATTATTCAACGCATTGCCTATAAATTTAAGGCACATCAGAAAGCATGAGCTGTTCAAGAAAGGTATATATAAATTTATTGTGAATTGTGAACCATATACTTCAACTGAGTAATTCACTTTCATTGTTTATAGCTCGTTTATACATATACATGTTATTTGGTTGAGATGTACGATGATTGTTGAATAAAATAGATGTTATTATTATTATTACCATAACACTCCAATTATGTAACTTACTCGTGTCCACTTTTTTTTTGCTGTTAAAAATAATAGAATGTTTTCAAATTCTATTATATTTTATAGTTATTGATTCACACTTGATAATGTACCTATTGAAAATGTTGAAGCGAGAAGGTGACTCATCTAGTATTCGTAATATCTAATGCTTACGGAAGAAATATTTATTTGTTTTTCTAATGTGGTTTAGTGTTCCATGCGAATTTTTATTTTTCATTATATGATGGATATTTCAGTTGAGTAGGTAAATCATCAATGAAACAACAGAAACTATCAAACGAGTAAAAATATTCACATACATCAACGTTAAAGTGATTCATTGTTTTTCCTTTGTATCAGAAAATATTATTTTGATAATAATTTATATTGCCTTTAGGCACAGGGCCGGCCTAATGGGTGTGCGAAGTATGCAGCCGCACACTCAAGCCTTCTGGAGGGCCATTAAATTGACCAATTTTTGTAAAAAAAAAAATTATTAATTTGGAAAATTTTTAGAAACTGATTTAAATATTGGGCAGAAATATTTAAACTATACTCGCCGTCATATCATTGGAAGCTTAGACACTAAACAGCTGTACACTCCCCTCTACACCCCTCGCCCAGTGTCGTTGCCAGTTTGTGGATTGAAAAATTAATTCACACAACTAGAAATCCCAAGCTTCCAATGATTTGCCGCCGACTATAGGAGGAATTGTGTCTTAAAACTATTACAGTTAAAATTCAATGTAAAACCGAAGATCTACCCAGCTACCCCAATGAATTCTGAAATACAGTAAGTCTGATGCCCTTAACCAAGGTCCAAGGTCAGTAGAACAGTCGTCTCGTGGCGGGACGTGGAAAGTGTTGTGACTTATTTTCCTGCCTTCCTCCCCCGGCTTTGATTTTCTAGCCAATTGGCGTCTGAAATTAAGATCGTAGCGCCGGAACTGCTAATATCGGTACTACTACATGGGCCATTAACTATTTGTTTACATTGTTTGGTAATGGTATTTACGTCCATTTCATTTTGAGTTTTCGAACGTTTAGCTTCGTAATTTGTGTTTTTTTGGACTTCGTATTTTCCAGTGGTTCATTGTGTTTCGATTGAAGATAATATTATCTCTGTTCAACAGTACATAAACTATCTACATGAAGTTGAAATTTACACTGAGTTTTTATCATTGAACATTAAAATCAATAGTAAAATAAAGGAGAGGACGAATAAATTAATTGGTTGGGGGAACTATGTATACATCATGAAAAGGCAGTATGATAGAACACCTATTTATTTTAAAAGTAAAAAATCTTTCAAAAGTTTCAAGAAAACATCTCTGACATGTCTACTTTCATTACCAACTGAAGAGGTTTTGAGTATAATGGGCAAAACTAAGTACTTACCAGCAAAACTGAAAGAAACAACATGAAATAAAAGAAGAATTAACATGAATAATCTGCCTGAATTGTTTCAAAGTAATGAGTTATTATATTTTTTGAATTTTCCTGACGTATAACAGCTCTCCTAAAAATACGGTGGACTTCTGAGAGTCTGGTTTGTTTGATAGAATCTCTGTTTTTCCTGGTTATATAATTGAATATTTTAGTTTTTACCTAGCTATAGAGTCAAGTTTTATTTCATATTCTTAATGTTATATGATAAACTGTTATTTTAGTTGTGCAAATAAACATTATTTATTAATATTATTATAACAACCAGAGATACTATTCTGGTTGTTACATGAAAAAAAATACAATTATCTAGAATCTCTGGATGATGGCCTAGGTTCAGATTCCGATAAAAGTGGAAGATATTTCGTTGGAATAGCATTGGACTTCAAAAACCCTAAGTTTTCGATTAGCTGAAAATTGCACATTATCAGTTGGTATAATTCAATATGGAAAAATCCACAAAATTACTGATGGGAAAATAATTATTCTCAGTAAACTGTAAAGAACAACTCTCTTATGTTCACAAGAACAATGAAGAGTTAAGCTTTCATTAGTTCATTTGACATAATTGTGGTTATAGTACAAGGAAGAGTACTGAACATATCAAGTCAATCAATAATGAATCATATTTTCATACATAAATTTAATGTTCTACAAGGCGCAAAAAAGCACAAAAACTGTGTTTTTGGACCTTAAATTTCAAAAACTTCCATACCCCCCTAGACCCCCCGGCAGGGGCATAAAATTTGAGTCTAGCACACTTGCAATTTTCGCCTTAGGTCGGCCCTGTTTAGGCAGAAAGATAAATTAAAATTGCCCCTAGAACGAACAACTATCTAGCAGATAGCGCTGATAGATAGGAAGTTCTATTACTGGAATTTTCAAGTGGTTCGCAGACAAAAAATATTCTCAATTCATAATCGGTTAGTGATTTATGCATTTGTACCGGGTGTCTGATTAAGAGAGGCACGCGGCTGTATCTCACAAACTATACGTCGTAGAGACTTACGGTAAAAAATTTTATAAACAAAGTGGCCAACAGAAAATCCTGGAAATTATTTTCAGGTTTCTAAGATGGTCGCCAGGGGGCGTAACCGCCACCTGAAACTTTAAAAGTGATTTTTTTCTGGAATTCATCTAGCGAATATACCAAAAAAATATTTTCTGTTTAAAGCTGAGCTTCATTCGAGTCATTTTTATTTGACACTTTTTGACGTATCTGTTGAAATTAAGTGGTGGGGGTTGATTCAATGTTTTTTTGAATAAACAGCTGTAACTCCTGAACGACTGAACGGATTTCAACAAAGTTGATCTCATTGGAAAAAGCATTTATTGCTTCATCGAAAACATTTTATCTGTGGTCTGTCAAATTCTCAGTTATGCCGGTAGAGAGCGTTTTTTGATATAATAACAGAAAATTGCTAATTTCTCTAAAAAATTAAATGCAATAACATGACTTTTTTTTCTTGAAAATGTATTGTGATGATGCCCAAATAGGCTTGTGAAAACCGTAACTCGATATCTTATTCCTAGCCTAAAATATCGAAGAAAGAAAATTTAGTTATCATATGATTCAAAAAGACGCCATCACACCGGTATTTATTTTCATTTATCTATATTTTTCCAAGAATCAATGATGAAATTTCATCATTCCATGATTATCATATAGGTACTACTATTCTTAGTTCAAAAAAATTTTATAAAATTGTGTAGGGGCATAATAATCAATAAATATAATTTGTGAAAGTGCAAGAAGGTAGTCAGAATAAGAAGAGAAGGCCATGAAGAAAAAATAAATGCCTAAAATCAACTTGTCAACAAATATTAAAAATGAACTTATAATGGCATTGTAATGAGTTTTGTGGCACACACAAGTAAGGACTGAAAACTATTGAAATGCATTTACGAACAATGAAGATGTTGATATGTTTGCGGTATATTTTGAAAGTTTTCAAGATGCGGCAATGGCACAAAGATTATATAGAACTCGATTTCCAAATTGGCGTTCACGCCATGCGATAATTTGTTGGGCATATTTGAAGAAAATAGAGAATTTTCATCTGATATTTATAGGGTCGAAGCTGCCAGTATTACGCAAATTTCGGACTAAACGCGGAAAAATTCTCGCATGGCGTAGACGCCGAATATAGAGCACTGTATATTCTTTGTGCCAATGTCACATTTTGAAGAATTTCAAAATATACCGTCAGTGATATCAACAGCTTCATTGTTTGTAAAATTTATTTCAATCTTTTTCAATCCTTACTTCTGTGTGCCACAAAAACTTATTAAACTTCCACTATATGTATAATTTTAGTATTTGTTGACAAGTTGATTTTAGGCATATGATTTTCCTCCATGGCTTGCTCTTCATATACTGACTACATTGCACTTGCATATTATTACATTGGTTATTATGCTCCCACTCGATTTTTTTTTTGAAGTTTTTGAAATAAGAATGTTATTTTTTGAAAATCATGAAATTATTAAATTTCATCATTGACTCTTGGAAAAAATACAGATAAATGAAAATAAATACCGGTGTAATGGCATCTTTTTGAACCATATGATAACTAAATTTTCTTTCTTCGATATTTTAGGCTAGGAATAAGGTATCGAGATACGGTTTTCACTAGCCTATTTTGGCATCATCACAATACATTTTTTAAGAAAAAAAGCTATGTTATTGCATTAAATTTTCTAGAGAAATTAGCATTTTTCTGTTATTATATCAAAAAACGCTCTCTACCGGCATAACTAAAAATTTGACAGACCACAGATAAAATGTTTTCGATGAAGCAATAAATGCTTTTCCCAACGAGATTAACATTGTTGAAATCCGTTCAGTCGTTCAGGAGTTACAGCTGTTTATTCAAAAAAACATTGAAACACGCTCAACCACTTCATTTCAATAGATACGTCAAAAAGTGTCAAATGAAAATAACTCGAATGAAGCTCAGCTTTAAACAAAAAATATTTTTTTGGTATATTCGCTAGATGAATTTCAGAAAAAAATCACTTTAAAAGTTTCAGATGGCGGTTACGCCCCTGGCGACCATCTTAGAAACTTGAAAATAATTTCCAGTATTTTCTGTTGGACACTTTGGTTATAAAATTTTTTACCGTAAGTCTCTACGACGAATAGTTTGTGAGATACAGCCGCGCGACTCTCTTAATCAGACACCTGGTACATGGGAATGAAGTTACTTGCTGATTATTAGTGTTCCCGGATGATCAAGAAAATATCGTACTGGTTAGAATGTGTAATCTTTGTTATTACATAATAGATTATTTTAAAAAATTGACTTGATTTCCTCCTACTACATGATAATTGATCGTAATGAAACACAATGGCTATATTTACTCTGTATATATTATCAGATGCTTAACAAGCATTCGAAGATAAACTAAAGTACGAAACTGCAGTAATGCAATATTTATGAATTTTATATTTTTGATAGATAATACATAGTAAATATTCAGTGTATTTAATTTTGCATCATAATATATACTTTCTGTCAGATTCAAGAAACTTACTAGGGGGAAGTCGGTGAATTGTGCGCACCTAAGAATCCGGGTTGATATTTTCTTGAATATAGCATCTAGAATTCTGAATTTTGGCATAGATATTCTTCATTGTATATGGTATAACACCAATGAATTAAATATCACAAAAAAATATGTTCTGAGCTTGAGAACGAAATAAGACATAAACTGACAATGCGCATGATTATCCACCCTATGCGGGTAATTGTGCGCACCAGTCAGGGTAACTCTGCGCAACCAGAAATCTGTAAATATAGTATGGTGTATCAGGTATAACCAAAAGAAGCATTACAGAAGACATATAATATTTGTTAGAACATTAACAAAATATAAAAAAATTGTAATTTAGGTACAAAAATGCCAGTCATATCCTTCATAGCTTTCAGTGGACCATAAAATGCTAAATCTAAAGCCTGTGAGCAATGAGATGTATGTGGTGTGATGGCTAGCAATTCAATTTTGTTTTGCTTACAAAATTTATAATTTTATGGCTAAATTGTTAGCTACTGCATAAGAATACGATAATCGCAGTTCATTTCTTGTGACATCATAAAAAAGTTTTGCCATTTTTAGTACGTGACTCGCTAAACTCTTTTCTTGGACCCGTGAGAAAATGGGATGTGGACCCACTAATATCACATCCTCCATCATATTCATCTTTCTTTTTTTTTTGCGGATTGTATATTCTGGTATTGAAACTTCCTTCCGTCATCTCTAACTGCTCCGTCATTTGCAACAAATCACAAGACTTTTTTCATTTTGTCTGCGTCCCAAGATGCTTTATTAGTTTTGCGGGTATATTTTAGCATCTAAAATTATTCAGAAAACATTTTGTTTTATAGTGAATAACAACAAAAACTTCTTACTCAAAAAGTTGGCTAATTGTGCGCATGGCGCACCGTTACCCGACATGGACCTAATGCTTATAAAAAATCACTAACATAAAACTGGAGGTTCTTTACATTAGATGAATCGCTACTACAATAGCTAGAACCACGTTGATTACTCTAGTATAATTGCCCAAACAAAAAAGTCCTCATTAACATTTTCAATCTTCTTTTCGCACGCACAAAAGTTAGAGTAAACAACCAAAATAGTAGTCAGACACGATGACAGCCGCGTTTGCCGCGGAAATTGCCCAAATGGCTGCGCAACTTTAACTATCTTCTAAGAGATAGCACGAAGTGTATGAATTCCAATAAATGGTTGACATTTTCTACTGCTAATATGCTGCGCATCATTAGCAGCCGCGCATGATTAACCGACTTCTCCCTATATTCTTTAACGGTCTTACAAATCTAGATAACGATATTTATTTAATAGGGCCCACCTCTGTCTTGACAAAAAAATCCTTTACCTACAATGCCGGAAAGTTATACAATCATCAACCATTGGAGCTAATATCTTTGAGTACATACAAAAAGTTCCGAAGTTCGACTAAGGCTTTTTTTCGGGAAAGACCATTTTACTCAGTAGTAGAATTTTATTCTGTAACTGAATTTCACAATGTACCATAGATCGTTGAGTTCCACATTTGGTAGCAACATATCTCAATGTTTTTTTGTAATATACAAAATGTTGTATCTGTTTAATTTAATTTAATTGACAAATATGTTGATTCGTAATATATGTTTATACATAATTGACTCATATAAATGTTTTTCTGTTTTGTTCTTTCATTTTGAAAGATTCTTGTTTTGTTCAACTATTTATTGAAAGTGTTTTGTTTGGTTAGTTATCATTGTTAAATTTTATTTTTAATTATTCATATGTGCTTTGCCTTCAAAATTTTGTGATTTTATATGACAATAAAGCTATTTCTCCCTATTATCAGCATACAAATAAAGGTTTTCATCTCATTGAGTAATATTTGGTGACAATGAAAATCTATCTTAAGGGGGTTAGCGAAAAAATTAGAATCACAGTTATTTGTTATAGGTATATTTGGTAGACAAACAAAGATAAGAAGAATTCGGTATTTCTTGAAGTATTGACTTCATAAGAGATATCTAAATTAAACCAGTTGGATCTAGTTTACTTATTTGTGAAGAACCCTAACCTAACATAACATATTCAATTCATATGGAAATACAAAACTACACAAACGCTGTAATTTGGAAAAACAAAAAATTTTTTTTTTCAATGTTCTGTATAATTGAAGAATCGAGCCATGTGATCCGAAAGTAGAACACCATAAGTGACACTAATATATTGAATTTCTGCTTCTCTTGAATGGAGTGAAGTGAAAGTGAAATTAGTTTCAGTTCTTCCCGTTTAATGACGCGATATTGCATTATTTCTATAAATCTTTTCTTGTAAACCATTTACTGATGAAATAATTGGATAGATTATAAAAAAAATTGCCCCTATGCTGCAAGGTGACGGGAGAATTATATTTTCTTACAAGCCCCGAAAATAGGACTTTTCCATGCATGAGTGACAATTTCCCGCGCTTCGCCTCACACAGGAAACCACGGCAAATGCGTTCATGGACGTGTAATGAACGATGCTTTTCATTGAACCTCTTTTAGGACAAAAATGAAGAAGAAAATATCTATCAGAAACAACTATTTCCGAACAAAAACAAACGAACATCTATAGGTACCTTTTTACTAAATATAATATTTATTCAACTACAATGTTTCCTGGTATTGAAGTTTTATTTACTACTTCTGAATGACGGAACAAATTGCAAGAAATTTCAATCTTTTAGTTTACCGATTCTTCGATATAACCTACAGCTACAATCGAAAAACGCCAACAACCACGTCATTTAAGAGTAAGCATAGATGCTGAAAATTACCTTAAACCGTATATATTTTAAGGATTTGCTAGGTTCAGATGATCTGTAATTTTTTTATTTGTACCACTTATAGCAATGGCAACCTGCATATCGAGGGGTAAGAACCAGAACGACGTAACAGAAATTTGTTAAATGTTCAGGAGAGCCAAAAATATGTCTTAATATTATATAATTAATGTTCACTACGATGTGTTGTGTTACTATAGAAATTGATTTCAAGTCTGAATACAATATTATACTCCCCTACTATTATACTTTTGACAATACTTTTCACAAAAATAAAGGTATTAAGGTTATTGGAATATAATTTTTTTTTTGAAAAAATGTAATGATACGTTAATTTGGCTCTTAATGAATAGTTACAATGTAGGAATCAGCCTAACGTAAGTAGGTACCTATTGTAATAAAAAAACGTTTTTTTTTTTAGAAAATATTTACTATAAAGTACCTTATGTTATAAAACAATGCAAGTTACTTCTTCAGATTGAAAAAATGTATTTTTTTTTAATTATAGAGTTATATTGGGGCACTTAAAATATTTGACGTGAACAAGGTGTGTGCATGCAGGATACTTATGTATAGGACTCTGAAAATCTTAAGTCAGCTGCCCAATATATATAGTTAATTTAGAAAATTAATTTTCACACATACTATTATTTCTCAATACTATAAAAATAAATATTGTAATATAACGGTATATAACAGTGATAAAACAACAACAAAAAATATAATTATTGTAATCTTACTAGTAAAACAAAAACTTTGACATTCTTTAACTTAAAACAAATTGTATGAAATACATTATTTATAATAATACTGAGCTACCTATAAAAACTGCAATATTCAGACGCCTAATGTTAATAGTTATTAATTAATCTGCATCCGAATCATTAATGATGGATGCATTGCCTGCTTTCAGCGATTGATAAAAGGTTTGATATTGGGGGCGGATGATTCCCATTTCACATAGAGATTGTAAATCGTTATACTTCTCAAGTGAAATTGTCTGTGGCCCATGGTAAGCTTTTTGAATGATTATGTCATTGATAGCATCTCTCCTACTCTTCTGATAACTGATCGTATTTAAAATATATTAATCCTGGCGTGTCTTTTCTGAATTGAATATGTCTCATTTTCAGCCAATTTACCCTGTTGCTTCAGGTGTCTATAACTTTATTTTTAATTAATATTTTTCTGAGAGCCGCTATGTTCAAAAAAATCATCAATATCCATTTCTATAACATTAAAAGGTTGCTTTCTGCTAGGTGATTTTAAAATTGCATAGAAGGATGCCGGATGAAAAATTTCAACATTTTTTTTTGCATGTTCTATTACAGCGTGAACATTATCCACCTCCATTTAACTGTGTCCTGGTTCAAAATATTTTTGGTTGATCACAGAAATAATGTCATTTTAATCACAATACAAAAATAGTTCAGCTAAATTGTCATTTCTATTTTTTCCGCCTCAGGTGTCGGACATAATGGTAATTTCTTTACCATGGTTATGATTAATTATGTATTGGTATATGGCTGATCCCATCTCTATTGCGCCTTTTTTAGCTATGCCCTCGTGCCAGCAATAACAATAAAATTCTGGTTTATCTTTTTCAAAATATAACATAGTGAAGTTATATATACCTAACCGCCTTTTATAATAGATCTGTTTAGCAGATGTACTAGGACAAGAACAAGCAGCCTCGAGATCTACTTCAGCAAAATATATATCACCTTTGGTAGCCATTTCTTTGGCTTTGTCTCGATGAGATCTCACTGACAGTTTTCTTTTAATATGCTCCTCATACTCTGTATGAGAACCTCGCTGCTCCTCTTCTGACATGTCCATGCTAATAATATAATTGATCTGAATGATTGCGGCTAATAACTGTTTTAACTGTTTCACTAACTCGCACTGACTTGTTTACTGCGGCACGTGGACACAAACAATACTATTATGCAATACAGCATTACAATGAGCAAACGACGCGAATTGGCGGAGAAAACAGAAAAACGTAAATAACGTATCACTGTAGTCTCTTATATTAGTATCTTGTAAAACGAAAATAAAATTAGCGGACAACTAACGTATCATACTGATACATCAATTAGGTTCTAAATCGTACTTGTTGATAATTTCTAATTCAACGTAACACTTTGTTACGTTAAATGAGATCTTACTATATTACATTTTTTGAAATGTATTTAACGTAAAAACTGATTCGCTGTTTTGGCTCTCAAGAAATACAATAGAATAATTTTACGTCAAACGTGAATTAGCACGTGGCACCAGCCTACTGTTACGTTGTTCTGCTACTAAGTTTCTGATATAATTTGAAGTAACTTAGTGCTGATAACTCATTTTGGCATTTTTTTCTGTTACGTCGTTCTGGTTCTTACCCCTCGATATTGAGCATAACATCTACCATTGCTATACGCAATTAGTAGGTTTTTACTGTTTCTACTTGTAGATCTTAAATTGATATTTTTACGATGAGAACTGCTTGGATTGAGGAACATCCTTCCTGTGTTATTGCGAAGATTCTTCATTTGTGATTTTTGCCATCTAGAAAGAATACCACAAAAAAAAAGGCCACTATCTTCCACGTCTTCGAAAGTTAATCAAATATCAAAATTACTTTAGTTATTGCCACTTCTCACTACTCATCAGGTGCTTCATAAATGAATTTGGCAACTTGGTATACAATAAATACTTTGATCTTTCGGTGTGTAAAAAACACTTTGTCGTTTGAGAAATACAGTTTTTTTGGCAAATAAGTAACGTTCAGGTTTTCTTTTACTTCGATATAATTTTCTATCTTTAAAAATCGACTCCACAAACAACAAAACTATCGAATAAACGGAAAGAATATTCACACTATATCATGTGTTAACATATTTTTTCTGACGTACTTGCAAAGTAGACACTCCTTTTCATGTGTCTCATAGAACCTGGGCAGTATGATTCTGAACTTAATTTGCTGCTTCAAGTAATATTTCTTCATCTTCTGGCGTAATTATTTTGAAAATATTGAACAAGAAATCAGAAAATTAATAGACAGCAAAACATATTCTGTGCGATCGCATGAAGAACACTTCATATATTATGTTGAAGAAAAATATATATTAGATGCCCTCAATTTGAGAGGAATATAAATATTATTATATTTATATATATATATATTATATATATATATATATATATATATATATATATATATATATTATATATTATATATATATATATATATATATATATATATATAATATATATATATATATAGTATATATATATATATATATATAGTATATATATATTATATATACATATATCTATATATAAATATATATATATCTATATAGATAAATATATATATATATATATATATATATATATATATATTTATATATAAATATAATAATACCTATATTACTTTAAAATTGAGGGCATCTAATATATATTTTTCTTCAACATAATATATGAAGTGTTCTTCATGCGATCGCACAGAATATGTTTTGCTGTCTATTAATTTTCTGATTTCTTGTTCAATATTTTCAAAATAATTACGCCAGAAGATGAAGAAATATATATATATATATATATATATATATATATATATATATATATATATTATATATATAGTATATATATATATATATATATATATATATATATATATATATAAATATAATAATATTAATATTCCTCTCAAATTGAGGAGGGCATGTAATATATATTTTTCTTCAACATAATATATGAAGTGTTCTTCATGCGATCGCACAGAAAAAGTTTTGCTGTCTATTAATTTTCTGATTTCTTGTTCAATATTTTCAAAATGAATTTCCAACTATTTGATATCTTTATCAGGCTGCACCTGAAAAATGAAGATTTTTTTAATATTTCTCTTCAATATATATATATACTCGTATATATATAGGTATATATATATATATATTGAAGAGAAATATTGAAAAAATCTTCATTTTTCAGGTGCAGCCTGATAAAGATATCAAAACGTTGGAAATTCATTTTGAAAATATTGAACAAGAAATCAGAAAATTAATAGACAGCAAAACTTTTTCTGTGCGATCGCATGAAGAACAGTTCATATATTCAAGGTCACTTCAAATTCATAGGTAGCCACTTATGGGTATCAAATTTTCTAACATTATCCTGTGAATGATGAATTGGAATTAGATTTCTCATGGAACTAGCTCTGTTCGCGATTAATTATCAATTTTTCAAATGAATTTCCTAATATTTTTTATCTTTATGATACACGCTGCGCTTGCTTAGCTCAAATAAATATTTATTTTCAATATGTATTTGTACATATATATACATATATATATATATATATATATATATATATATATATATATATATATATATATATATATATATATATATACAGGGTTATTCACGTTATTCGACACGAAGAGTTGTGCCTAAAGTATTTGATTTTATAAAAGTTTTTTCTTTAGATAGATAGGATAGGGACCTATTAGAACTTCATTTCAAAAATATTTTCATGTTGTGCAGGGTGTTCCAATAAGACGAAAAGTATCAAAGTTGGTATTTTTTAAATGGCATACCCTGTATATTATTTCATTCTTGGATTTTACGGTGAAAACAAATGCCACTTTCAATATGGTTTAATTCACCTAAACCTTATGGTTTTCGAAATATCTCGTATTTTGTGAAAATGTAGTATCAGTTTTAACGCTGAAAATCTCAACTAGTGTTTTCTAGGTCTACTAACTGGATCAAACTTTATGTCGCACTTGTAAAATATTGACTAACTTAGACTTGGTGTGTAAAAATAAAGGTAAAATAATTGCAATCTTCAAACGGCACTAACTTGTTTAACTTAAATGGGACACCCCGTATTTTATGTCACCAACAGAACTGATTTTAAGAAATTTATCAAGTCGCCTATGGCGTTTTGAGAAATCAGAATTGATTGAAATAAACATCAAGATCTTATTATATGCGTTTATTTTTCAATATCTTAAATTTTATATACTAGTTCAAATTATGAAGGAAAAAAATTTATGGATATGAAACAAGCAATATTTTATATCAAGTGTTCAAAATGGCGACCAACAGACTCAAAACACAAAAGTATTATTTTTATAAAACCTTCAACAACATCTAATAACATACACGGGATAACATTTAGAAAAGCTTCTCTGATACGCTGTTTTCATGGGCGACTTGGTAAATAAAAAATTTCTTAAAATTAGTTTGCAAAATGAAAATGCTCATTTTATGTAAAAACGTGAACAGTTATCGATAGAAATGTATTCAGGTATATGATATACAATTCTAAATGTAAACCCGCGTATATTCCCAAATGTTGCTAAAGGTTTTATAAAAAGGATACTGTTGTTTTTAGAGTCTGATACTTTATCTGTATTGAAAAGTGAATTTGTAGATCACCATACGATAATTAATAATAAATAGAGTCTGATGGTCGCCATTTTGAACACTTGATATAAAATATTGCTTGTTTCATATCCATGATTTTTTTCCTTCATAATTTGAACTAGTACATAACATTTAAGATATTGAAAAATAAACGCATATATTATAATCTTGATGTTTATTTCAATCAATTCTGATTTCTCAAAACGCCATAGGCGACTTGATAAATTTCTTAAAATCAGTTTTCAAGATGAAAATGTTCATTTTATTTGAAAACGTGAAGAGATATCGATTGAAATTTATTGAGGTATTCGATAGACAATTCAAATTTACATCTGTTGGTGACATAAAATACGGGGTGTCCCATTTAAGTTAAACAAGTTAGTGCCGTTTAAAGATTGCAATTATTTTACTTTTATTTTTACACACCAAGTCTAAGTTAGTCAATATTTTACATGTGTGACATAAAGTTTGACCAGTTAGTGGGCCTTATCGTTAATTTGGTCGAAAACAAGAAAACACTCGTTGAGATTTTAAGCGTTGAAACTAATGACTACATTTTCACAAAATACGAGATATTTCGAAAACTATAAAGTTTAGGTAAATAAAACCTTAATGAAACTGGCATTTGTTTTCACCGTAAAATCCAAAAATGAAATTATATACAGGGTGTTCTATTCAGAAAATACCAACTTTCATACTTTTCGTGTTTTTAGAACACCCTGTACAACATGAAAATATTTTCAAAATGTAGTTCTAATAGGTCCCTATCCATCCTAAAGAAAAAAACTTTTATAAAATCAAATACTTACCATAATTCTTCGTGTCGAATAACGTGAATAACCCTGTATACATATATATATATATATATATATATATATATATATATATATATATATATATATATATATATATATATATATATATATATATATATATATATATATATATATATATATATATATATATATATATATATATATATATATATATATATATAAATATATAATCTCTTGATAATTATTAGCAATAACAGGCTGGTTGAATCTTAAAAAACTCGATTTTATTAAAGAGTTGACGTTTTACTTCGATATTCTTAATTGAAATTTCTTTGACATTTATTGATGTGAAAAAATTGAAAATTGCTTTGTCTTGCTAGTTATTTATTATATACTATTCAGTCTAATATTAACATTCAAAAATGTTATGATTAGATGGTAAGGGAAACCAAAGAAACCTTTACCTACGTAATGTTTGAAAATAAAAATAATAGGGTATTATTTATCTAACAACAAAGAAATGAGTCATGGGAAAACATTAAAGATGTGGAGTAAAATTATCGGTATAGTACGTTTATATGGAAGCAGCTGTTGACACGTGTTTCGGACTCTTTGGTCCTCATCAGAACGGCGTAGCAAAGCATTGGATTGAAAATTTGAAGATGAAAATAGTACAACAAACAAAATCCTCTGATACGGAAGACAATCACCCTCATTGTGGTTTATTGTTTGAACTCCCGCGACTAATTTCTTTGTTATTGTTTATTTACTCGTTCTTAGTTCTCGCGGATAGCATTAATCGCCTCCGTGGCAAAGTTTGACCAAATCTCCCATACCGGAGAGTTCAAACAATAAACCACAATGAGGGTGATTGTCTTCCGTATCAGAGGATTTTGTTTGTTGTACTATTTTCATCTTCAAATTTTCAATCCAATGCTTTGCTACGCCGTTCTGATGAGGACCAAAGAGTCCGAAACACGTGTCAACGGCTGCTTCCATATAAACGTACTATACCGATAATTTTACTCCACATCTTTAATGTTTTCCCATGACTCATTTCTTTGTTGTTAGATAAATAATACCCTATTATTTTTATTTTCAAACATTACGTAGGTAAAGGTTTCTTTGGTTTCCCTTACCATCTAATCATAACATTTTTGAATGTTAATATTAGACTGAATAGTATATAATAAATAACTAGCAAGACAAAGCAGCCTTATTTTTTCAATTTTTTCACATCAATAAATGTCAAAGAAATTTCAATTAAGAATATCGAAGTAAAACGTCAACTCTTTAATAAAATCGAGTTTTTTAAGATTCAACCAGCCTGTTATTGCTAATAATTATCAAGAGATTAAAAATAGATCACAGGCAACAACAATTCGAATAAATAATATAAATATATATATACATGTATTTGTAATTCTGACCCACACATTAAAGTTTTACGTGATTGATGACATAGGATATTATGCTTGTTTCCTTTTATTATTATTTCTCCTCATTAATGAAATAATCTTGAAACATCCAAAAAGAGAAATGAATATTATAAATGCGAGAAAAGCAATAATATCAAGAAGATAATACTGATAAAACGAAGATTGGGCTACTGGCATTTTCAGATGTTTTGCTCCCTTGTTTCTTATAACATATTCGGTCCACCAAACTACCCTCTCGATGCCAGACATTTCGACGTCTGTTAATAGATCTGCTACATCTATAATATTCTTCTTATATCTGAGTAAATAAAGAAAATATTATTAAAAATTGTTGACTACGGTGAAGAAACGGTAAACAGTTACAAAAAAGTAGCTACCTCTAGGACCTAGTTTTCAGAAAATATATCTGTTTATGCCTATTTTCATGAACATTGTGTAAAGGTAAGTCATAAGACGAATATCGATATATTTTGTTCAATATAAAAAAAAACTTTGATGTTCTAGTTTTTTTGAAACTAAGAAAAGTTTTTTCATGTGGGAAATTCTATCAATCAACTAAATTTTCCTCTTATTCCATAAAATATATTCACGTCATTAGTATGAATGACCTGCTCATCATATACACTGATATATATATATATATATATATATATATATATATATATATATATATATATATATATATATATATATATATATATATATATATATATATATATATATATATATATATATATATATATATATATATATATATATATATATATATATATATATATATATATATATAAATTGTAGTAGAATAATTCAAATTTGAATTTGCCGCCATAGAAGGAGTGCCAGCCCTCTGTGGTTTGACAGACGTATATTATGTATTATGAATATATATGATTCTGTGGTCACACAAATGTCAATTATGTATTAGATTTTATGCTTTGGTTATGTCCATATATTATGCAGTAGTGTGAAAGTGAATAAATCTTAAGTTATCTCACCTATCTTTTAGTCAAATCCTACAAATCAGGTGTGGGGTGAGAAGAATCCATTCAAATTTATGTTTGCCGTAAATATTTCGAAGAATATGCAACGGGATACGTCTGGAGAAGAAGCACATGGTGCCGCTTCCGTTGAACATTCTACAATGACCATGGAAGAATTAATTGCATCAACAGTAAGAGCTATCAATCTATCAGATAATATGAAGGCCTCAAACCTAGAAGTTTCTGCACTGTTACCTCCATTCACCGGGAACGAGGATCCAGAACATTGGTTCTCCCGAGTAGAAAAGGTTAGGACCACTTACAAGGTAGATAAAACCAATTTATTAATGATTGTCATTACAAAACTGGATGGTGATGCAAAATTATGGTACTTTTCAAAGCCAGAATATGCTACATATGATTATGACATGTTGAAAAATGAAATTCTTAGAATATTTGATTGTCGAGAAGATAAAATCACCCTTATGAGGAAATTCGAAGCCAGGAAGTGGAAAAGGCATGAGAAATTTTCTGTCTACTTTCGTGAAAAAGTTCTGCTGGGTAATAAAGTCAATTTGGAAGAATTCGATTTGATCAATTACATTATTGATGGATTTGACAATAGTGTTTTGCAAAGTCAAGCTAGAATGAGCCAGTTTACTTCTATAGGTGACTTATTATCTGCAATGAATGGTTTGAGTGAAAATGATCGAGGTCAGTCTGCAAATTATTCTTACCGAAGACATCAGGTCCCACCGAAAGGGGGTAAGCCGACGAGTCAACAGGAAGGAAGTACATCCGGCATTGCACCGAAATGTTTTAATTGTAACAAATCTGGACATTTAGCTAACAATTGCCCATCACCCAAACGACAGCGAGGATCCTGTTACAATTGTGGAAGAATGGGACACATAAGTAAAGACTGCAGAGCTGGAAGACAAGCAACTCCGGATTCCACGACAATGGTAGTGAACGAGCCATTGCAAGGTCAGGAAGGATTTCACGTAAACTTACATTATGTCATAGCCACGAATCAAGTTGGAGTTCGTCAGACAACTGAGGTATCTGCCTTACTGGATACAGGTAGTCCTATTAGCTTTATAAAAATTTCATGTATACCTTTTGCTTCTTTTGAAAAGTTTAATAATGTAAATGAAGATTACTTTGGTATTAACCAGTCTAAATTGAACATATTAGGAACATTTAAGGAATATTTTTATGTGAATGATGAACTTATTTATATGCACTTGTATGTTGTCTCAGATGAAACCATGAGTTTACCAGCAATTTTAGGAAGAGACTTTTTAAAAATATCTAATCTTCCAAGAAATTATTATTTTACGTTCCTTCAGCTATGGAAAATCAAGTAATTAGGGCTAGCCATGATGAAATGGGTCATATTGGAATTAATAAGACAATAGAGTATATGTCTCGAGTATATTGGTTTCCAAATTATTACAAAAAGGTAAAAAACTATATACAGAATTGTTTGAAATGTATTTCTTATGCTCCCACATCCGGAAAACCTGAAGGTATTCTCCATAACATTCCTAAAGGAAATAAACCTTTTATCACACTACACATAGATCATTACGGACCATTAGAAAAATCACCTCGAAATTACAAATATATATTCGAAATCGCAGATGGATTTACCAAGTTTGTTAGGTTTTATGAAGTTAAGACAACTAAAACTTGTGAAGTAATCAATAAATTAAAAGATTATTTTCAGAATTATAGTAAACCTTTACAAATAGTTTCAGATAGAGGAACTTGCTTTACATCTCACGAATTTGATGATTTTATGCGCCAACAAAATATCACACACGTTAAAGTAGCAACTGCTTCCCCACAGGCAAACGGTCAGATTGAAAGATTCAATCGGGATCTAACACCTATGCTTTCTAAGTTAGTCAATTTTCAAAACAAGTGGCCTGATTATTTACCAATAATAGAATATGCTATAAATAATTCATATTGTCGTTCAGTAGGTATTAGTCCTGCTAAATTATTATTTGGAGTTACACAAAGAGACCCTTATGACAATTTGAGAGTATATTTAGACAGTTTGAAAGAAGATGAGTTTGAACTTGATGAGTTACGAGACCAAGCTGAACAAGCTAATCTTAAAACCCAAGCATATAATAAAAATTATTATGATATTAAACATAAAAAGCCTTACAAATACTCTGTTGGAGATTTTGTTATGATTCGCAATTTTGACTCAACGCCTGGAGTAAATAAAAAACTTATACCCAAATTTAAAGGACCATACGAGATCGATAAAGTGTTAGGAAATGACCGCTATTTATTAAAAGATATAGAAAATTTTCAGTTAACCAATATCCCTTATACAGGAGTCTCTAGTTGTGATAACATGAGATTATGGCTCCATATTAATGAATAAAATGATTTCATTAAAAATACCTCTAATACCTGGTTCTGCTGTTTCTTTCCATTTATGTTAATACTTATTGTAATTCTCCATTTTTTTTGAATCCTTGTTATGTATTCTGTTTCTTAGCTTTAACTACTGTTCTTTGTATAATTTTCATTGTCTTATTGATTGAGGACAATCAGCTGTCAGGTTAGGCCGAATTGTAGTAGAATAATTCAAATTTGAATTTGCCGCCATAGAAGGAGTGCCAGCCCTCTGTGGTTTGACAGACGTATATTATGTATTATGAATATATATGATTCTGTGGTCACACAAATGTCAATTATGTATTAGATTTTATGCTTTGGTTATGTCCATATATTATGCAGTAGTGTGAAAGTGAATAAATCTTAAGTTATCTCACCTATCTTTTAGTCAAATCCTACAATATACACGCAGAATCCATTATTGTTCAGAAAATTACACGAACGAACTTCCTAAATTTGTGGAATTGTACCTATAACTAGTGTATCAATATACTTTCGCAATCTAGCAACTTAATTTGTACCGGGTGGCCAGATAAGAATTCAAAATGCTGTATCTCGTAAACTATTCGACGCAGAGACTAGCGGTAAAAAATTTTACTACTAAAGTGGCCAACAGGAAATCCTGGAAATTTATTTTCAGTTTTACAAGATGACCGCCATGGGGCGTAACCGCCATCTAAAACTTTCAAGGTGATTTTTCTCTGAAATACACCTAGTAAATGTATCACAAAACTATTTCCTTTCTCAAGCCAATTCGAGTAATTTTTGTTTAACACTTTCTGACGTATATATTGAAATGAAACAGTAGGGGGTGAAAGCTGTAACTCCTGAACGACTGAACGGATTTCAACCAAGTTGGTTTCGGAAAAAGCATTTATTGCTCCATCAAACTCATTTTATTTGTGATATGTCAAATTTTTAGTGATGCCGCTAGAGTGCGTTTTTTGATATAACAACAGAAAAATGCTAATTTCTCTAAAAAATCAAACGCAATAACCTGATTTTTTTCCATAAAGAAGTAGCGTGATAATACCAGAATAGGCTAGTGAACACCGGTATTTCTTTTCATTTATTCGTCTTTTTCCAAGAATCAATGATTAAATTTTATTATTTTATGATGTGCAGGAGCATGATAATCAGTTATAATATCACAAGAGCATCGAAAATAATCGATTATACTTCCGAGTCACGAGACGTATTTTGCGAAAAAAAAACATGTTTTCAGAAAATACGTCGAGTGACGAGGTCAGTAAAACGATTATTTTCGATTGTTCGAGTGGTATTCGTTACGATTATATAACGAATAAAAAATATTAATTTTTTTGGCAAACGTCAAAACACCGTCAATATGAAAACATTCACATTTTGACACAAGGCGAAACACCAAAACGATTATATCACGTCGTCAAGGGTATATTCACTTATCCATACGCAGCAGTTATGCAAAATTCACGGATTCTATTGGCTTATTCATACATGAGGTATATAATGTGTAGTAATACTATAAGAACTTCAATATAATCAGGTCATACATCGATAACTTGTTGCATAATTACAAAGAGTTTCAGTTTGACAGTTCAAATAATCCGACCGCGAAGCGGGAGGATTATTCTGTCAAACTGACACGATTTATAATTATGCAGGAAGTTTGAGATGTATAACCCTATTTATTTTGAAGTACGCATTGTATTTGATACGATTATTTATTGAGTATATTAAGTGAAAATCTTCGAATCGACTCATTTCTGAACAGTTATTGATAAACGTCAAAATTTGACAGACAGTCCTGCTAGTTTTCGATTGGTAGAGCTACTCTATGTATAATCAGGTATTATCGAAATTATACAAGGTAACTTAACTAAATTGATCGTTCTGATTGGTTGAAAATTATACGAAAAAAATAACCAATGTAATAATATGCAAGTGCAAGGTAGTCAGAATATGAAGAGTAGGCCAGGGAGGAAAAAATGCCTAAAATAAACTTATCAAAAAATATTAAAATTATACTAATAGTGGCAGTGTCATAAGTTTTTGTGGTACACACAAGGACTGAAAACTATTGAAATGCTTTTACAAATAATTAAGGTGTTGATATTATTGCGTTATATTTTGAATATTTTGAAAATGCGTAATTGACACAAAGAGTATACCGAGCTCGATAACCAAATCGGCGTCCACGCCATGCGAGAATTTGTTGAGCATATTTGGGAAATATAGAGAATTCTTAAGGTCGAAAGCGGCAATATTATGCAAATTTGGCACTATACGCGAAAAAAATCACGTATGGATTGAACGCCGATTAGGATAGAGAGCTCTGTATACTCTTTGGGCCAATGCCGTATTTTGAAGAATTTCAAAATATACCCCAACGATATCAACACATTCGTCGTTTCTGAAAGGCATTTCAATTGTTTTCAAACCTTACTTATGTATGCCATAAAAACTCATCTAACTGCCAATACAAGTATAATTTTAATATTTGTTGACAACTTTATTTTAGGCATATGTATTATGATTATTATGCTCCTACACGTTTTTTTTGAAAAAATGTTGAAGTAATAATACTGTTAATTAAAAATCATAAAATAATAAAGATTTCATTGTATAAAAACCGGTGTAATGGCGTCTTTTCAGAATTATATGATAAGCAAATTTTCTTTCTTCAATATTTTAGGCTAGGAATAAGATATCGAGATACGGCTTTCACTAGCCCATTTTGGTATATAAAAAAACGCGCTCTAGCGGCATTACTAAAAATTTGACATATGAATCAAAAATAAAATGGTTTTGATGGAATAATAAATGCTTATTTCAAAGAGACCAACTTGGTTGAAATCTGCTCAGTCGTTCAGAAGTTACAGCTGTTCATTAAAAAAAAGTTGAATCATCCCCACCACTTCATTTCAATAAGTACGTTGAGAAGTGATAGAAAAAAATTACTCAAAGGAAGCTAAGCTTGAAAATACATATACTTTTGTGGTACATTTACTCGAAGCATTTCAGTGAAAAATCACTTTAAAAATTTTAGATGGTGGTTACGCCCCCTGGCAGCCATCTTTGAAACCTGAAGATAATTTCCAAGATTTTCTCTTGGCCACTTTAGTTATAATATTTTTTACCGCAAGTCTTTACAGCCAATAGTGTACGAGATACAGTACTTTGCATTCTTGTCTGGCCACCCGGCACATATTATTCTTTATCAGATCTAGGATGTTGTAGAAATATTTGTGGCTTTCATATTTGGTTAATTCAAAATAGTTGAAGAGTTTCGATTATCAAATAGTAACGATATATTCAAGACAATGAAAACTTACCTCGGATTCCTTATCACTTCCTCAATTGCCTCTTTGAATATTTTTTTGGTCAATGTTAAGGGATCCAAACGAATGCCAAATTCTTTCCTTTTTAAAGCATAGGCATTAGCTAGCTGATCAGCGATGAACGGAAGTCCTACCATTGGAACGTGACTCATGACCGCCTCTTCAGACGATTGAAGTCCACATTGTGTTACGAATGCTTTTATGTTTGGATGTCCTAAGGTGAGTAAAAATATTAAACGTTCTCCAAAATGGTTATATCGGTAAACATGTTTGGTTATTATCTACTCATGGTGATGAAAGGTTATTTTTCATCACCATTTTCAAATTACAAGCAATGGTGACGTTTTGACATTCGATATATATATATATATATATATATATATATACATATATATATATATATATATATATATATATATATATATATATATATATATATATATATATATATATATATATATATATATATATATATATATATATATATATATATATATATATAATTAATACAAGGAGTATTGCCGTAACTTCTAACTTATAAAAGGTTATATTGGGCACTCGGCAAAAGGAGGCTAGATTTAAATCAAACAACCATTGGTCATGAACATCTATATTTCGGTCCTTAGTTTGGGACCTTCATCAGGATGCTGGAAGTCAAAGAACTCACATAGTAACACAAAAAAATCAACCAAAATGTAAGCAGTGGAAAAGCCACACAAAACCACAATTGTAAAGTTACTTACATGTGACTTGGCCATGTTGAAGCCGGTCTTTTTGATGTTAATTTTAGTTGATTATTATGTTCCAGAGATTTAAAATCTGCTTTTATACTTGTCATCATTATGCCTTTGTTTGTTTTTAAATAACTTTTTGAATGCTCCCTCTGTGTCATTCGTTTTTCGCCGCTCCATTTTCACAACTTGTCACATGTAAGTAACTTTACAATTGTGGTTTTGTGTGGCTTTTCCACTGCTTACATTTTGGTTGATTTTTTTGTGTTACTATGTGAGTTCTTTGACTTCCAGCATCCTGATGAAGGTCCCAAACTAAGGACCGAAATATAGATGTTCATGACCAATGGTTGTTTGATTTAAATCTAGCCTCCTTTTGCCGAGTGCCCAATATAACCTTTTATAAATATATATATATATATATATATATATATATATATATATATATATATTATATATATATTATATATATATATATATATATATATATATATATATATATATATATATATATATATATATATATATATATATATATATATATATATATATATATATATATATATATATATATATATATATATATATAGAAAACCTACTTGCACAGATACATTAACACCCAATGATAGTAGTCAGCCGTTGAGAATAAAACTTAGTGCTTTTCATTCCTTTGTATAGACTTCTATCTATTCCTCTCTTTGAGGAAAATTTCAAAAAAGAAGTTAATACCTTAAAAATATTAGCATTAAATAACGGTAACAATGAAATCATAATAGAAAAACTTATTTGGAAAAAGCGGCAGAAAAATCTTTCAAATTCAATTTATCCCACATCAGCTATAAGATCTGAACAAAAATATCATTTTATTAACTTTATACCACGCCTTAGTGATTTAATTTGTAATAGATTAAAGAAAAATGATATTAAAATTATTTGCACGAATAAAAGAAATATCAAGTAATTTTTGGTAAATAATAAGGAAAAGAATAAGGTTGAAGAAAGTAGCGGGATATATAAAATCTTCTGTAGTGAATGTCCTGCCTTCTACATCGGTCAAACAGGTAGAAAAATACAAACCCGAGTAAATGAACATAGAAGGTCAATTCTAAATAGAATTGACCTTCACCAGAAGTATTCTTATTAAATAATAAGAATACTTCTGGTTTTTCCGAGCATTGTATTCATAACAATCACTTCATAGATATGGATAAAAAACTAAATGTTTACATGCAGGCAATAAAGGAAAACGTCTCGACCTTTTAGAAGCTTTGGAGATAACCAGATCTTTCAAAAATCAACAACCTAAAGTGAATGATCAATTAGAATTCCATTTGTCCCCTCTCATTTCCTCAGTTTCATAAATCAATTTGCTGTCATCTCTCCTGTATTAGTCTTGAGAATGGGTTTACTACCAGAAACATGTTGACAACTTTTTGCTAATTTTTATTAATTTTCAATATACCTTATAATATTTGTGAAACAGTAAGCCAAGTGTTTGATTCGAACTGTTGTTCTAGCTACTTCAGTATTTCATTACATTGCTCTGGTGGATGTGTTTAGAGAAAGATTTATTTCATCCAAAACTGTTAATTCCTCTAATTTTCCGTCAAGCATTAGATTTCAATAGGTTGGGAGTGTTGGTTTCTTAAATGAACCATGTGATATTAGGTTTTGCCAGTCGGCTAAATATTTTACCAGAAGGTTGCCTTCTCTTTGAATATCGCTGATAATACATTCGCAATGATAAAGCTATATTTACATTCGCCTTTATAAGACATTTGAGCATATCATACTTTTGGAAATGTTGAAACATTTTGATGAATTTTTGATCGAAAATGACAACAGTAAGTATTTCTTTGTTATCATGCCAATATTTGTAGGTTGAAAAAACCAAAGATTTTTATAGTTATTAACGTAACAAGGCCGATATGTAGCAAATAACGGATGAGGTTGGATATTGTAATCCGAGGCGCAGCCGAGGATTATAACTAACCGAATCCGTTATTTGCGTATCGGCCGTGTGTCGTTAAAGACTTTTCGTAATCCCGTTGGAAGATTACATTTTGATTCCGAAGAAAAAACAAACCCCATACCTCGTAATTCTGAAAAAAAATCCCAACGTCGCCGTCGTGCACTCTGTTGTCATGGAACTGTTTGGCAATTTTATAAACAACGTCAGTTTTTTGTGTTCGCAATTCGCTGTAACGACGACTATGGATGAAATTGGGGAATAAAATGAAATTCCTTTTGAAATATTGGAAGAATCATGTGCAGCGAGTGTTGATTCACTGCCGGCAATAACTCAACAGCGGTATAAAAAAGAATATGAAAATTTTGAAAATTGGCGTAATAGCAAGAATGTAAAGGTGGTTAATGAGGATGTTTTATTAGCCTATGCGAAAGGAAAATCGAAGGTTTATTCTCCCAACTCGCTGTAGACGAAGATTTCAATGTTGAAATTTGCTTTGAGAGTTTATGACAACATTGACATTTCAAGGTTAGTTATTTTAAATCTTGCACCATATTAGAGTATTACCAACAGAAATTTATTTTCAGATTGCAGCATTCTTAAAATTAGAAAACCCTCAGCTCTACACAGGGCACTCGTTTCGCAGATCCTCGGCTACCATGCTTGTAGAAAATGGTGACGATCTACTATCGGTAAAAGAACTTGGAGGTTGGGACTCCTCTGCGGTGGCATAGTCGTATATTGAAAATTCAGTTTCGAAGAGAATGAAGATAACGAGACAACTTTTTCATAATAATGAGGCTTCAACGACAACAAGTTCAAAAACTGTTGCTATAGATGGTAAATCTCTAATCAATAAGATGGACATTTCAAATAATAGCAATTGTCAAATTACTTTTCAAATAAATAAATAGTTAGTTTTATTATAATTGTTATTGTAACCAGAATGATGTTTTGAAATAAATATTTCAACACGTGATTTCTTAACGGCCGCCGGCCGTTATAAAATTATAACGGCCGGCGGCCGTTAACACTGACTTTTCAATTGTCATCTGAATACCGTTAAATCGAAATAACAGTATGGGATTACGAAAAATACTCTGATAAAACTAAGTTTTGGAAGCAGTTTTGAAGGCATAACTCATTTGATTCACAAAAATGATATCTTTTTGTGTTATACACAATGTCAACATCACAGCCGCCTACAATGGTAATTTCTAAAAACGTGAAATATTTAAAAACTAATAATCAAAACTTTGCGTGTATGAAACATCAATTCAAAGGAAATTTGATGTAGATTTTAACGAAAAAATGTGGCATGTTCCACAAAAAAAAATATAAAGTTTGTGTTACGCCTCAAAAATTAACATTTTGGTTGGAAGTGGTGAAACGTTTTTCAAAAAAACTTTAAAAAATCGATAATTTCGATAATGAAAAAGATAACGGCTTTTCTATAATTCAAACTTTTGAAAATCCTCCTGTAGCTTGAAAACGACTAGATGTTTCAAAAGGTGGTTTTCATATTTAAACTTGTCTGGGACATATCCATTTGTTTTTCGCTATCTATGAAAGAAGTACCCTAAACCTACAAATTCCTTCGAAATTGGCCCACTCTGTACACTGATATAAAAAGGTAAAATAATAAAGTTTATATATAGGTATTATAAAATATTCTCCATAAAAAAAGAATAATTTCACAAGATTATTCTTGAAAGACTTTTTCCCCTCATAATACATAAGCCCCGATTGATGGTTATTATCTCTGCGTTCGAACCAAATATGAAGTTCAAAGTGGTGATTGCACTTGAATCTTTGCGAAAATTATTTACTTCCTGTATCTATGCACAGACCTCACGAAATCACTCCAATTTCGCAGACGTCAGTATATCTGCCTATACTACTGCCTATAGAGGCCGATAAGTATCTACTAGCCTACTACTGCCTATAGAGGCCGATATTTGATATACATTTGTTTTAATTGAGATTTAGTATAATACTTACAATCATTTCTAATACGGCTTCTATCTGTTTTATCCAAGATAATAGAGAAATTAATCAAAATCCGCCTTCTGACTTTCCTCTCAAATCATAAAATTCTCTCGTCATATCAATTTGGGTTTCAACCCAAAAAAAATACTACTGATGCTATGTTTTCTATGTTGAGCAATATCTATTCATCCCTCAATAACAATCACTACACAGCTACGGTTTTCTGTGATTATGCTAAAGCGTTTGACTGCGTTAGCCACCAAATTTCATTACGGAAACTGGAGTTTTATGGCGTCCGAGGTATTCCACTACACTAGTTCGAGTCTTATCTTGGAAGTAGAAAACAATTTGTAAGGACGAATAAATCCAATTCTGCTTGTAAATCTATCACTAGCTGTGTCCCCCAAGGTTCCGTTTTAGGCCCTGTCATCTTCTTGTTATTTATAAATGATATAACGTATCTGAAGATCAGTGGAGAAATTACGCTTTTTGCGGATGATACGAGTATTACTTGGAGCAATCCTAATTCTGCGACGCTGCACTCTGAAATGACAATTGATCTTAGATTGATCAAGTCCTGGTCTGATGCAAACTTACTTTGCTTCAAAGTAGATAAAACCTTCGCCTTGTTTTATAGAGATAACTCCCAGGATCTATTCCTGCAAAACCATGCCATTGAAATAGTCGATTCTGTCAGATTTTCAGGCCTCTTTATCGACAAAAATCTCCAATTTTCACAGCATGTGCATGTCTTAGCTAAAAAATTATCATCGGCATGTTTCGCCATTAAATCCATCTCAAGTGAATTAGATACGGCATCTACTAGAATTGCCTATTTTGCATTGTTCGAATCTCATCTTCGTTATGGTGTTCCCTTTTGGGGTTTATGTAATTTTTCACAGCTTGACACCATTCTCAAATTGCAGAAAAGAGCAATTCGTTACATGTTTGTACTGTAAAATAGGGCTCATTGCAAACCTTATTTCAAGAAAACTAGAATTTTGGCGCTTCCTTCTTTATATTTACTTGAATCTGTGTGCTTGATTCATAAGTATTTTCATGCCGTACCCTTGGTGTCACAGCACGGGTATTCCACCAAATCTTCGGGACATCATGTTCACCTCCCTATTCCTTCCTCTGAATTAACAAAAAAAGTCCATCATTTACAATGCTTAGAAAATTTACAATCACCTTCCAGAGGAATTAAAATCTATAATTCCTTGACCAATTTTCGGAAACGAACAAAATCCCATTTTCTTGATCGACCTTATTACTCTATAGAGGACTACTTTTCTGAGCACTGATTGATCGATATGACCAAATTGAATAACACAGGCATCAGCGGAGGATTTATTGTAAAGCTTGTATATATTTTTTATGGAAATGTGGTGTGATTTTTATTTCTAGGTATTACATTGTTTAGTTTGTATATTTTTTGATTGATGTGTGTTTATTTTTATGTTTTACATTATTTAGTTACTTTTTTTTTGCTTTGTCAATAAAATGTATAATTTTAAGACAATAAAGCATATTTGATTTGATGACGTATCCTCATATTAAATAAGTTCCACTGACAAAAATCCTACTTTAGAAAGTGATCCTTTGTCCACGGACATCAAGTGTAGGATCTACCGAAAACGAACATATTTTACTAGGTACTGAAGTATCAATATAATAAAGAAATAATATAGGTTACCACTTGATGTGATAT